>OY727108.1:29904310-30504310 GCA_963402855.1 Ormia ochracea
ACTAATTCTATACTTCCAAGTTTTCGGTGCAGAAATTTTTAACATTTTAACATGCCTACAGATTGTATCTTATTCAAAATTTATTTTTTAAATAAGAAAAATTGATACTTTTAGAAAAATTGGAAACAATAATTTATATTATATATGTCTATGTATGTATTGTAGGAGCTGAATGCGCTTGATACGTAAGGGAAGATTATCTTTACTTTTAAATAATGTTGAGTATTTGAACTTAGCATATTCTCTAACCTGCATAAAAAGAACTATAATCAATTGCTCGTTCTGCTTAATGCAATAAAAAGGTTTAAGTCCGTGAGCAAACGCTTTCCATCTATATACTGCAGTGTTCTCATGGCAGTTGGCTTTTTTTGGTTGGATGTGTTAAATAAAGTTCGTAGAGGTCTCTCTATTGATGACTTTTGCTTAAGAAAACCTTACGAAACCTTAAATTTCACTATCGTGAATAAAGTTGAGTTTAGTATTGTGCATTAATAATTTATGTTATTTATATTTCACAACGAGAGCGCGCACTGAAAAATTTGAAACTTTTAAAATCGAACATATTAATAAAAGTCGGGTTTTCACCATACAACACAAGCAGAAATGTGAGATTTCTAACTTCTATATGTCAAAAATAGAATACATAGGTATATATGTATACAACAGGTATACATGGGCATACGAGTATACCCTGTCGTTGCTGTAACCTACCTATCCTAATTTCTATTATATTCCGTAACTGAACTATGCGAATTCATAATTACACTATCTTATTTAACTGCATAAAATATTACAGGATCGACATTACAAATGAATTAAAAATTTTAAATTAATTTATATTTTTACCTTTTTCTATTTTGTAAGTATATCTCTATATGTATAATGTTCGTAATCGATAAACTCAAAAACTACTGGACCGATTTTAAAAAAATTTTATTGCATGCTCGTTGGGCCTTGAGGAGTGCTTCTGTGTAGTTTTAAGCACACATGACAGATGGCGAAATATTTAGCTTTTTTGTGTTTTGCCGGATAGAGATTATGCTATGTTTCGCCGAAAGCCTTGCGTACCTAATCGGCGTGTAGCCTAAAAAAAAGTAAATAAAGTAAAAAGTAATAAAGTAAATAAATATCTCTAATTATACCCTTCTCCAAAAAGGATGGAAGGGTATAAATAAGTTTGATATAGGGGATGCAATTTCAATAAATATTGATTTCCGACCATATAAAGTATATATATTCTGGATCGTTATAAGAAGGGGAGTATTTCGTCTGTCCGTCTGTCTGTCTGTCTGTCTGTCTGTCTGTCTGTCTGTCTGTCTGTCTGTCCTCATTTCCTTCCGGTAATTTTGTTGCGCTCAAAATTGACCTTAAATTTTGTCTAAAATCAAAAATTTTTTTACCTATCTGTTCTAATTTCTTTCAAAAGTACCACTTAAAAAAAAAAGCAAAATCGGCCGATAAATAAAAAAAATATAGCCAAAAAATAATTTCATATATTTATATGAAGAAAATGCAAAAAATCCACGCTGAGTAACAAACCAAGAGCATGTGTATTGACAAGCACGTCTACGTTCGCAGCCAAACTTGCTGTTAAAATTTTACTATAAAGTTGTGTAGATAAACGACTATTTTTTCTTAATTTTACCCTTTTTGAACGACATATGTGCTATATTTTTTTTTTTGAGTATATTTGTAAAGCAACGGAGCCACTGGGGAACCGTGGCGGGATGCTTATGTATATGAATAGAAAATTTTTGTTTTTGTTTTTGTTTTTTGTTTTTGTTGTAGCAAACGCAAATTCATTTGGTGGTGGTTTTGTTTGTGTATACTTTTATGTGTTTGCAATACGATTGTATAGTATTCTGGCATATGAAGTGTTTTTTTGCCATCATAGTTTTCTTAAGCATTTTTGTACATGCATGCACACAGTGTTGCAAAAATTTCTCCAACTATATATAGCTATTGTGTTTCGATTGCCTGCGATATGGAGCCATGAGAGCCTCCGTGGAGCTGTTATCAATGGAGATCTTGAATTTGGTGGGTGGCGTCGCAAAGAATTCCTAGCGCTGCAGAGAGAGAAAGAAAGGTAATCTTAGAAAGTAGTAATCGGTGAACACCTCCTCACGAAGTAATACTATGACGATATGGGTACGTTTTTAAGTTCTTCTTTATGTTGCTTATTTTTTGAGAGAACATATCCATGGAGAAGGGTATAGAAGATTCGGCACAGTCGAATATAGCACTTTTACTTGTTTTTAATCTCTATTTGCGCGATAAAGCGTTGGTTGCTTAATCGTTGTGTAGCGGCGTCATTATATAAATAGTATAATATAAATATAACTATAAATAGTCATTTATAGTTATAAAAATTTAAATTTCTACATTTTAAAATACATAAAATATGAAAAAAACATAGACTGCTTGTGTTATTACAATTTTGATTTTTGGATTTTTCAATACAATATTTTTTTCTATTATCAATAACTAAAAACACTAATTTTGATTTTCTCCGAGAGGCAGTTCAAAGTAAAAAAAAAAGTTGTGCCAGCAACGCGGACCGGATCCAGGTGGTTTTAAATAAATGACAGCTTCTTCTGCCATCGTCACAAAGCCATCTGAATTTTATGCTTGAATTCATGTAGTGTGTTGTATCGAATGTGTTTCACGCTACAATTATAGATAATACTGTTACACTAATATGTTTTTAGTTAATAACTAAAACTTTTTAGTTCTTATCTTTACACAATCCTGGTACACGGTTTATGGCCACAACGCTCCTTGAACGAAGACATGCTTGTTACTTCGCATATAAAAGATTTATTATTTTTCTATAATTTTTATTATTTTAAACCTAAATTACAACTATCAAGTATTATTTTATTTACATTATTAGTTGATTGAACGTGTAACCCTCTCATCGAAATTAACAATAATTGCAAAGGAAAAACACATAAACACTGTAACATTTATTTGTAGACTTGTTTCTACATTTTATAACCTTAATACTACCACATAATGTTATAAAAATAATTATGAAACTAAACAAAAAAACAAGGAAAAAATTAAAAATATTCTCTCTGTTACAAGTCGTGTTTCTATTAAATCTAAAGCATAATATGATATATGATCTAATTTGAAATGAAGCGGTTTGGTTTTCAATAGTAAACTGGCATTTGATGCTGCTCTAAAATCCAACATTGTTTCCATTCACATTTAGTCTTAATTTTTGCTTTCCAGTACTATATAATACATACACTTTCCGAAAGTATTCCGTAAGCAAAATACATTACTGTTCTATATTCCCCAATGAGAGTAGAATTCATCGACATTTTTAATATGTAATGAAACGCGTTGAAGTGCAACAAAAGGACGCACAGTCATCAGTGGAAAGTATTCCATTATAGTTATTAGATTCATAAAGAAAGACATACACAAAAATGTTATCTAAATGAGCTGCCAATACTAAATACTACATCCTTTGGAACACTGCAAGAAACGTCATCCTGGCGTGATAACAATCCATTAATCTGCCTGTAGAATCTCCATCCCTCAAAAAAAAACTTTAAAAAACTCTAATTATATTTATATTGAAATGTCTATAACAACGAAAATGCTTTAAACTACAAAGAATTTACTTAATATCATCATTTATTAATACTTTAACAATTTCAAATAAATCTAGAAATTCAATCTGTGAATAACTCTAATGTGAATAACTGCTCTTTTAAGTGATCTGTTGTCCGCCAAAACTATTCTTACCGTTCCATAAATGCGTTGTCTGCAAAGCAACCTTGCATTGTTTCAATATCCTGTTCACTTAAATTTTGTCTATTTTCGCCTCTTGAAAAGAAATAGTTTTCAAAATATTTTTCCCCACGCATGTTCTATATACGTTTAGCAGTTGGCGAGACAATTATAGCATTTCTTAATTTATATATATATCTTATAAAATAATTTATTTTATTTTTTTAGCTCCCTAGGAGTAGACTTTACCTCATACGATAGTGCTTTATTGTATAAGTTTCTGATGCAAATTAAAAGACGTTAGTGGTAGGCAGCAAAAGAGTGATTTTTGCAAGTCATGCAAATATAACCGACTAACTTAATAAATTAACTAAATTAAGTTGGAATTAAATTTTGGTGGCAAATAAATTATCCGCATTATAGGATAAGTTAGTTTTCTATGAAACTACGGGAAGACTTCCATATCATTGGATTGTTGGAACATAACATTAATGATATTTAACGTCTCCTAAACACCACACCCCTAAGGTCCCAGCGTGTGATACTTACCCAACAATTCAATGGCATTTACTCTATTCTTGCTTTTATGTTGCATCCCATAGTTTGTAAACACTAAGAATATGACATTTTTTACATACTCCTAAAGGTATGCTTCACAAGGTAATAGCTGTCTAATAAACGCTTTACTCCATTCAAATTAACGGCTACTCCAGATTGTAATAAAAGACTGTGAAGTCAGTATAGAAAAAAGTGTTGTCTGTGTGAGTGATTTAAAGACCGCAAGCTTTTAAAAACGCAACAGCACTCAACTAAAGATTTGCTTTGATTTGAGTTGATTTAAAAATAAAATAGTTGGCTCATATATAACAGCGTTACAACATATCACACTCATTATATAGTACATATAGGCATCACTATGCATTTGTTCTCTACTTTCGAAAGGCTTTTCAAGCATGTTGCTTTTATTTAAAAGTCTTATTTTATTTGCTTCCCTTATTAATTTCATTTTCATTGCAATTTTATCCGCACTTACAATCCGGACGGACATTAACTGAAAAGTGTTGGAAGTATTGCAATAAAACGTGTGCTGTAATTTGGCATTTTGTTTACCTACTGCATCATGGTAATTACAAGGTTGTTAAGAAATAATAACACACCAACCATCACATCGTTTTTACATATTTTTCTTTTTGCGATTCTACCAGATATAATGACCCTCTCGTTAGGCTTACTGTACGGGGAACGTTAGTTTTGTACTAAATTCGTATTTGTATTTCATTCAATGTTTTCATTTCAACTTTATTATTACGTTTCGGTGTTTTTTTACATTTTATGTTGTTTGTTATTTTATGGTTTTTTTCGCATGATTTTTAACTGCCTTTTTTCTTCAGGCGAATTAAGGAATACAAGGTGGGAGGAAGCACTGAAAAATGTGAGTACAAGTCAATTCGAGAAATCAAAATTAATGTTCTCAAATAAATGTCGGTATGTATGATATGAATGTACGGTTTCCCTCGTAAATGACTTTTAATTACATCAGTTTGTAGTTCCCTCATCAGACTTATTAACTAATACACTGAGGATTTGCAGCCACAGTTTAAAAAAAATAATGACCAACACATAATTTAAGTTTCTAATATTCCGCACGAAATTTTGAATAAACTACTATTCCTTCATAATACCGTCTACCACACCGTAACGCTCTGACTTGATTTCAAAACTTTAAAAAATTTGGTTTTTATTTACATTTCTTTTATTTTATTTGCCTTTATTTTAAATTAGTTGTTAATATAAATACCGACATCTTGTTATAGTTTAAAAATTTGCCATCCATCACATAATTTAATATTGAATTGGAAATACTCGCATATATTTAATTATTTTTATTTCTTCATAGTTTTATTTTAGCTGCATAATAATGCATGAAATTAAAAAAGAGTAAAACAGTACTAAACACCAATCAAATTTACCAGTACATAACACGCATGGTTTATTCGCCGCTACCTAATATTTATTAAATTAAATTAAAAAAGCATTGACCGAAATGGTTAACCCTTTATTTACAAACCACATCAGCTTCCACTTAAAGCTACTAAAAAGGTCTCAGTCGAGTTCTTTGCGAATTTCTATTTATATCAAAGTACCACCCAAACATGGCATAGTCCAGAATTCGACATACGCGGCAAACGGTGCAGGGGATACACTTCTATTTCATACGGTTTTTCATTATATTTGTTTTATATTTATTGTATAGGATTTAGTATTTCGAATTTAAAATTCAGAATTTGAAGTTGGTTTTTATTTGTGTTTCCATTGATGTTGGAATTGGTGAGTAATATTTTAATAACGTCTCAGTTGTATTCTCAGCGTTACAGTTTCAACTTTAAATTGAGGTTGAGAGTAACTCCGCACTATTTGATCACTGAAACACAACAATGCAAAGCGGCTATTGCACGGCCATACTTAATATGTAATAATGGTGTGCCATAGAATATATACAACTAATAGCATATATACAACTAATATACAATTACATAACTGGACGTCTTTATTTCTGGAATTTAATTAATATAAAATACCGATCACTATACATACAATCGCACATGGTCTGGTTCACTGGCATTTAAATCAAGTTCACGTATACATATGAATATACAAATGTATGCAAATTCTACACTAAAAGTTTATAAATTCTTTTCTCTGGTTGTCAATAAATTAATTGATTCTAAATTAAAGGCATGTTATTTTTTCAAAACTGTATTCTTCTCTTTGATTTGATTTTAATGGTTTGCACCAAGGATTGCAGGAGCAGAACATTTGTGATCCCGATCTGATCCCTCTTTATATTAATATCAGTTAGAGTTTTTTGAACCGCAATACAATTCAGTGAAATAAATGCAGCCGCTTTCGTACATAATGCCAACCAGTAACTCGATCCAATATGGTAAGGAACTCCTCCCTGTTGACACGCTATTGTTTTATTTCTCGAAAGTGACAACTATAACAAAGCAAATTTAGAATCTGATTGATAATTTAACGACGATGCAACTAAATTAATACGATGGAGGTGAACTGTCGGTCAGCCTAGACCTGAAAAATCTAAAAAGTATTTTCAAAAAGGTACAATCTATAAGAAAGCGGGTCAAATTTCCGCAAGTAGGTTCTAAATTAATTGCTCACGCCCTTAAACGAAATACAATTCGAAAGCCCCTGAACCCCAACCGTAGAAATTTCATGCCGGTTATATCGGTTTGTTGAATTTTTAAAATAAAAACATGTTTTAGATATGTTGTTAACGAACTAAATGGTTTTCTATTCTGAATGTGTGGGACGGTAACTTTCGTTACTGCTTAGCCAACTGTTCAGCAGAACGTCTACCATTTCGTCTTGCAATTTTGTTAAAAAAATACAAACAATCATTGAAAATTTAAAATATTACATTTTTTTTAAAATAATTTTTTTTGTAATATTAGATTATACAACAAATAAAAAGCTGTGGCATTCAAGGGTTAATAACAAATGCTCGCTAATTCAAAATAAAGGAAACCCAGACTAAAAATTAACAATTTATTAAAAATAACAATAAGGAAATAACTTAACGGCCATAGAAATAATAAATTAGGGGAACAATGAGGTCAATAAGTTGCTAAAGTCACTGCCTCCTTTTTTTCGCCACCTCTGGCGAATATCGCTGTCAGATTACTTCAACATTGTCTTCTTTCACTCTTTAAACAATTGGTGAGTGAAGGAACTTGTCTTGCAAGAATAAAATGCAAGTACAACGAGCCAGTAAGTAGTCTTCTTCATGTGCTACTTTGGCATTAAAAATAAAACGAAAATTATGTGAGAAGTAGTCTTATTCCAGCGTTGAGCGTTGAGTTAGCCGTTATTAGAAAGAAGAAAGTTGTGATGTTTTTCAAGAAGTATGAAAGTGCACCTGACGTGTTAAGAAAATAATCGGCAAGCGATCGGAGACAAATAACAAAAATTTTATTGTGTTTAACAAAATGCTGTTGCTCATTATTTATTTATATTTTGCCAGTGCAAAAGGTTTTTATTTTATTTCACACTAAGTAAACGTGAAGACACGTACATACATATAAGATACACTAACGCATATACATATAAACAATTAAATATTTTTCTTTGGAATAATTAGCACAATTCCATGTATGGAGCCGCCAGGATATTAATTTATTTATTCAACGACATATCAACATTGCACCCATATATTGTCAACTTCTAAGGATGGATTTCTGTCCGCATACATTTTTAACATACCAGTTGCATACAAAGTAAGTCAAAAGTCATTGCCATGATACAATATGAATATAGATACACATTTATAAACGCTGAATCGGAATGTTACTTCATTAAACTACTTAATTGTAAACATGGATGAGAAGATGATCAATTACTTTTTAATAACAAACTTCATAGCGATGCTTAATATCCTGCTCATACAAAGAAGTAAATTCCCCCACTTAACATGTAACGATAATTTCAATATATGCGCCAAATTTAGTCTCTTTATCGTACAAAGTATTCAATTCGTAAGAGGAAAATTCATTTTTAATTGTCTATTATGAGTTGTGACCCTTCAGAATGTAAAAGAAGTAAAAGATTGAACTTGAATATTAAATCGAGTGATTAAATTTCATTGAAGGCAATTTTATACAATAGTATTATTAAATTTTTCAATTAAATTTTAGGGAGTAATCTATTAACTTTTCAAGACAAATAAATTTATTCTTACAGTTGTTTATTCGTACAGTAGTTTTGTTTTAAGTCAAATTCAATACGTTTACGTTCATACCGCAAAAAAAATACGTAAAAAATAAAAATCTAATTTCTCATAAAAATAACCGTAATTTTCGTTATAACCAACTCAATGAACCAGACTATTTAGTTTGTTATATACGTAGTAGAAAAATTTGTCAAGCCCATACAAAAAAAATGACAAGAGCGGATAATGTTGGTTTTTGGGATTTTATAAAGTTCACAAATTTGTGGTTTATGCTGGAGTTAATGTCGACGTCGCAAACGCCGTCTGAACGCTGAAATTGTGATGTTCGACGTTTAATTTCATTTTGCTGTTAATGTCAACGGCGTACAGACGTCTAAATATAAACTGTTAATTTGAAAATTTATTTACTGAAATATTTGTAATTACATACTTATTTTTTGCCAAATCTCTCCTTTAAGAGTTGTATTCTTATAGTTCTTGGAGAATTTGTTATATAAATATTTTTTAATATTTAAATATATTTGTTTGTATAGGGAGATATTACCAAATTTTAATTACTATATATATTTTCCCCCTATAATATCAATATTAATAAATTGAACTCTCAATTTTTATAGTTTAAAATAAAATATTTAAATAAATAAATAATCAATTATTAATAAAGTATAATAACTAAAATTAGGAACTAAAAATTAAATTATATTAATAATTAAAATTTGGTAATATCTCCCTATTAATAACAATATTAATAAATAGAACTCTCAATTGTTCATTTTCGCGAACAGCATTTATAATTTTTTCATTTAATGTACTATCCGAGCTCATTTTAATTAAAAAAAAAAAAAGCAACAGTTTAAACAAGTACAACAATCAGATAATTATGTATATATATTGGTTTCACGTTTCATGGTACGCCGTATAAACGCTGAAAAAGTTGAAATCGATTGAACTTTTTCAGCGTTTAATTTCTGACGTCGTTGAGATTAACAGCTCTCACACAATTTCATACGTTTCAACTTTTTTTTGACAGCTGACGACGTTCAGACGGCGTTTGCGACGTCGACTTTAACTCCAGCATTACTTTGGTTTTCTTTTTCATTTTTTTGCCACCGAAAGGGAATTTCTTTTTATTTTTATCCATATTTCACATTTTCACTTTCTCAGAACTTAAAACCAATCATCTGTTTGGATTGTTTGTTTGAATAGTCTAAAACAGCTGTGAAGTAATGTTGCTTATAAGTGTTGCCTTGTGGTGATTTTTTTTGAATAGTTTTTTTTTAATTCGTTGTAAATGTTGTATTGTCTTTGCAAATTCATTGTATGGCTCACAAAAACTAGTTCGCTATAAAAAAAAAGTTTGTTATAACCGTGTTATAAACGTAGTGATTTGTATGAAAAATAGGTACAAAAATGTTGGGACCGGAGGAAAGACTTCGTTTTCGCATAGTTCGTTATAAACTTGTTCGATTGTATTTGAAATTTTGTTAAAGAAAGTATCCAAATCATGAAATCAAAAAACGAAAGTAGATTCTCAAAAAATCAGCTATATTCTTTATTTCCGAATTTGGTACATCGAAATTTGCTTAAATTTCATAAAATTTACTTAAAAGCACAATTTAAGATAATTTTATCGAAGTAATTTGCAATATTTGTGCCAATAACAGGGTTTAATGGGTAATTGTTACAAGCAAGCCTGCCTAAAAACACTCTAAACCGAAATTTTCCGAAAGTTGCATTGGCCATATTACGAAATTATGAGCCAATTTCAAATAAAAGTGCAATTTATAAATTAAATACTTTTTGTTAAATTGAAAATATAAATTTAAATTGCGCAATGTAGTTGAAAGTGTAAGCCGCATTAAAACAGTTAGTAGAAAAACATGAATAAAAGGCTGTAACTAAAAAGTGTTTCGAACTGTTTGAAAATCCGAAACTCTTCGATAAAATCAACTTTTTATTCTTTTGTTCAGATACCTCATAAAATTTTGCACATGTCACATAAGTGGCATGAATGAAAAAAATAAGTTTCTGAATACACGAAACTGTACAAGAAAAGTGTGAAAAATTATTAACCGCAGCAAGTTAAACTTATAAAAATAATAAGCACGTTAGTCTAATTAAGAGAATGAAATTGAAATGCAATAAATTCATGATACAAAGCCAAATGTATTTATTTTAGGTAAAAAGAAGAAAAGCAGATTAGCTCGTACGTGTTGCGAGAAAAAGCGCTCACAAAATAATTAACATTGATAATGATCGTGAGCTTGGTTTCTTTCTTTTAAAAGTTTATGCTCAGAAGCGGAAAAAAAATCCTATGCAATAATTTCAAAAGCACTCAAGAGTGCAGTAAGCCTTTACCATATTACAAGTCGCGTCTGGCTGCCGTCATGGCAGTAAAGTGAAATTGGCTAAGTTTTAAATGTCAGGAATTTAGTGGCAGCAACTCGCAACAACTGCACCAGCCGCGTTTAGTACACATTTACAAGCCAGCTAGAAACTTTATAAAGTTAGCATAAAGAAACGATAACTCAAGGAAGCAACAACTTGCAATAATACGAACGCGAAATTAAAGCTTAAAATATAAACAAAAAATACTTGCCAGAAAACAAATTATCGAAAAAAATATGTATATGATAATTTAGTGTAGAAAAGGTTGCTGGGAAAGGAAATTAAAAATGTGTGGTTATTCCTAAGGATGTCTCGAAATTGAAACTTTAAGAAAAGGGGAAAAGTGAATTTATACTTGCACGCAAAATTAAATTAAAAATGAAATTTACAGCTTTTATCTGGTTTATAACAATTTCATTCAGTGCCAAAATTATTCAGTCAATCATATTAAATCAAATGGATTTGAAAAATTTCCTGCGCAGCGGAGCTTTAGATTTAAATGTTTTAAGATGCTTTCTAAGAAACACCAACATGTGTCCAAATCCATACATACTGCACCGTTTATACGCACCGTAAGTGGAACTGTGTTCAAAATTCTACAACATTGTTTTTACAAATTTTAAATCAACATTTTCAAAAATCTAAATAAAAATGTCAATTTTTATATCAAAGTGAAATTATGTTTTTCTCCATTTTGTCCGGGAAAATAGTGAACATGTTTATAAGTCGTGTTTAGAAAAATTTACCATTTAACTTAATACAGATATCAATAACACTTGGTAATGAAAGTATGTATGAATGTGTGTGTGTTTGTGTACTTATAATGTAACTGCTTAAAATAAAAAATAACAAATTTTAAACGAGTTAAAATTTTTGTTTCAAAAACTAATTCAAATACGGGTACTTAACAGGGTTAGATTGAAACAGGAGAATACTTGATGGGCTGGATTAATATGCTTTTAAAGGAGTCATTCAGAAGCAGTTATAAAAGAAAATAAGGAAAGCAAACGAAATTAAGTAGAACTCATGAGTGAAATTTGATGGCAGATTTTGTCGTACGATTGCACGAATGCAGGAATTTATAATTCCTCAATTAGGGGGTCCTTATGTTGGACTTCTGTTTCAAATGTTTCTTCGTTATATAATCACTGGTGTGCAAGAGTGAAAAGCAAAAGTATTTAGAATTCATGTGAGTAGCAGTCAATTTCCCAGCAAATATATGGTATCCCATATGCAATAAAGTGTCAGTTTTCAAACTGACCATAAGGACCCCCTCAATTAGGGAGTCCTTATGTTGGACTTCTGTTTCAAATGTTTCTTCGTCTTATAATCACTGGTGTGCAAGAGTGAAAAGCAAAAGTATTTCGAGTTCATGTGAGTAGCAGTCAATTTCCCAGCAAATATATGGTATCCCATATGCAATAAAGTGTCAGTTTCCAAACTGACCATAAGGACCCCCTCAATTAGGGAGTCCTTATGTTGGACTTCTGTTTCAAATATTTCTTCGTTATGTAATCACTGGTGTGCAAGAGTGAAAAGCAAAAGTATTTCGAGTTCATGTGAGTAGCAGTCAATTTCCCAGCAAATATATGGTATCCCATATGCAATAAAGTGTCAGTTTTCAAACTGACCATAAGGACCCCCTCAATTAGGGAGTCCTTATGTTGGACTTCTGTTTCAAATGTTTCTTCGTTATGTAATCCCTGGTGTGCAAGAGTGAAAAGCAAAAGTATTTCGAGTTCATGTGAGTAGCAGTCAATTTCCCAGCAAATATATGGTATCCCATATGCAATAAAGTGTCAGTTTCCAAACTGACCATAAGGACCCCCTCAATTAAGGAGTCCTTATGTTGGACTTCTGTTTCAAATATTTCTTCGTTATGTAATCACTGGTGTGCAAGAGTGAAAAGCAAAAGTATTTCGAGTTCATGTGAGTAGCAGTCAATTTCCCAGCAAATATATGGTATCCCATATGCAATAAAGTGTCAGTTTCCAAACTGACCATAAGGACCCCCTCAATTAAGGAGTCCTTATGTTGAACTTCTGTTTCAAATATTTCTTCGTTATGTAATCACTGGTGTGCAAGAGTGAAAAGCAAAAGTATTTCGAATTCATGTGAGTAGCAGTCAATTTCCCAGCAAATATATGGTATCCCATATGCAATAAAGTGTCAGTTTTCAAACTGACCATAAGGGCCCCCTCAATTAGGGAGTCCTTATGTTGGACTTCTGTTTCAAATATTTCTTCGTTATATAATCACTGGTGTGCAAGAGTGAAAAGCAAAAGTATTTCAAGTTCATGTGAGTAGCAGTCAATTTCCCAGCAAATATATGGTAACCCATATGCAATAAAGTGTCAGTTTCCAAACCTATTTATTACCTACAACAAGCAAGAGTTTTGCTAAACTCTATATATTTTCATACTATTTGAGAAACAACGCAATTTTCGTGTACGATACGAGTAAGATGTGCACATACATAAAACGCTTAAAAAATTAATAAAGTTAAACTGTTTATAATTTTCTTCCTTATTTTAAAGACATTTGTGTGTTTGTGCATGGATGCATAAATCTGTAATATTTGCTGAACTTTATTGTTTTCTAATATTTTATCGTATGACAATTAATATGCAATTTGTCTTGTAAAGTGGCGGACGCCAAGGCGAAAAAACGGTCAGTGTATGTGAAATGTAAGAAAATAGATTCGGTCATTTAAAAATTATTAATAAAAAATATTTATTAAATAAGCTTCCAAAAATAAAGTATTTACTCTATATGGGCGTGGCATTAAATGCCTACTTTAGGAATTTTAAAGTTGTACTGTTATGAAAAGCCTACAAGTATTATATGAAAATTTTAGAATGTTTTTCTTCAGCTGAAACTTCTTGGTTCTGCCCACACAAGCGGGAAAAAGGCATTCTAGAATTGTTGGCAGATGGTATGAAATTGGGAACGCATCGGGAAATCGACCTTAAGACATTCATCGAATTGAGAACAAACGCTACAAAACTATGAAGAGGTTATTAATAAAGGAAAGTGTGTAGCGAAATTGTGATCAACTTTAATATATATGCAATCGCTAATGAAATTAGAACAGTGTGTTATTGGAAACAAAGAAGCTGGTAGCGAAATAATACATGTTTTGCTTAAAATATTGGTGTCACTCTTCATCAGAACGAAGAAATTTTGTTTTTCTGTGGATTTTTCCTCTACATAGTTCCATAGGAACCACCTCATGAATTTGCATAGTAAATTTTTCGTTACTTTCAAAAACTTCAAATAAATAACAACTAGAAAATTTCACCTTTTTTTTTAATAAAAATGAGTCCACAGTTGGATCTTTTCTGATGTCTAAAAATTATTATCATTGAAAATGTTATTTCTGTTTTATATATATTTTTTTTTAATAGAAAATTATTTTGAGCAGACAATTTTAATGTTTACCATAAACGATCTTTTTAAACTTGTTTCCTTTACTACCTTGTAAGTCTCAATAAATTGTGTGCATCTTTTATACATATAAAACAACATAAACCTTTCGCTTCTATTTGACGAAAGGAGCAACATTTGAAGGTAACCAGTCACGATTTTGCATTTTTCTTCAAACGACTGGTTCTCATCTTCTTTTTCTAATTATCTAAATGCTAATCATGCAAAAATTTTAAGTAAAAATTACTGGATACCAAAAGCTAATAAAATTTAATTCAATATAATAGATATGGTCATTTTCTTTACCTGCCGAAACTTAAAAATCACAAGCAAAAATCCGCAAAAATCCGCAAAAAATATGTTAGTAACTGGTCGCGCCATTCGAAAAATGTATACGTCACTGTAAAAGCCATGTGATTGTGAGCATTTACACATGCATATTTACATACATGTATAATAATTGTAAGTCATAATTAGCTGTATAGTAATACTATTATAAACAAAATAACAAATCTAGAATAGTGAATTTGTACCAAACTAAAATCTATTATCTGAACTACTCAGAAATTTGTCAGATATTTTAGCAAAATTATTCACACATGAAAGACTTTCTGAAAAATAGGAGTACGATTTTTGATAACTTATCAGACCAACTCCAGATACTAGTATACAAGTATATGTTTGCTGGGTATAATTATACAGAAATCTATCAAAAAAAAAAAAAAAATGCAATCGGTAGCACCTGTCTTTGAAACATCTTCTCAACATTTAAAATAATAATCTTTGTAATTGGGTTACAAACTTACAAATTTTAGCCAATGGCTGCGTCGTTACGCATATCTATGTTTCATTAGAAAAATGTTTCCTTTTAGTCACTCTAAAGATTTTATTAAAATATTTTCAAAAACACCTGCATTGATTCTCTGAAATATTATAGACGAACATAACACGCACAAAAGTGTAACTCAAAATACAATTGCTATAGAGGTTGCCAAATGTAGGGTACATCGGATAAACAGGCTTCTTTTGTAATTGGGAGAAAAATTTCGAGTCCGTAAATGCAAATGCTATAATGCCATAATTGACAAATCGTGCAATCATGTAGGATTAGCCTTAAGTTATTTTGAGAGACATCGGCGCCAACTTATTTAAGCCACATTACTACTTTGTAGGAAAAACGAGAAAAATTAGACATTTTTTAGAAAGTTTCTGACATAAACGATCGTTTTTTGGGGAACAATATCATGCCGATATTAAGAGCTTAATGCTTGTACACAGACAATTATTAAGAAATCTCTTAAAAATTTTTCAAAATATTTTACAATGTTTTCCGCTCAAAGTTTGGAGAAGTTTTTTGAATAGCTTTCTAGATATTTCGTCATATATAATTAGCACTCACAAGAATTAGTACAGTCAGCCCATGTGTTTCAAAGTTCAAGGCGGAGATATAAATATATTTTGTACTTTATATTCAAGCACATATAGTTAAATGTATGATATTAGGCAGATAAAAGATATAAAAGATAAAAGATATAGATAATGATTTAAAACTGAGACTACTTGGGTTTTTTTGGGGGGGTATGAGAACTGCGGAATTGGTAAGATGTTTAAAATAAAATGTGTAAACCTATATAAAAAAATATATTGCACTGGCTGGCATGCACATTAAATATTAGTTTGTAATAAACAATTTGTTTCGTTTCTATTTACTCTTCCAGCCACGTTTATTCCATTTTTTTGCCGTCTGTTTTCAGCTACGACTATTGACCATGAATTGAAGTTTCTTCACGAGAGAATGTGCAATGGTGTGTTTGTACAACCAGATGTCTTTAGTGGAAGTTAATCAATTCTAGGTCAATTTGAATTTGAAGAGAAGAGAGATGCAACATCCTTTCAAATTTATTATTGCATATTGTGCGTAATAGTTAATTTAAAGCCGCGTGTATAAGTTTTATTTGGTTTTTCACTGACACACTTAAAACTTGTTAGAAAATATAAGATTTAACGGGCTAACTGGTGGGTTTTGCAATTATTTGTCGTCAATTCATTAAAAATAACAACAACTAAATTTGTTTTCATTATAATTTCTTGTAATATTAAACATGTTTGAAATTATTTCCACTTCAAAAAATAGTTTAATCGCGAGATTTTTAATTAATTTAGAAACTGCGTTCGAAGAACGTCAAAATTTCCTCACACAAATAATTTTCTTTTAACTAAGTTAACCTGCAAAGTTTTCGGCGTGTCCATAGGAAAACGCCCAGGGTCTATGCAGTAATCGAATCCTTCACGTCAGGTTTAGTAGACAAACATAGGCTTGTTTGCAATATTGCATTTTGTGGGCCTCCACTGATTTTGATAAAATTTTGTGAAAACTATTAAAACTATTTAATACATTGGAAAGATCACAGGAATTGAAAGCACAAGTACAAAAATCTCGAAATCGCGTTATATTTCCCATCAAAAACCATCATAATCGCTGTTGTTTTAAAACTTTTATTCGGCTTTACCAGAAATCGTATAGAAGAAATTTTTACGTTTGCCAATCAACTCAAAATTCCTACCAAGCAATTTGTGATTATGATTTTTTCTTGAATCTTTGAATTATAAAGGATTAAATAGTGCAAAGCGTATCATGAAATTTTTGTCTGAGTGAATACAAAAAAAAAAATTAAAAAAACATATAAAAAAAGTAAAGCGTAGAAAAAATTATTTCGAGGAAATAAACCAAACAGTCGGAACAAAATGATTTTGTCAATAACTCTTAAGCGGAAGTAAAACAAATGTTATGCTTCAGTTCTGTTTCATCATTCAATTGCCTCCATGTAGATCGTAGTCTAGCAAATATGAATTGAGTGGCGCATAAGTAACAAGCAGGATGTATGAAAATATATTAAATTTGTGTCTGTAATAATAAATATATTCTATTTTCCTTTTTAAATTTTTAATTTTTAATTACACACACACTATTATATATATTTCAAAATTATTTCTTTTACTATTTTTTGTCTGAATTTGAGTCCAAATTAAATAAAGCAATTTTTAAAAAAATGGAAGAAGGAAAACATTTTAAAAAATCTTTGAATGGAAGTCTATATTAAAATTTATATTTAATATGACGGCTATTGTAAACTCTTACTTTTGTACATGTAACATCCTTGTTTTGCCCCACAAATACAACAGCTAAATATTTGGGAATACTAACAGATCAGAATTCACAAAATAGTACAAAAAATGTCAACCATTTTAACCAATGGGGATAACATAAGAACACAAAATCCTTGCCTTAAGCACTGAAATGTGAAATTTATCAAAAATCGGGTGAACTGAATTCATTTTGCAATTTGTAGCTACGATGGGCATAGGTCGGAATTGATACTCGAAATCTAAACGGAAAACCGAAAATACCATGAATACCCGCCGCAGTCATGTAAACAAAAAAATGTATATCGAATAGCGCGTAGAAACAGGAACAGGTGCATTGAACTGGAAATTTTAAAAGAAGTATTTGCAGCAGTTGCCAATGAACTTTATATTTAATCAAATAGGCCAGCACGCTCTTGAAAGTGAATAGAGAAAAGTATGAAAACAGAAAGAAACTACAAATAAACTATTATAAAAATTATAATAGTAAGAAGAGTCAGTTGTTAATACGACAAAAATAAATTAACAATTACTATCTTGTTAATCATCCAAACAATCATCGAGCGCAGTTTTGAATTAAAAGTTGTGCATGAAACCAAACAGAGTAAATAATTCACAAATAAATATTGTTTGCAACGGGGCTCGTCAAACATTTTATGGATCGCTACAAGGCAATGACTCCACATTTGCTCATGAGTTTTCAAATATAAAACCCTTTTCGAGTAACATTAATATCGCTCCTGACTCCAAAATAATGACTTTGTTGATTGCATAGCGATAAATGCATTTGACGTGCTTAAGTCTACCGTGTCGAATGCTTTTTACCTTTTCTTCTCAACTTCTGTTTGGTTCTAATGGGCAAAAAATTAAAGAATGTCACTATATGAATTTTCTGTAAGAATGAGCCAATAAAATAATTTTTTTTAAGAAAAATCAGATTTCGAAGAAGAGAAAAAAATAACTGCGAAAAAACC
Organism: Ormia ochracea; assembly: GCA_963402855.1. NCBI lineage: Eukaryota > Metazoa > Arthropoda > Insecta > Diptera > Tachinidae > Ormia > Ormia ochracea. The sequence goes on from OY727108.1 coordinate 29,922,734, forward strand.
TAATATTTTGTATAAAATTTCCACAAAATTTATTTGGTGCGTGTAATAATGAAACAATATTAACAACTCATCGTTTGATTAGATTAAATCAATAAAAAAATTATTTTGTTGTAACGAGAATTATTTATCAAAAATACACTCGTATGTATATAATTTATTAAGTAACAAAGTACCTGTGACCAGAAAAATTAGCTTTTTAAGAGTAAAGATTTCGTAGCAATATTTGTTTACTTAATTTATTATTCAATTATTTTCTCCTCTATTCTATAGCAAATTGTCACGCCATGGCATTGCATTAAATGTACACAATCCGTTGACATTATATCAAGGTGGTTTTAGTAAGCTACGCGATACAGTTTTTATAGTGCACGGCTTTAACGGCACTGCAATCGATAAACATCTCCAGTTTTTAAGGGATGGTTAGTGAGTAATTAAAAGTTTACGGCTACTTTTATATATTTATATTTTAATTAATTTATGCATTTCATTCAAACTACTATAAAAGCATATCTGTCAAGAGATTTTAATGTTATCACTGTGGACTGGAGGCCATTGACGCAATATCCATGCTATTTAAGTGCTTTAGTGAATACTAGATTGACAGCACAATGCACAGCGCAAGTAAGTTGTAATTTTAATAATATAATATATATTCAGAAATCTTTTAAAAATTAGTAATAAAAAATATATAATTGAGTAGAACAATTTTTTTAATTATAAAATTTATTAAAGAAAATATGTAAGAAAAAGACTGAAGGAAGTGGAGGTTGTCCTATAAAATGTATTAATACGATTTTAGTTGTCAGAGAATCCTACAACAAGTTAATTAATATTAAAAAATAATAAATTATAGTAAATAATAAATATTGAAAATATAGAAAACAATCGAAAGTTTTGCAAAAAACATTTCAACATCTGTTACTACTGTATCTATGCCTTCGACAATTACTCATTCGAACGCCAATTAAAGCAGGAAAGAAAAGTCAGAAAAGTCCGTAAGATTTTTTATTTTTTTTTTTTACTAACCAATAACCTCATCTATTCTTATTTGACTAACATAGTTAATAGTTTTCACTTTATTTTAGTTCAAAGCCTCTAGGAAAAGGAGAAATTTACCTAAACTTTCTCATAATTAGGAAATTTTCTCATAATTAGGCGATATGTTTTTAGTGACGGAAATTTTCGGCTGTTCCATATTTATTCCAATTTAAATTTGTTTTAACTTTGGTATGGTTTTTGTATATCAACCAGGTCAAGTTCAAGCCTTGCTGACTTCTTAAATTTATCAACCAAAGACTTGTACACTTGCTTCAATTTCTGTAATTGAGGCGCAATTACAATATATAAAAAATTTAGATCATGAGACAGCATTAACTTTTAAACCGATCGTTTATAATGCAGTAAGAGTTTTTCTGCATTGCTGCGATATCATTTGCTTTATTTAAATTCCATTTGAAAATTAAAAATTTTTTGTAGTAGTTATGGCTTAAGGCCATTATTTACTATCGTGCGATTTGCAAAATTTTACAATTTAATGCAAATTATAATTTCCATGCGATCAGAGTTTATTATGTTTCAAACCGCCGGCAATGTACTTATATAATAGTGGTAAACCCCCCAGCAGATTCCCCCATATACCAACTCTTTACCACATAAAGAAGTGACATTGATGCCACACTCAGAAGCTTCACATGTGTGAAAATAAAATGATTTATTTGTTAATTTATATTGTTAATGTATACATATGTTTCGGTAATAAAAGATTGGTAAAAGATTTACTATAAATTTTTTCCCCGAGATTTATTCATTTTTAACACATCATGGGGCTGCTAGAGAAAAAATAACATGTGTTGGTCATTCATTGGGTGCGCATATCTGTGGCATGGTCAGCAATCATTTAAGTATTAAACAGTACAAAATTATTGGTCTTGATCCTGCTAGACCTTTGATTGAGCGTAAAAAACCGAATCGTTTTCGTCTAACAATGGACGATGCTAATGTAATACAAGTGCTGCATACAAACGCAGGTTTTCTTGGCTTAGAAGACAACACCGGCCATTTAAATTACTGTATAAATGGTGGGCGAACGCAGCCATATTGTCGGGGATATCCAATAAGTACGTAGAGAAATAAAAAATAAAATATTGAACAATCCTTACCAACTTCTCCACTTAAAGGGCGAGCCAGATGTTCACATTTCTTGAGTATATGCTACTTAGCTTCGGCTACATTTAAGCATAAAAAATTCTTGGGTGTTCCTTGCCCAAACGGATGTGTGGACATTACGGGACCAAAAAGACTGCCCCTTAATAAGAAAAATCCTTTCGAATTGGTGGCACAAATAAAAGAATATTATATGGGTAATGATGCACCAGAGAGGTAAATATTTTTAAATAAATACATGCATATAAATATTTAATTATTCCTATTCAACAATTTCATCATAAAGTTCAAAAGGCTGCTACTGTTTGGACGTACCGTATGTAAAACACTGCCCTTTCACAGATATAACGTAACGCGCAAATATAATATTTAAAATAGTTGTAACTTTAATTAATTACGGAATTTACAAATTACAATATTATAAGAATTACAAGATTATAATTATTTCCACGATCTTAATATGGTATTCTTTCATTGACAACAATCAATTGAAAATTACAAAAAAACTTTCTCAGCAGATTTTGAAAAACTTTATCAAATTTATACAACGGCCAAATTTTATTCGACATGAGTCCAATTTATTTTTTATTTGGTTTTAACACCAAAGGAAACAAAATAAGTAACTGTAAATATTTATTTATTTAAATCATTAGATAATAATTACAAACTAAAAAAAGAAACCATCGCTTTAACACTACAATGAAGTATAATAGTAATAATAATTTTCATTAAATGGAATTACTTAAATTATAAAATGAAATGAAAATGAAATGTAGAAAATATTTTAGTTAGAAGATGTACAAAATTGCAAGTTACGAGTACTTAAAAGTCCAGTAATAACTGAATTTATATTTGGCCAAATATTTGTAAGTTTTACTATGTGGTAACAAATTAATTATTTTACTTAATAAAACAAAAAAAAATACTAAGAATTTGTTTCAAATAATTGAAAGAATATAAAGTTTTCTTATCTTGTTAATTATTTATTTACAAATGGCAAATGAGATGCGCCTCTTCGCTCAATTTTAAATTTTGCAATTTTAGAAACAGCAAAAAAAGTGTATGCAAATTCCGAAAGAGTAGGTCACTGTAATCTTGAACTATTAAGGAAATAGTCTAGCTGGTAACAAACATTTTTAACGAAAGAAGTTTTTAAAATTTTAGTACAAAGACTTATATATTGTAAAAAAATGTTGATAATTTAAAAAATGAAATAAATAAACTTTATTGAAAAAAGAAACTTTTAGCAGCACAACTGTAAACGGCATACATCTCGAATTTCATGTAAAATAAATTTGAGTCTGCCACCGGCAGTACAAACTGTTATATAGTTTCGTTTACAAATATTTCGTTTTTAAATATTTTTTAAAAGCACTTCATTTTCTTTATTTTTTGTCTATTACAATTTATATTATTGAAATAATTATAAAATTAAAAAAGCTTTATTGAGACTTACAAAGGTTTTGAAATCGAATATTCCTTTCTACGCGATGGCTGACCGTTTCAATCTATAAATTAATTGTTCACTAATACAATAAGTAATAGTTAATCTTCTACTAAAATAATTCTCCCTCTGTTGACAGCAGTAACACTCCTCGCAAAAACTTTTATATTTGCGATATTCGTTCATTGCAATAAAATAAGATACAATTGCTCCTTTTGCTGACTTACAAACTAGAAACTTTATGTAAATAAACTTATTGCGTAGACTTTAATCACCTTATATTCAAAACTAGGGGATGACTACAATAATATATTAGTAATAAACAATATAAGTATTACTCTAATTTTATATCAAATGTATTATAAAATATTTTATTAAATTATATATTATCATATTGTAGTTGGCTCTCTAATCCTTATCAAAATCAAGTGATATTATAAAAGAACAAAATCAGTTTTCGATGATTCTATTAACAAAATCTAAACTTCCATTAATAAACAAACATCACAAAAATGATTAGCATGTACTTTTGTAAGCTAACAAAAGCGTCCTTTTTGAAGGATTCGGAATGGTAAAGTTAGGAAATGCGGTGCTAACATTTTTTAACGTCTTGTTTACCGTTAAGTTATTGAATCATAGTGCCGATCCATGTGCAAAACAATTGTCATCGCTTTAACACTGGAATACCAAATAATTTCCATAGCGAACTAATTTCTCATATGGTTATTCAATACAAAGCTGAATACACTATATTGAGTTATTATACATAAGGGCATATATTTTAGAATGCTGTAGACAATAGTTGCGCAATATATTTATAAAATTGTTACTCGAAACGTATATTTTGTGTAGAGCGGCATTTTGAGATAATAAGTGTTATGCTCTTTTTATAATGTTTCACGTATTTGTTTGCGATACGGAAGCTGTTACTTTTGTGTTGCTACCACTGCATTGAACGTTTAACTACGATCACTGCAGTATAAGGTGGCCCAGTGATTGTAGCCAGAACAATTTAATGCAAATAGAAGTTTCAGAATTTTCGATTTTGAAATTATTACGATTATCTAGATATTACAATTAGAAGTAGGTTGCAGTAACTTTAAACTCTTAGAATGTTTTTGTGGATAAAAATGGGATATAAATATTGTTTTGGTACTCGTTTTTAATAAGCAAAGTTTTACAGTCCTCCAGAATAATTGAAAATCAGTAATTTTACAAATATATCTCTGACAATCCTGATAATTTCTACATGACATATCGAGAATAAGCTGTGGCACAGTTAATGGTAAAACATTTATTTTAATGGCAAAGTTATAAATATTTCTCCAAAAATTTAATAAATATCAAATAAAGCAATTCATATTTTACTATGCCTGTTAAAATCTAAAAAGTATTGAGAGAGATTGTCAATAGTTTCAGTTCTTAAATATCTGTAAACAATTACAAACTACTACAAGTTTTTAAATTAATATCTAATAAAGGAATTCAGTGATGGTAAGTTTAATGGTTAAAATTTTACTACTTGGTATCAATAAAATTCATATTTAAACACGAAAAAATTTTAAATTCCTAACTTTTATATTTAAAAGTCAATGAGAATTAGATATTACAACTTGCACAAATGTTTTAATAAGATCCTCAGTGAATGATTATTAGCAATAAATATAATAATAATTTAAAATTAATTACATGTTTTTAAAAACTTAGTTTGCTTATGCGCTCAATTATTTCGATTGCACTTTGCGGGCCTTTTTACTTTTCCTTTTTTTATTACACAAAAACGCAATATATACTGGAACACTTTCGGTAACCAATAATTAAACTTCTTTTTGCATTACACCTCTTTAAACATTTACACTTTTAGAATGTAGTGTTTTTGCATTTTAGTAATCACATAAACATTAAAAAATGAAGGAAATTAGACAAATTAGAATAGCTGCACAACAGGCATAGGGTAGGTTGCATCCCAAACTGGTACTTTAACTGATAATTACTGTTCACACGTGAACGTGTATGAATATATCCATATATGTATGTAAATGCATAAGAACCAAATATGTGCCGTTGAAATTAATACAACTAAAAGGACGTCGATATTGTAAAGAAAAGTGTACAACTGTATCTCCTTCAAGCAACATCAAGGTATTTCTGATGTACCTGCTCCGCAAGATACCATCTAATCACTATTTTTTGTATCTGGCATCAAAGTTTGTCGTCTGAAGTTATATTTGTATTTTGTTTTTTGAAAAACTCTTTTGAAAAAAAATCCATATATGTATATAACAATCCTAGAAAAATTTATTGTAACATACTGCACATGCACATACATATGTATGTATGTATGTATTTAGGAGTCGTGAAGCCGTAAATAAACTTTTGTGTACCGAAAATTTTTCTAAAACTTGTATAATTGTCATTAAAAGCAACTTATTAGGTTTTTACCAAAGATTGTGTAAAGAATTGAAAACAAGAACTGCCATAGAGAGAAAGAAGCTCAATATACATACGTATATATGCATGTACATACATATAGAAGCATTTACAATTTAAATTTTTGGCAAGATATAAGAATAATAAAAAGTAGATTGCACGAATACACACATATACATACATATGTAGTACGTATATTATAAAACCTGATATCTCCTGTTTTTTTAAAGTAGTTTTTAATCTAAAAGAAAGTTAGGGTAAAAGTAACTACATATGTATGTATGTATGTATGTATTCGTGCAATTTACTTTTTAATAATCTCATGTAAATCAATATTTTTATCATGAAGTTTATTATCTCTGAATAAGAGGCTCAACGTGAAGGACTTTCTCAAAAGTATAGAAGTCATTTTAAAAATAAATATAAAATAAAATAAATAAATAATAAAATGTGTTATGTTTGTAAACATGCACACATACATACGTATATGTATATACATTCCTATGTATGTGCGCATGTATGGATATTTAAATACTTATATGTGGCTTAAATATCAAATAAACATAATTAGGTGGATTCAGAATTAAAAGTATGTACAAGAGAGAAAAACTTAATCTTTATGAAAAACACTTATATGTACAGATATACATACATATGTACAATGTGGTACGATCAATTGTTTTTCAAGTGCTTTAAAAATCCTATAACGATTTTTGTAATATTTTCACAGCACCTTTTTTCCATCACTTTACAGTTTATTTGCTTTTCGTATTAATTTACAATGGAGATGAAAAATTTAGTCTAAATGTGTCAAACATTCTCTGTTTGTTAGTGTGGTTGGCTATTCCTTAAAGATCAACTTTTTAGACAGAATGTTATTTTATTCAAAAATTCAAGTTAAATAAAATCCGGCAAAGCCACAATTTGCTATACTTATGTACATAAATTTTAATTTATTTAATTTTTTTCGTAAATCGCTCTTTTGGTGCCGCTGTTTTAAGAAATATCATCCTTTTTTGGTACTTTTCCTAAATATCCACTCATGGTTTGTGAGCGAATCATGTTTCACTATACAAAAATTTCGAAACATGCAATTAAAAAGTGTATTTTTTGAAATATATATATATGTAAATAAAATAATATATATATTATATATAATAAATATATATATATACATATATATATATAAAATAAATAAATAATAATAACATATAAATAAATAAATAAAAAAAAATTTGAAACAATTGCAATTATTGTGTGAACATGAGAACTCGCTTTGCAGTGAAAACATAACATAGCTGGCTGTGAGAGCGAACTGGCAAAAGCATAGACTTGCATTAGTTTCATATTTTTATACTATTTCTTATTTTTTCATTAATATGGCAGCGCTGTTATCGTCTTGTTTTTGACACTTCCTTTCCATTCGAATAACTACTACTACGAACCTGTAAACAAAACATATACATAAAAAATCCTTTTTTGTTAAAAATTTGCATTTATTGTTTTTCCATTTTTTATTAATTAAAGTTTCATTAAATTTAGTACGAGACTGAATAGCTCAAGTACTTGAAAGTTAATTGATGTGTAGTGAAGGTGTTTTAATTCATTAACATTGTGACACATGTAGTTAATATCAATTATATTGTGATTCGGGAAATATAAGCGTCTTCATTTGAGAGGTATTTACCAAACGACAAGCTATTAAAATAATTATTTTTTATCTACACCTAAACAAGAACAAAGGATTTTGTCATTCATATTTATTGTGTAAAGGAAATGTGAGTACTAAATGCATGCATAAATATTTAAAAGGATGGCTTTTATCTTTTATTCATTAAAGCTAGATAAATATGGAATAATTATAGTTAAATTACATAAATGGTGCTAAAAGCAAAAATTTGCATAAGTATATACATACATATGTACGTACATATATTTGGTTTACACAAACATATACATAAGTTGCAACTATTGTAACAATTTAAAAAACTTTTAAATGGAATTTTCACCTTAAGCACAAATTCTATTAAAGCTGTTCCCAACAATTTCATGTAAAATTTTAATTGTGTAACTGGATATGTATATAACTAGCTACATACATATATAGATACATATTTTCATGCATATGCCTATGTGTATATACTGTATATGTATTCATGTACCTATTAAACTTCACTTTCAATATGCTTGAGTATATTGTAGCACTTTCAATGTGTCTCCTGTTAAAAATTTCATTTAAATAAAGAGTATGCACATGCATATGCATGATTTAAAAACTGTACATAGTCATATGTGTACATATGTACGTATATATAGAAAATACAAAAAATGCAATAGGATTGTTTACAAATAAAAGCGGATAAATATTTTTTCAGCGTTATTTTCTTTCTGGAGTTCATCATGGCCTTACAATTAAATTCATTTTTAAGCACAACATCGATTAATCATCACTATAAGCAATTTCCCTTTACCATAATACCCATCACAGAAGGTGCCTTAAAGAAAACAAATGTGCAAGAAGCAGAAGCTACGGCATCGAAACCAAAACCTCCGGACTTAACTTTTCATTGCATGTGCTGCGAGGAATATTTTGTTAGCCCTTTCCTAATGTATGAGCATCTTAATACAAAACATGGCGATTTACCTAAACCTCAGGAATCGGAAGATTACTTGGATGATAATAAAGATTACAGTTGGGTATTTGAGCCGGTTTGTGAATTGGTTGCACCCGAAGAGGAAGAACCCATCAAAATTAACAACGAAGTGCTGCAAGAAGGTGAGGCGGAAGATTCAGACACAGATGACTCTGAATCGGATGAAAATTCTAGTACATCGTCATCTTCGAGTTCCTCCAGTTCTTCCTCTGACAGCTCATCCAATTCAAATAGCAATACTAATAGCCAAGATGAATTGACTAGGGACTCGACAGTATTAAATAATCCAACGTTAATTACTGATCGTGATAGTAAAATGACAGGTGGGGAGGGGCATGCTTATGATGAGATAGAAGCTGTTTCTTCGCAGTCCCAAAACTCTCAAAATAATTCCATACAGCTAAAAGTAGCAGATCCTAAAGAGTCCACATCAATTATATTATTAAATCATTCGTCAGCAGATAATACACCATCTGCTTTCCTCGCGCAGCCTGTAAGGAGAGGTAGAGGACGCCGCAGTGCTGCTCAGCAAGCTGCCATTGAGATGTCTTCTTTAATAAGTCGGGAACCAAAATGTTTTCAATGCAGTCATTGTGAGGCAAGTTTTCCTAGTGCTGGCGATTTGTCAAAACATGTACGCTGTCATATTACCAACAAACCCTTTCAGTGTTCCATATGTGAAAAGACTTTTACCCATATTGGAAGTTTGAATACACATATACGCATACACAGTGGTGAAAAACCTTACAAATGTGAATTGTGTTCCAAGGCCTTTACACAATCCAGCAGTTTAATGGTTCATTTGAGGTCACACTCTATCAAAAAACCACATCAGTGCCATATGTGTGACAAGGGATTTGTTAATTCTACTTCGCTTGTTATTCATTTGAAAACTCATAAATACGGCGCTCGATATTCTTGCTCAGAGTGTGATAAAAGTTTTAAGCATGAAGCTCAACTTAAAGAACATATGCGTATGCATAATCAGACATTGGTTTATCAGTGTTCAATATGTCGCAACGCTTTTGCCAGTTCTTCAGAATTGGTACAACATATGAAGTGCCATATGGGAGAGAAACCATTCACTTGCAGCATATGCGATCGCTCCTTTACACAATCTGGAAGCCTGAATATCCATATGAGGATTCATACTGGGGAGAAACCATTTAATTGTAAACAATGCAATAAATCATTTACCCAGGCATCTAGTTTAAGTGTTCATATGAAAATTCATTCTGGCGAAAAACCGTTTCCCTGCCATATATGTGGTAAATCTTATAGTCAAGCTGCATATTTAAATAAACATATACAGCATCACATAGATGCCCAAAAACAAGGACTAGAAGCACCATGTCCAATACCTAATGAAACACTATTATGTATTGTTTGTGGTGAATTGCATCGCAATGGAACTTCTTTGGCCCTTCATGTGACACAAAAACATGCTTCTCTTTTGAACAATATGAAAGAGAATCAACATACTAATAATGCAGAAATTTCTGATGAAGAACGTTTACAACAGGAACAGCAGTATATACAACAAGTGCAATTGCTTATGCAATTGCGGCAACAAAGGATAAAAGAAACACAACAATATAATCAAATGCGAAATTATCAGTATGCACAGTCCTTGGTAAAAAAAGAGGAGGGAGAAATGGAAGATCAGGAATATGAGGAAGAAAATTCTACAGTACAAAACCCACATGGTATAGAAAATCATTCCACTGAACATTCGGAGGAGGAAGATGAATTATATGAAAATATATCAGTGGCAGAACGTCAAAAAAGTATTTCAAATGGAAGAAATCAGAAACAGGAAGATAGAGGAAGTGCTGCTGAAATAGAAGAAGACGAAGCATATAAGGACCCAAGTATCTTACTTAATAATAGAAAAAGAATTGTTTCTTACGTTAACGATTCCGATTTCGACGGTGACGAAGATGAAGAAGGGGATATAAATAATGCTAACATGTTAAATGCAGATAGCACTTACAATGCCAATAATGGTTTTATGTCTGAAATCAAAGATGTAGAAATGGGTGAATATCCATTTTTAGAAGGGGCTGAATATGATGACTTAGACGATTACGCGGCAGAAGAAGAAGTTGAAACCGAGGAATAATTTATATCTTTTTTATATATATACAATTGTAATTCCATACACTTATGCGTATGTACGTATATGAAAGCCCAGTGAATATTTCTATCATATCAAAATATCTACATATGCACAAATTGACAAACACGCTTATAAGAAATTCGAACATGTCTCAAAGTAGTAGAAAAGTATCAGACTTTTCACCAAATGTTTTATCAATGTAATTCTTACATCGCACTGCATTCTTCCACCATGAATTTCGGTTACAATAACTAATATAATGAAATTGCCGTGGCCCGTAATTTATTTATAATTTTCTGTTAATAAAATTTTTATAAACATAAGATAGCCAAATATGGGGTGTTCTTGTGTATTAAACACAAGAAATATGTATGAAATTAACTTTTTCTACAATTTTGAAACGGGTCAGACAAACATTTTAATGTCTGCAAAGAAATTTTTTGCTGTGCTAATACATATACATACATACATTCATATACATGTACTTTATTTCAATCTAAGTATTTAATAAGTTTAAATTTATTTTTATTTCTATAATTTTAATTTTTACTTAAGGTACTAAGTATATATATAACTTTTTTTATTACACTTTTAGGAATTACTTAAGTTGGATTAATATATTTTAGCTGTTTTCTTTTTAATTTAATTTCTTATTTTAAGCAATGCGTCTGTTGGAAACGTTTTTTTAATTATAAGTAACAGGCTAAATGTGAGCTATTATTATTACGTGTTAAGAACAAATAGTTTACTTAAATTGTCTTAAGTTTGCAAACTCAAATTTATAAATAATATCTAAATTTTATAAGTATTTCTTTGGTGGCATGCAGTAATATCAACAAGAAAATAAATTACATAGGTTTTAATTATTACTTTCTCATAATACAAATAATATTGAAAAGATATGTTCATATATTTCTGATCGTTCGTAAGATTCCCATTGTATGCATATTAAATATTGGTATATCAATATTTTAGATTTTAATTTAATTAGCGACTCAGTTACCACACTTTGATTGTAAAACTTTTTCAAAACTGTATTTATTTCCAAATAATGAAATATATATGTATGTACAAGTCAAAAATTATTTTTTTTAGAGGAATAAAAAATTAAGGTATGTACATTTGAAAAAACAAAAAAAAAAAACTTCCTATTACACTAGGTCTAAAATCATTATGTGAACCATAATGATTTTTAGACCTAAATACAAAATTTCCAAAGCAAAATATTCAAAATATTAGGTGTTGTAATTATACCTAGTTAATTATATAGAGGATTATAAGTAACCCAATGAGCTCTTCCCTGTTCTTTTTCACTTTTGTGTGAAGTAAACAAAGATTTATATACATCACTGGCTTTTGGATCTTTTGCTACGCTGTAATCCGTTTTCAAACGTTTTATTGCAGGATCTTCCAGTCCACCAGAAGTAACACCGAAACGTTTTGGTGTCGCAACTATTTTCATTTTAGATGATCCTTGGTATAAACTGCTAGAATTATCATTTTTTTGAGTTTGACCCTCAGCTTTTTCTCCACTAAATTTGTTACTACTACATGGTAAGTCTGTACAATCCACGGAGAGAACTTCATCATTTAAGTGAGCTTTCGTTTTCTTATCTCTCTTAGATGCTTTTTTTTTAGCGTATCGCATTTCTATTTTAACTTTCATTAACTCCAAATCCTCTTCCGATGCATTTAACACAACAATATCTTCTACCAGAAATGGCTTTTGACAGAGCGGACAAGTGGCAGAACTACCTTTTATCCCTTTTAAGGCTCTCTCTGACATAACACAGCCGCAGGACCATAAAGCAATAAAACGAAATTTTCCAGACATTTCTAAACCAATTAACTTACAAATGTAGGGAGCATGTCTTGAGTCCAGTAAGCCCTCTGTTTTATCCTGTTCGATAAAGGCAGGATTGGGAGTAAGATTTAGTTGCCTAATATCCTTCATGTTTTTTATATGTTTAGCAGATTCAGGCATTTTGTCCCTTTCCAACAATTTCTCAATTACATTTTGCTTGGAATATAAACGTCCCAGCCCACACATTACAATTGGTTCTTGTAAACGTTGTTGGTTTAGAGCACAATGCAGCCATCGAAATTCACGTTCAGCATCTTTGTCTTTCTAAAAATAATAAATTTTATCCTTTACATTCAATATTTAAAATTTCCATACATACCTGTTCTGGTTTCTTTTTCAATCGCACCAATTCATCTCGTCTAGGTATAGTACCCCCATCACATCCCATTTTTACTTAATTTTGATAAAATTATAATAAACCTAATGACTTTTATCAATCGCTTCTTTGAGAAATATTTTCCTATTACTACGCCGCCACTACAGCTGCAAATTAGCTGCCGACTTTTTAACAAGAATATGACATTCAAGGCGAATTCAATTTGCCTTTTTTATAATGCGATTCAAAAAGGCAAACTAACAACCAGATGGCAAATTTCAATGCATAGTTACAACAGGGTGACATCTTAAGAGCACGTCGGCTTATTTATGTGTTTAAAAATTGAATATCAGGGTACAAGCAAAAGTGTTATTTTACCAAGCCATTTCTCACTTCTGTACAAAACAAATTGCACGCCACCTTGTTATAAATTTCTACTCTGCTTGCTATAAATTCGTCACGAGGTTTTGTCATTTCGCTCGTCTAAAAGAACTCGAATCCCAACAAGTAGTTTCATTACAAAACACGTGGGTAGTAACTATGCATTTAAACGCTCCAGACCGCTAGAAAATAACATAGTTTCATCCAACAGATAGGGTCTGTAGCAAAAAACATTTAAGGAAAGTGAAACACAGACCTATTGATTAACAAATGCCGTTTCCGACACAACTATTTACAAATCGGCAAAAAAAAATACGCCACTTGTTCAATGTAGCAACTTGTTTTCAAAGGTTGCTAAAAAATAAAAGAAAGAACAAAGCAAAGCTTTTGTAAATATTTTTCAATGCTGATGAAAAACAAGTATATGTAGCAAACTTAAAGTTGCCGATATGATGCTAAAACTTAACATATAACTCAACTGTTACAAAAAATATTTATGTTATGCACTAAAATATGTACATAACGGATAACAACGAATGCACATCACACTCACTATAACGAAGTATGCAATAAAACTGCTGACAATGAGCTCTTAAGTTATTGCTTACTTTCAAATTACATATATTTTCTATGCTTATTTACTTCATTTTTTCAGAATATAATCTGATATTGTATATATACATACATATATGCAAAAAACATATCCATGTATCTAAAATGTATTAATGTTAGAAATTTCTGCACTATTTTCAAGAAGTCAAAAGTAATTGTTATACAAAAATAAGTGATAACACCATAAACTGCTCACCAACTATAACTATAGTTCATTCAAAGAACAGTTCATTTGTCGTCCATGTAATAAATCTCCTCAAGGTAGACCTACAAACATTTTGTACGGAAGAGAATATAAGATTTCTATGGCGTTTTCTTTTCTACATTAAAATGTTTTACCCGCCCTGTGAAAATGCAATTTTTTATATAACGAGAAAGAACACAAATTAGAACCAAGTGCATTGCCTTTTTTAACAGTTGATAAAAAAACATTTATGTATATTTTATGAAATGTGTAAACAAAAATGTTCAGCTGCCTGGTTGCTAATTCATCAGCTTGAGAAAACAAAATTTTTTTATTTTAATATCTCATATAATTACGCAGCTGTATTGTGTCTTTTATTTGTTTTATATGACACAAAATATAAAAATATTTCTTAAAATCTAATTTTCTGACTCTCAAGTCAAAATACATGTTTTAAACATGGTCTGGTAACGCTGTGAAAGAATAAAAGCCATCTGTTTTAAAGGACAATTTCTGCGCTGTTGATTTGTTCAGGGCAAAAAGTGCAATGCCTTTTGCCCTGCGAAAGGGCAACATTTTTACAAAAGAACACGCATCCCTTTCACAGGGCAACATTTTTTTGAGAAAAGAACACAAAATTGCCGTCCCTGCGGGTAGTGTTGCTTTTTTGTAGAAAAGAAAACGCCATTATTTACATTCTTGAATGTATATGTATGTAATGCCCAATTCGGCGTTACACAATCTCTTAACTATACATAGATTATGATTAGGTTCTAAGATTTACCATGATTAACTTCAAATTTTAATTAAACTGACAACTTACAAATGAAATCAAAAAGATTGTTACATTTAATGGAGTTTGGTGTGTTTTTTGAGCCGATTCCTTGTTGCGTTTTTTTTTATATAAAGACTACTCATTAATTTAGCTTCATATAGTGCCACGCGATTTGGCCTATACCAGGCGAATACAGTATCTGATACTGTATTGGTAAATTTACTGCTATGTTTCGGCATTGAAAATCCAAATCTATACGGTAGACTACTTCGATTTAATTTTCTTATCTGTAAGATGTAGATTTTGTTTAGGTTTGTGGTAAGTTTATTATTTCTGGGGAGCATGATATAGAAGTAGTTTTTTTTTGGTGTTGAGAAGTCATGAGGAGAAATTGGCTATGATGAGTTGACGTCTTTAGGTTGTGGTACACAACCTAAATTTTGGGCAAAATTGTGGTTGAGTTTGGTGGTTCAAAAATAAAAGTTGTGTTATTTACAATGTTAGCGTATGCCTGTTTGTTTGGCGCAAGAATGTTCAGGTTACGATTATTATTGAAAACTCCCCATGTTTCAGGAAATGTACAACTCCTGAGATACGGCTATATATGACAGACTTTGCTTCCAATAACTTTGACAGAGATTGAATGTACTTTGAGAACCTCAGATCATTGCAGCTAACGGAATGTCTCCTGTTTATCCTCTTTGCCAAAGACATATCGCAGTCTATTAAATTATTCAATTAAATTTCGTGGTTAGGGCTTTTTAATTTTATTATCTTCAACTCCTTTTATACAATGAATTCCTATATTTATAGTATTGGCATATCATTCATTTAGATTTCATATTACAGGGGTCTGATTCACAAAACCCAACAGCTTTTACTCCCTTACAATTTTCAATAAATTCCCATAGGATATTAATTGATATGACCCAATATAATTAATATAATGATAAGCAATACAAATTTATGTGGTTTTCTTTAGTTGACCGCAAAGTCTTACAAATATCTTATCTCACCTTTTCGTTAGACAAGTAGCTCAGGCTCTGATTCTTTCTCCCTCACCAAAATACTTTTTTACTTCAAAAGTTTCGTTATTAGTGCTTGTTAAATTCTGCGGCAGTATCAAGTCTAGACGATTTTTAATTTTACGACCAAACATCAACATGGCCGAGGAACGTTCAGTTCCCGCGTGGATACACCTGCGATAAGGCAGTAAAATGTTCGCTATATCGGTTTTTAAACATTTAGGTGTAGATTTTAATTTGCACAAACATTTAAAATAATCCGTTTTGTAGCTGGGTGGTAGGGAGCTCCATATGAGACTAGAATTTTCTCTTATTTATATATTTAAAAAATGTGTCTTTCTAGTTTACAAGGGTTCAGTCTTAATAAGCTTAGACTGAAGGTCTCTTTCTTAATTAGAAATATGGTTATTATATTCATTGTGTTTCTTAATTATATATACAATGATTAATTTAATTGGATAACCAATATAAATAAACAAAGCTGAGTTTCTGTTTAGCAAATAAACAACATTTTAAGTTTATTATCTCAGTGTAAATTCCTTACTGAACAATATTTTCTAACAAAAAAAATCTTTGGTCCTCGGTTCTTGGGCCAAAACATATCAATGCTGCACAATCACGATAACGAGAGCCGATGATAGCAATCCGCAGATGTGCCCAGTCATCTGCCTCGAATCGAAAAAAATACATATCTACTAATGCAATTATTGCTCTATAAACAGGTGCGTTCACCCATTTCGAATGATTGTAGTTTCCGGGCTCCCAAACTACCGCATTAACGCATTAAGGTTCCAACTCAGAATAAATTCATAATTGGGATCGCAGTCTCGTTCTATGCGGTATACAGAAAGCAACATTAACGATATCCATTTATCTGATGTAGCTGGTATTGTTGCTGAGGTTCTGGGTATTTCGGAAACTTCAATCAGAAAGACATCTACAAGATCGAAAGGAGTTATGCCAGTATTGGCTTTCGCGATCTCAATGCTATATGAGTTCCAGGCTTCAGTTATGAGGTTACTCCGGTTGTTAAGAGTATAGTAGAGGTAAGTTACGACAAACTCGACAGATATTGTAGGATTACTATCGCTAGCGGCTACAACGCTTCTGAAATGGTCAATATTGTTACAGGCGTTAATCACTAAAGAGGGTTTCTGATTCAGATGTTGAGCGAACCAACCAGAGGGAAATGCTACCTCCTTTTCCTCCACAATGGTCGGGCGAAAACCTGGGTTCCAGTAAGAGTACTAAATCTGGAGTACTAAAAGATCATTACTACGCGTATTTCTCAAATTGTAGAAGTATTTCCTGTTTCACGAGAATCTCTTAGTTATAGTTAAGTTAACGAAATTAATAAAATATATGTTCCTTTATTGTAACGGTATTCACAAATCTAAATATGTGAGTTCTGTAGGGTTATTCTGAATTGCGAAGCAATTGTCAATGCGATGCAATTGTCAATGCGATGCGAAAACATGCAAATGCGAACATTGGTATTCGGTATTGCGATTATCGCATAGTACTCTTTTTATTCGCATTTCAAATGCGAAAATGTGGCAATTTGGTATTCTGTATTGCGAATGCTAAAGCAACCCATACACGATACGACCGTTGGCAAAACTTCGGCAGGTCGTAACGTTAGTGGGCCTGTCGTATGAAGTTGTGTCTCGGTCGTATGAAAAATCAAAATTTTTTGATTTTTTGGCAGGTCGTGCCAACGCGTCGTATAGTTTGTGGGTCTGTCGTGCGAATTCGTACCTCATTCTCATTTTAAATTTTAAGGGAGAGAGACGTGTCGTCGGTTAATTTGGTTTTTGAGCGAAGAAAATAAAAGAGAGAAGTGTAAAAGAAAATAATAAAAAAAGTAATTCAAAATCGAAGACAGCTCAAATGAAACTAGAGCACAGTTCTACTATGAATTATTTAATGATAGCCAATATTAGTAAATTATATAAGTTTTATTTTATTTTTTATATTTTTTTTTTGTATTTTTTTATTTTTTTTTATTTTTGAAAAATCTTTTAGATTAAAAAAATTTGAATGTCAATAAATGTTTAATTTACTTAAGGAGCTTTCAATTGTTTGATTGCTTCACAAAATTTAAGCCTAATTTGTTTTGCTTCATGGCATGCGCGTTTATTATTTGTTGTTTCCGGCTGTAAATTTTTTACAAAATGAAGTCGTAAGAAGAGGTCTTATCGTATGTGGGCACCACACACGACTTGATTACTAAACGTGTTTTGCCGACAGTCGTATCGTGTATGGGTAGCATAATGTCAGATACATGCGATAATCGCAAAATTTATTCGACAGCAAAACAGCAACCGCAAAGCACAAAAATGAGTTTATAATAATTTTTTACTTACATTTTGTTCATTTATTTAAATTAATAAATTTTTTTTTTGAGCAAAATTAATGAAATATATAACCAAAGAAGTACCTTTAAGTTTCTAAATAAAAAGAAGACCGTTAGTTTTTAAATTATATTGTTTTTTATTTCATCTCTTATATTTCTAGCAATGTTTGTGTAATTGTTATTACTAGTACTAAACGTATAGAAACGCCTCTTGGGTCAATCTAAAGTTTTTAACAAAACTGGAATAGAAATGTTTTTTATAATTAGTTGTTTTTAATGCTACAAAATAAATTACCTTTTTACATTCAAACTTAGAATATCCGATTTGCTTCTAAGTATTCTTTTCTGTACCCTTTCATTTTGCTCATGTTCCTCTTCGTCATAAATCCATAGAGCAACAAAATCCATTTTTGATAACAAAAGGAAAAACACATTTTTTTTTCAATTTTTATTTTATTTAATTCAGAAATTTATTTCACTTTTTCTTAATTTTTATTTTATTTAATTCAGAAATTTATTTTGTAACCGCAAATTTTTTTCTTTTGTAAGTATAATTTGACTTTTACTGGTACCAGCGTTGTTAATTTTGGGCGGTGTTGCCGTGATTTAAAATAAAATGCGATTGCGATTGCGAAAGTGTTGCAGAATACGAATTTACTATTGCATCGCAATTCTTTATCGCATCGCATTGACAATTGCATCGCAATTCAGAATACCCTACTATTATTTACATGACAGGTGTTTAAATGAGGGAATTAATTTATAATTGTTGTTTTAAGTCGGAACAAGAAATATCTAAATGACTTAAACATAAATATTCAGACAGGGTTTGTCTCGTTTGTTACTTGATATTTAATATGTTTCTTTATGGTTATGTGATATTTATTGTACTTCAATATATTTAAGCTCAATGTTCTCTTTCTTAATGTTTATGCTTATTAGTATTTTGTTCTCAATGTATGTTCTTTAAGTTATGAAGATGCACAACATATGTATCCATGATCTAATTCCTACGGATGTGTGTCCTCCTTGGATTGATCTTAACTCTCTCCTGGGTTAAGCAAGATCGTCCCGATCTTTCCTAGTATCTTGTAATTGTAAATTATATGCTTTTTGAAATTTATTTACTGTAGATATGCGTTTCCATCCAGTTAAGCATATTTCGATTTTCGTTCTCAAAAATACTGATGTTATTAAGAGTACTAAAATTAATGGGTTGTAAATAAAAAAATTGTGTGGTTCAAATGGTATATAATATTTCTTTAGTAAGTCTAAGTTATTTATAGCCCATTTATTGTAAGATGTTATTACTTTAAAATCTCGAAGCCCTCATTGTGTATCATAGGATGGCCTTGGTTATGATGTCATGAATATCCCTATATATCTTATTGTTTATTGTGACCATATTTGTTATATTCTTGTATAACTGTACACTTGTAGTTCCTGTTGTTGAGTAGCGGGAGTATATATATATATATATATCTGTCTCATTATTTCTTCGACATATATCTGTTTCTAAATAATTTTTGCAAAGGTTCACTCTAACATAGTCTTAATTGCATTGAGCGATTTGTTAATCTTTTAAGATTTTTCCATGTCTGAGTTTTATAGCTGTAATTCTAAAAAACTTACATCATTGTTGCAACTAACTTTCCTGTTCTGGATACATGTACGTCCGCATATTCCAAAATGTTTATTATTGGTACTGAGATTAAATTGTGTTGTATTATTTCTTTTATGTCGTTTATGTCTAAAGATTCTGTCAGGTATTCGTTTTTTTGCGGCGTTAATTGTCCTAACAAGTAGAAGAACTTGTTTATGCACTTCTTTTATGAAGAGGTGATTCTCCAAAGTATGTCCTTGTAATGTATCTATTAGTTGACTCACTAGTAGCAACAACTTCTTTTTCGATGACGACTAGATTACCTCCTCCGTATTAGATTGGTTCGGAAGATTTCCTATCGAATTATATTTTCCACCGTTACTTTTTGTTTTCCATATTGGCTGAGGCGATTTGATGTTTTTCCGTGCTTGACATTTCGGACAATTCTTGATTTTCATCGTGTATTGCGGCAATGATGTGATTAAGAACGACATCCAATAATTTAAAATCAAAAACTAATTCGTTGGTGCTATGCACTGCAGTAGTAATAGTAGACAATTTATTATTAATATGATAACATATTTTATGTTTCACAAAACAAATTAAGATTTTCTTAAAAAGTATAATGTTTAAAACTTATTTATAAATTATTTTAACGAGTATTCAAAGAATTTATTAACAAAAAGAAACAAAAGTTATTTTCATCTTAAACAGACATAAAGTAATATTATCTATATCTATATATATATAAAAATGAATGCATGAAATGTGTTCGTAACCGATAAACTCAAAAACTACGGAACCGATTATGACCAAATTTAATATACCTGATCTATGGGACGTGAGGAGTGTTCTTATATAACTTTGAGGTTCGTCCGTCAGAAAATTAAATAAATATCTCTGTTTTTTAATTTTTATTTAGACCAAATTTACATTGGCAAATTTTAGTTTGGCAAATTCTTCTCCATTCTGTTTTAAAATTTGTTTGCCATTTACACAGCCAAATTTTAGTTTGCCAAATTTTTTGTTTCTTTTCGTATGTTCTTTCTTAATTTTTGCCATTTCATTCGGTGGTTGGTTTTTAAGCAAAGCACACACGCATGCTGTGTAAATGTGAAATGCATAGGAAATACATTGTGAAATACATATTTTTGGCGGTTGATTTTTATTTCAATATTCATATAATATTTAATTTATTTATATTTATTTATTGATTTCTTCAAAAAGGTTTTCCCTATGAAATTAATAAGATGTTCTTCTTGAAAAAAAAACCTTAGAGATATCTTGTAAATTTTGTTCTATTTTATTAGGTGCTACTAGGCACATGTTGCTCTGTGTAGTCTTTTTATTTTGGTAAAGCTTACAAATTGAAAATAGTTTTTAATAGTTTTTTTTTTTTTTTTAAACTAAGCAACTGTTTTACTGAATTAGAAAAAAACAAAAGGAAATAATCGAAATGGAGAAAAATATGCGCTTTCCTACTTTGACGAAACAAACTCACCCACCAGAAAAATTAGGAAAAAAGTACACAGCAAAATTTTTTTTTTTAATATATTTATTGCAAATAAAATTGTTAAAACAACAACCAATTAAATTTTTTTTGTTTTAAAAATTAAAAATATATTTCAGTCTTGTAAAAGTATAAATTCAGTTGCTTCATATATGTATATGATAACATTAATTATAAGTTATCACATTAATTACTAGATTATTTTCTAAAACATTTGTTTTAAAAAAAATATATAAAAAACTATGGTATACGTTGCAAGCGCTTCACCACACTGAAGTTAACTACAAAAAACGAAATATAAAATGAAAAACAATGTCAAATATACAATTTCATCATGAAAGTGCAACTCTATAAAACAAAGAACAAAGCAACTTTGCGAGAACACCGATGTCTGTACCCCCCGCAATACTCTTTTCCTCTCTCACCGTCACTTTAAGAATTTGCCAAACTAAAATTTGCCAATGTAAATTGGGTCTTACGCGATAACACTATGCCGTGTTTCGCTGACGGCGTTGGGTATACAATCGGCGTTTAGTGCTAATTCGCCGTATGGTGGCGTTTTGTGTTTAATCGGCGGTAAATTCTTAATCTGCGTGTAACGGCGTTAAGCGTAACTCAAACAAAAAAAAAATTCATTTGAAATTTATTTTATTTAAAACCCACGTATTAGTGAAAAAAATGAATTGTTATTAAGGTTATTAATTGTTATAAGGTGTTGGAGAAAGTAAACAAGCAATAGGTAAGATAACAAAATAACTGACTCCGTACACCAACCCTAACAAACAAACAAAAAAATAAAAATAAAAAAATTGAACTAAAACAAAAAAAAAATTAAACTAAAAAAAAAAAATGTAATTAAAAAAAAAACCGGAACCATTACTTTCATTGGTGTCTGGAACAACACCAGAGTCAATACATTTCCTAACACATATACAAAGTTATAAAAATTGTTTTCAAAAAAAAAAAATTAAACTAAAAAAAAATTTAAAAAAATTAATAAAATAATTAAACGCATTTGCAGTACAAAATTCCACGCACACGTACAAATCTTGGTCGCCGTGCCCGGCCCACACGTCATGTAAGTGTCCAGTGCTCACAGCAGTCACAAGAGCATCAATCAGAAGACAACGAAAGAGCCAGGAATCGAACGTCACTTTTACACCATCAACAACGTGCTGCGAGAACAGCTTCCAGAGTAGGAGTACAAAATACCACTCGCATTTCTTTTATGCGTCTTGCATTTAATTACAATCCGAGAATTGATTACAGTGGCCATCGCAATATTTAAATCGGTAGTATGGATCAATTATGTGTTTATTGTAAAGAATTTAAATATATAAAAACATATAAATCCATTGATTGTGTTAATGATCCTGGCGAAGTTGTTACTTACCCAATTGAATTCTTAAATTCGCTTGAGTTGCCACGAACTGCACCTCACATGATGCAGTTAAAAGTTGGTGTACCAATAATTCTATTACGCAATTTAAATCCATCCCGGCTTTGTAATGGAACAAGATTAGTTATAAACAAATTATTGAATAACGTTATAGAATCAACTATATTAACCGGAAAGTACAAAGGAGAAGTCTTATTGATTCCACATATACCAATAATGCCCGCAGATATGCCGTTTTCGTTTAAACGCATACAATTTCCAGTACGTCTGGCATTTGCTATTACTATAAATAAATCCCAAGGTCAATCGCTGCAAGTATGTGGATTGAATCTTGAAGCACCATGCTTTTCACATGGACAATTATACGTTGGATGCTCACGCGTTGGTAACCCATCATCATTATTCGTATTCGCTAATGAGAAAACGTAGTTTATCAAAATTGCATTGCAGTAAATATCTATATCCATATCTACATATCTCATCTATCTATATCTCTATAAAAATGACATGTATGTTCGTGATCGATAAACTCAAAAACTACTGAACCGATTTTGACCAAATTTTATGTACATGATCTCCGGACAGTGGGGAGTGTTCGCCCGGCAGATGGCGCAATATTTAGTTTCTTTGCGTTTTGCCCGATATACACTAGCACGATTACCCTATCCTCTGTTTCGCTGAAAGAGTTGATTGCTTAATCGGTGTGTAGCGGCGTTAATTAGTACTTTATTATTATAAAAAAAATAAACTGTATGCGTTATTGCAATTTGGATTTTTGAATAAAACATTTTTTTCTATTATAAGTAACTAAAAACTTTGAATTCGATTTTCTCCGAGATATAGTTCAAAATAAAAGAAAAGTTGAGGACCAGCAACGCGGGCCGTGCCCACTAGTACTTTATAATTTTTAATTTTTTACAAACGATAAACATAGTTTTTTAAATTGTCGCATATTCACCCTTATTGTCTTTGGCGTTTTCGCGGCGAAAGTTTGGCGTTTTTTTAAAATGCTACCGTGGTTGGCGAAAAACGCCAATAAATACGACAATTTTAAAATCTATTACAAAAACCATACCGTGTTTGGCGTATTCGCCTGTCAAATACACAAAATTTTGTCGTTAAGAAAATTGATCACGACGTTATCAAATTTAATTTAAATAAAGTCAAGCAAAATGTAAGTATGCAAAAAATTAAAATTATTGACATGTAAATTTCTTTTTACATACATATGTGGCTAATGCTGGTGTATATTTTAGAATAAAGATTACAACTGCCGCACAATTTGCCAAATTAGTAGAAATAATGGAGCAAAAACCCTACTTGGCAAAGGGGTTCCATAAAGGTGTAGGGAAAGTCAATGTTAAGGAAGAGTGGAACGCTATTTCGGAGGATTTGAATTGTATGGGTCCTCCATCGCGTTCGGGAGAAGGTTGGATGAAGGTGTGGGCTTACTTTAAATTTAAACTAAAAAAAAAATGTTCATAATAAAGCAGAAAGTCACGCCACTGGTGGCGGGCCATTCAAAAAATTCAGTTTTTCTGCTGTCGAAGAAGCAGTTATTAGTTTATTAGATATGCGTGATGTTGTGCAACATAAAGATTCCTTTGGAATTAAAAGAACGATAACTGCATCACCAGACCCTCAGCCAAATGCAGATATTAACATCGACATTACTGAAATGGAAGAACATGGTATATCTTCTACGCCACCACCGCTTAGAAGGACCAAGGTAAAAAAAAATAGAAACCAAGACAAATTTGAGCTGTTGGAACAACAGGTAAAATTGCAGAAAGAGTTGTTCTTGGATTTGAAAAACAAATTATCCGAAATGGAGAAATACACCCGGAGAATATGTAAGGCCAAAGAAGAGAAACTTCGTTTATATAAGGAGGAACTAAAACACAAAGAAGAAAATAGAAAAGCTCTATTAGAAATATGGAAGGCTGAACTAGAAATTAAAAGAAAAAAAATTGAACTGGAAGAAATAAAAAGTAAAATGATGTAATATTTTTATTTTATTTATTTAGTTATGTAGTTTCTAAAAAATATCTTTCTACAGAAAAAAATGTGGATAATATTAGCTTCATTCAAGAACTTTAACAAAAAAAAATTTGCATACTGTTATTTTTTTGTACAAACCATACAGCGGTACCTGTTAACCTTATCTTATTTTTTGAACAGCCATACACATTACAACAACCTTTTAAAAAAAACTGTAAAAAATCGAAATGGTGTTATAAGGTACGCTCTAGCGGATAACCAGCATCACCTAAAAATTAACAAAAATTCAATTCATATTGTAAATGTATTCTATTTAAGAAAATGTGTTTAAAATATTTTCTCCAAACACGGCTTTAAGCCAATCAATGATTTTAAACTTACTTTTTGTTTGGAAGTGCAAAAATGATTGTTTGCTGCCTTAACTGCTTCCTTACAGCATTTATTTCATTAATGCTGGCTGCTTCTTCATCTTCAGATGATGACGATAAGTAAAAAGCTTAAGATTTTCCACAAATAAAATTACACTAAAATATCACCAAATAGAAAAATAGTTCACTATATGTACTCTTTTTATTTAAAAATATACACTTGTTTGACAGATCTTTACACAGGATGTTTCAAAGAAAATTAAAATACCGTATTCTTTTACATTGCTAATCTTTTACAAAATTTTGCTTGTCGAAAATTTTAGACGGTAACATAAAATTGAAAATACGACAGCAAAAACGCCAGCTGGCGTTTTTCGACTACGCCAAAGACAATAAGGGTGATTATTTTCTGCTTTCACGACAGCTGGTAACGAGTTGAAAAGGCTAAGACCCTTTACATTAAGGTATGTTGCGTCGTATTTGTCCTTCGAAACTCCAATCTAAAATCGTCCGCGTTCCTAACGGGGTATTGATGTATATTTTTAACATACTGTACACTATTCGAGAGATATCTCGGTGCTAGGTTGTGCTTGATTTTAAAAATCGTCATTAAAACGTTTAGCTTTAGTTTTTGATCAATACATAACCATCTTAATGCTTCGAGCATGAAATTTACAGGGGTGTATAGATTGCATTTGATGATACATCGCATGACTTTATTTTGCAATTTCTGTAACCTTTCGATCTGTGATTGATTACAACACGTATATAATACCGTAGAGCAGTATTCAAAATGGGATTTCACAATTGTGTTGCAGATCTGTATGGCTGTTAGAGTATCAACTTTATTTCTTATTCTTCTCAAAAAACAAATTTTTTTTCAGTTTTTTTGCATATGTAATCTATGTGTTCTTTGAATTTTAGTTCATTGTCTATTATTACACCTAAGTATTTAATTTTTTGTACTTGTTTGATTTTGTTTTGGTTTATGATTAGATTTAGTTCACTATCACAATTTATTAACATCACTTTTGTCTTTTTTCATTTAGTTTTAGCCTGTTCATTTTCAACCAATTATTTATATTCCGTATGTCGCATTCTAACAACGGTTTGCATTTGTCAATTGTGTCTCCTACTGTATATAATAGCGTATTATCTGCATATATTACAATTTTTGATTTTTTTATTACTTTTACGATGTCGTTTATATATATTATAAAGAGAAGTGCACCAAGAATTGATCCTTGAGGCACCCCCGTTTTCACATACATGTAACTTGATTTTGAACACTTAACTTTAGTTTGTTGCCTGCGATTTAAGAGGTATATTCTAAACCATTGTAATTCCTTTCCTCTTACTCCATACATGCATAATTTTTGAATAAGAATTTCTAAATCAACAGTTTCAAATGCTCTTTTAAAGTCAAGAAATAATGCGGAAATGTTTGTTTTTCGTGAAAATTTTTCCATTTTTTTTTACTAAAACCAGTTTTATGAAAGCTTGTTTCAATTGAATTGTTTTTATCATTTTTTATTTAGTTTAATTTTTTGTTAAGCCCCTGATGATTATTAATAAATGTAACGGAGCTTCTTTGCCGTTGCCGAAGATAAATATTTTTGTAGAATTGCAATCGCACAATTTATGTGTCTAATTAGAACCAAGGTTTGATAAAGACTGACGATTTTTATTGCAAGAGAAATTATGTACATATATCAAAAATCACAATTGAAGAAGACAAACAAAAATGTAAAAACAAGGTTATAGTTACTGGGTTGTCAATTGTGTGTTTTCATCACCGCGTTTTTAGAAGTACCAATTCTCCCCGTGCATGCTTCCTTTTTCTTCACGGAGAGTATCGCAGCCGTTGTCTTCGTAACCCAGTGGATTTTCTGAAGGTTTGATATGTTGGTGTTTTAGTGATTCTTCCCGATGCGGTTCGCACCGTTCACTTGATGGGTGACGTTGTGGTGCAATGTTCAACCGTTTGTGGTGATTGTGTGTTAGGTGTGGAAGTTGCTTTCCACGTGTGGGGTTAGTGTTGAGTGACGAACTAGGCGTCGCACTCTATTTTTTATTTGGTCAATATGGCGTTTGTACCCTCTTCCTTGACATCGGATTTCATATTGTAAGTCTCCAACTCTTTTTTCAACAACTCTGCTTAGCCTCTGAGCCAATGGATTATTATTCGGGATAAACTAGATTTTTTGGCTCGGAAGGAATGAGCGGCAATTGTTATCGGTTTTTAAAAACTGTTTCTCAGCAATAGTTTTGGTTTGAAAAACAAGGACCAATCTTGTGTGCGGACTGCATCCCAAAAACAATTGTGCAGATGGTTGGTTTTTCACTGCGTTATGGGCTCGTCAGTACTGCCGGAGAAATTGATTTAGGTTATTCTTAAGCGAGTGTTTTGTTGTCTCCATGGCTTTGAGAGCATTTCTGATTGTTTGAACCGATCTTTTGGACTGACTATTTGTCGCAGGATGAAAAGGAGCCGTTAATTTATGGAATTAAACGTCGACTCTGCTTAAAAAATTTTTGAACTCTTGCGAGGGGAAATTCGGTACATTATTTGAAAACAGTGTAATAGATACACCATATACAACAAACAGTTCGTCTAAAATAGAAATAGTGGCGTAGGAGGTCATTGAATTAGGTAGTTTGCTATATGCATCGGAGACTATTAGAAGCATTGTACCCGATACTGGCCCGGAATAGTCAATATGGACTCTATCCCACGGACATTTTTGGTACCGCCAGTGATGATCACTACTTTTTGAGGATTATGAGAGATCTTTGCACAGTTTTCGCACGAAAGAGATAGTTGCTCTATATCCGCCTCTACTCCTGACCAGTATACGAAAGAACTAGCCAAGCCTTTCATTTTTATGATGCCCAAGTGGCCCGCATGTATTCTCATCAGTATTCTACATCGCAGAGTCCCTAGGATAACAAAACGATGCTGAAAAAGTAAGCACCCATCCATTAGTTTGGGTGATTTTAGTTTTTCCGGAGATTTATTTCT
The DNA here is from genome assembly GCA_963402855.1 of Ormia ochracea. NCBI lineage: Eukaryota > Metazoa > Arthropoda > Insecta > Diptera > Tachinidae > Ormia > Ormia ochracea. The sequence continues at coordinate 29,950,960 of OY727108.1, forward strand.
GAGCCTTAGTAGGTCTTTTTCGCCTTCTAAGTCTTTTACAATCGCTCATAAATGGTCATCTTTCAAGCTTTTCTTTGCTATTTTTCAGGCTCTCACTGGGAGTTGTTGAATTTGCTTCACCATAAATCCGTCGAAATCGTCATAGGTCCAAATTTTGTTCTTTACTGAAAAATTGACTTCATTTATCAGACCTTTCTTGAATGCTCGTGAACAGAAGTAAGCATTAGCATTTCCTTTTGCTGGTTTAAAACTTACATCGAAATCGAAATTTGAAAGAAAGTCTGCGTAATTTGCCATTCGACTAATGCACAATATTGGTAGCGACTTTTTTGGATGTAGAATTTGCGCTAGTGGCTTATGATCAGTTATGAGCGTCCAGTGGCGTGCGTAAAGGTAGAGGAAAAATTTTTGTGCAGCCCAAAATATTGCCAAGGCTCACGATCAATTTGCGGACAGTTTTGCTCGGTGGCTGTGAGCGCCTGACTGGCAAATTCTATTGGCGACAGGACAGCGCCGTGGCCAACTTTACTAGCATCGGTGGTTAAAAGTAAGGTGAAGCTGTTGTCGTACGGCATTATTTATTACATCGTACGCTTTACTGACTTCGGGTGTCCATTGAAATGGTTCACTCTTGAGCATTTTTCTCTGCGAGCCATTACGGGTTTATAAATTCGAAATAAAAGAATTATAATAACAAGGCTTACCAAGAAATAGTTGTAGTTCCTCAACTGAAGACGGTTTTGGGGCTTCTTTAATAGATCTTATATGGGTGTCGGATTTATGAATGCCATTAGAATCTATTTTATGACCTAAGAATTCTACCGAAAGTGCATCAAAAACACACTTTTCCTTGTTAAGGCAAAGGCCATGTTGTTTAAGTCTATGTAATGTATTTTGAAGCGCTAGTAGGGGTTTATCGAAATCAGCTGCATAGACCAATATGACGTTGGTTAAGCCCATCAAAAAAATTTCCATGCGTCGTTACCAAATGGCTGGAATATTTGCAGCACTATATACTGCTCGTGTTCGCCTTATGATCCCATATGTGGGTGTATTCAATGTGAGAGCAGTGATTCGTATTTTCCCATTCTTTTTTGCTACCACATGAGTTGGCGACGCCCATTCGGATAAGTTCATTTTTTTTGCACAGCTCAGCTTCAATTTTCGCATCTATTTCTGCGCCATATAATACCCTCAATGCAAACGAAATTTCCCTCCAGCAGTGGAAATAGGTTTTGCGTCTTATTTGAGACGCATTTTTGCAGAGGGCCCCTTTAATGTACCCGCCTACATTAAATATATCCTGGTATTTATTTAAATAACTGCATGTCAAGTGCATTATGGCCTGCTATATTGCTTGTAAGTGTTACGTGCGATGGAATCAGCAACCGTACGGTCCTTCAGTTTTTTAGTTGCAACTTGTGAAGCGACCAAAGCTACTGCACAGTTGCTTAGTGGCAAATAATGCCCATATTAAATATCAAATAATTTTCTGTAAAGAAAAATTTAATTGTCCTTAATGTTTTATGTTACACGACTTACCATTTTTAAATACCCCATTATTAAATTTTATTTTACCAAAAGAAAGTATAAAAAATAAAATTATGGTAACTTGCACTTTCCGAACAGTTGTAAGTGTCAACAGCTTTTAAAAAAGATTCATAAGACTTCGAACACTGCACTGCCATGTGGAAAATCACCACATACTGTATATACATTTCGCATATGTATGCATCCAAAAAGATTGCCAACCAATATACCAATATTAAAAACGAATTTGCGTATTGCGCAGTATTTAGTTCAAAAAAAATGCCAGTACGCCTAGCTGCGATAGTCTTAATAACATATGTAGGTTATTTTGTTCAAAAATTGCTATCAAAGGCGTGTGATAGATATTGTAGGTGCCCGTCAGGGACTTCAGTATTTTAATATTGACAAATAAACAGAATCTTCAATACATTTTCAATATTTTTTTTGGTTTATTCATTTTAAATATTTCCCTTATAATCATCACATGTATAATTATTTTCTATGAATAATATAGATTATATACGTATGTACATATGTATGAGTATGAATATTTTTAAAATTAATTTTTTTTATTTATTTATTCAATTAGTATTAAAGTTATATAATTATAATTATGACATGAATAAAAAATCACTGGTGGCTAAGGCCATAGGTAGCAAATATAGTTTAAAAGAAATTCTTAACACTTTATTAATTAATAATTACCAACAAAACAAGAAAAAAGGAAACAAAAATTCAATGGCCATTTTGAAAACAAAACTATTTTTGTCGTAAAAATTTCACTAATTATTCTAGCATAAAAATTTAGCGTAAAATTTGTATAGTTGTAAATGTTTTTTTTTGTCTACGAATATGTTCAATTAGAAAAGTATGCATAATTTCTTTTTGTTTTTCTGTGAATATATGGAGTATTACTGAAAGAAATTAAAAAGGATATTTATACATGAGCTTTCTAAAATAATTACATAAAAAGTAAGAGAGAAACTCGGAATTATTTTCCCGTAAAGATTTTTTTGTATAATAAATGTTCTTTAAATAATTGCAACTACAATATGGTGCACTATATTAATAAATCTACTTAAAACTTTAAACTGTTTTTAATATTTTTATTTAATTGAAAGTTTTGCTATTTTTTATTGTATGTTCTTGTTTATTCTCACGTATGGCGCTTAGTAATTGCAACATCATTAATGCTTGGACTTTGTCCAGAGGATCCATGAACCCTCTTTGCAACCATTTCGGTATGGTAGTGCGAGCATGACTAAATCCCAATTTATTTAAGATATAATCAACGCCATATGGCTCTATGGTTTTTCCAGCCCAGTACAAAATTCTAACAGTTGGTTCCAAATGCCAAGTTTGACAATCAAAATGTCTCCAATCTCTAAAAAATGATTCCAAATCACTTTCACCGTTTTCGGGCTTCGAAGTCAAAGTAGCACCGGACGCTGATATTGTCGCTTTACTGTCGTTAGTTTTCGTGTTAATAGCAGTATTGCTGTTATTTTGTGAATTTATGTTTATATTAGATGAAGTTTTCGAGGACGAGTCTTTGGTATCGTTGTTCAGATTATGATTACTGTGTGTTAAAATTGGTGATGACGTTATTGTAGCATGCTGATTAAAATCCAAATTTTGGGAGCTAGCGTCCTTTGACGACAATGTATTCGAAGCCGACGAGGTTCCAGACGATTGTTGTGCATGTTGCTGTTGTTGTTGCTGGTCTTTCGTTACATTATCGCTGACATATGGTTTCAGCTGTTGTCTTATATTTTGTGATAAATTGGGAGATGCTGCTCTGGCTGATTGAGCTCCAATCTTAAGAAAGTAAGAAAAAACATATTAGTATAAATAGTGAAAACAAAAATTTTGAATAATCAATGTAAATACTCGTATATGTATGTACGATGTATGATCAAAAACAACCGTTATTTTCAAATTTGGAAAGTTACGTATGTTTTATTTTGCGATATTTTTTCTATGTTGGTACACATGTTTGTTATGTATATATAAGTGAGGGTGATTACTTTGAAAAGTACAAGACAGTTATTGATGAATAAATAAAAACTTTTGGATAAAATGTGAAATAACGGTTATTTTTTTATCACACCTTTTATATAAATGTTTTTGTTTTAAGAAACTCATAATAATTAATAATTGCCATTAAGTTTGTACTTCTCTTAATATCAATATCAGGGCGGCTGATTTACTAAATTTTTTTACGAAGTTGTAGTAATTTTTACAGGAACATTTTTATTACGCTGCACTCTTTGCAATGAGATAACGTCGAAAGAGACTAAAAAATGTAGACTAAAAAGTTCTGAAAGTTTATGGTGGTAAAATTTTTACTTGTAAGAAGTTTCCAATGGGCTGTTTTGTGTTTATATGTATAAATATATATGCATGTTAGTATATAAAATCTATAGTAAGAACACAAGTTTTTGAAAGAACTTTAAAATAAACATATTTGGAAATATCTACGATAAGAAGTGTTAAAAAGATAAAAAATCAAATGCATATTTTAGAAGAACGCCACCAAAATAAAATGTCAAGGTTTATTTTCTCATAATGAATTATTGAAATTTCTTTTTGCACACCGCGACATGGTATTTATTATTACTAAACATTTTTTCTATAAACTATAAAATATTTGCCATAATGTGGATTTATCTACACCACCTTTTAAGTGAATTACTCAAGCTCTATGGAAGGAATCAGTAATTTAATTTTTTTTTTTTTTTGGTTCAATTTCCCACCATTAAGTCATAAATTTCTTAAATTAGTCTTTATTAATAAATTATTGGTTTGTACAAACTTTGTATTTTATAAATACCAAAGCAAAATAAATTATCACACCTATTGTTTTTAAGCTTACCACTTTCTCTTTTTCTTTAACATAAGATGTTATTAAGTCATGCAAAAAGAAGAATGCATCGGCGTCCACTGTTACAAATATATGATCATCAAACTCTGTAGTAAAACTACAGACAACTTCTGGTTTACTATCTGCTTAAAAAAAATGAATATTATATTTTTTTTTATATCTTTGGCTAATTAATTAGTTGCTATATTACCCGTTTGCTGCGGTGTTGTAGGCCCTTGCTTATGCTCTGTTTTGAAAAGTAAATGCAGACTAGGTAGGGCAAATATTACATCACGTTCTTGCGATTTGCTTGAACTAGTTGAAGATGCACCTCTGGCTCGTTCTATAGAATTTGAGGCAGTTTCTCTGTCACATTCCAAAATAGGGAAACGATCAATTGCTTAAAAAAGAGAAAACAATTTAGGGTTTTTCAAACGGCAATAAATGACTTACCATCAATTTCACTATTGGCAAAGGCATAATGGAACCACTCATTCAATGTTTTAAATTGTGGTGGAAATACAATATTCCTCGAGATACGGCTAACTATCGCCATAGAGTGGTTTTGCTGCTGCACTTCCGTAGTTTGTCCCAAGCAAGAAGTTAAGGTCTGTGTAACAAATACCTCTCGAGTAGCCGAATCTTGATGCGCTTCAGTGGTAAAATTAATGAAAGGAGATTTCAAGCTAAACAATGCCCAACATTTCGATTTAAAATTTATGCCATGAAAACAAGCTAATGAAATATTATTGCCATGTAATTCTACAGAACCACCTAAAACATTTCCATTGCGGGGTAATCTAGTGACCAATGTTGGCACTACTAAACCAATAACCATTTCCAAGGGTTTTTGCCAATGTCTATGATGGCGGGCATCTGTGTTACTGTAATTGCATGCGGAATATTCAGAGGAACTATTTATAGATTTTTTATGTTCATTCCTTCTTTGTCTACGTTTCATGCTGGCATTTCGTTCGTGCAAACGAGGTTCTAAGCTAGAAAAAACTCGTTTAGATGATTTAAATTGCTGCGTGAAGAATTCCTCCAGTTTGTAGTACATTTTAAGCAAATCGGCAGTGGTAGATTTTGAAATCATTACTTGAACCTGAAATCAATTTAAGTCTATTCAGTTAGATTATTTCTATTAAATAAATATTAATATACTTGATCCCATGATAAATCGCAATGTATAAAAATAATGGCCTTTGGTTCCGTTTTATCACCAGACTGTACGAAGTCGATTCCATGTTGACATGTTTTCCATTCATCTTTCATAGCTGCAGAAAACGAACTAATGCGTGTCATCAAAACGGAAGTTGCCATATAATCTAATCTCAATTCCAAAGCCATAAAACTCAACCCCATTGTGTGATAAGGCTCTACTCCTGATTCTTCTTTTATATGGCAACGTGTATTAATTTTATTAACTTCGAAACTACCACCAACAACTCCACCTTTGGCATCTAGTGAAGATCCCCCCAAATATATGCCAACATACATATTTTTATAACCAGTACTCCCAATGGATAGCCGACCATCGGACTGAAAATCTTTCGTCAGCCACACCACGTTACCCATCACATTTCCCATGTTCATTTGCACATTTAATTTAGTGAAATTCACAGCAAAAAGAACCAATGTTTCCCATGCAGTTATTTGATTTTTCTCTGAGGGAGGAGTACTGGAGGACTCATTACTAGAAGACTTTCCGAGAGCCTTTAACTTTCGCGCAACTCCCGTAGATGTTGTTGCATTATGAATATTAGTTTCAAAGTTTATATTAAGTTTATCTTTAATGTAAAATCCTTCTGCTGACGACTTATTGATATCCGGAGTTTTGCTTCTGCTAATATCTTTTGGTATTGTAGGAGCAGATAAGCCATCATCAATGTCATTTGGATGATTAACACTTAAATCGCCAAGAAACAATCGCCTGACTATTCTTCTGCGATACCAAGCTTTAGGAAAAGCTAATATTTCAGTCAATCTACGCATATCGTACTTAAATGATGCGCTACCAATGTCAACGATTGTGGAAAATCTCACCACAGCTTTCGACTGATCTATAGGCCTTTTCGACGAAGATGTCGAAGGTTCTATGTAAACCTTACGACATCTTGTTATATGGAATTTAACAAATTCTACATTAATTGACAATGAGTCTTTACGTTCCGAGTCAGTCAGGGGAGAAAACTGGGCCTCCTTTGAATTCGTTTTTTTCCCACCGTACGGATGAAAAATATACACATTAAAATCAGCCAAACATCCTGTAACACTTAATCCGCCTTGTGGAGTCTTATCTTTATCTTTTTCTCCTGTTGATGAGTTGTTCAAACTATTTGCTTCCATATGGTTTTGATTTTCTTCATCTGATCTCTTTGATGAAAACACAATATCCAAACTGGGTAGCTGTAACATACATTCTACCCTCGATACCGGTAAGCATGAAAATCTAAAAGTCGAAGGCTGCATATGAAAATAGACAATAACATCTACTGGAAAAGATGCATATATCACATAATTGGCAGGCAGTATGTCCAAATTTACAGTGTTATTAGAAGGTGTTTGAGAATCACTACTCTGTTCAGCCTTTGTAGGTATGGGTTCCAAGGTTTGTTCCAAAAATTCTAAAATATGTGGAGATATGATGGTTTCCTCTGGTATTGATTGTAATGTCATCCAAGCAAACAAAGCAGCCCGTTTTGAACTAAGCCTTCTATTTGAAACAGAAAAAGTTGAGTGATGGCTGTCGGTGCTAGTAGCACGATTCAAATCAATAATGTTTTCCACAGTCTTAGACTGATAATGCAGTTTAACATCTAATCCAGGTATATGGAATATTGTCAAATCCGATAACATTGCCGTATTTGAGGGGTTGTAACGCAATTTGCTTTTATCTCTTTGCCTTCTCGAAGGTGTTGGGCTACCCCAGTCATATCCAATGCTACGTTCTCTTTTGTGTGCTTTAATAGAATTAGGTCCACTTATAAACATTTTATCATCCATGTTTTCCCTGGTGTGTAATACGCATTTTCCGGAATTCACTAAAACTTTTATATCCAACTCAAAATCTATATTAGGCTCCTGTTGTTTCTGCTGATATTGGTGTTTTCTTCTCATCTCCACAGATGTGCCATCTATGTCTATTTCACTAGGTGGTGTATCTATATGAACTTCATGTGAATTACTACTTTGCGGCTCGTCATCACTATCCGCATTATTGGGAAGAGACGTCTGCCTCATAGTTTCGGAGAATGTGACACGATTTGCGGAATTAGTTTTCAATGAAGCACTGCGGGAATGTCCTGAAATTGGAGTTGACTGCAAACTTGATATTTCGTCGTTTGAAGCTATAGGATCTAAACGCCTGCCTGAATATGTGGTAACGCCATCATCCATGTGATCGCGTTGCCCACCTATAAATGATATAGATCTTTGTGATGTTCTCATACTACGCCTCATCGACGGTCGTCTCCATTTCTGTATCATATCGCGTCTAAAATATTTATAGCAAATAGCCTGCAACTCTTGTAATCTCCTTTCCTCAAGTGATATAGTATTGTGAGTCGCTCCTAAAGTACGTAAATCATTGATAATTTTTAGTTGTTCAGCCATTTCTTTTTCCATCATAAATGAACGCTTCTTCGAGTCAATGGTAGGATCAAAAACAAACGAAGGTAAATTTTCAAATTCCCTTCTACGCCCATATGTATCTTTTGTAGCCTGTTCACCATCGTCACTATCTGGAGATTCTAAATTGGTTTCCTCTTCCTCGAAACCACTGAGCATAGTAAGCGTGTGCCCCAAGGACGATAAATGTTTTCCTATATTTATATCCAAATGGATATCAACGCCTTCCATTTGCCATTTAACATTTAAAAGCCACTTCGCATTTTCCATTTTCTTGGCGGCCGTTGTGCGCGAACATACCTCATAAGTACCTTCCGAAACAACGCATACATTCATAATAGACTCATTGTGATTGGGTTTCCAATCATCCAATGTAGTTTCAAAATCATCCGCAAAACGTAAACATAATCCTTGAAATTTACCTTTGCTGACCAGAGAACCAGAGTTACATGCCGATATGATAGTATTTTCCAAAGTAATAACAACAGCTCCTTTAGCTTCGAAGTCTTGATATGAACGGGATCCCCAAGACTTAAAATAATATTATTCATTAAATTGAAAATAATTTTTTTTTTAAGTACTCACATTAGCAACTTGATTCAAAGGCAAACAAATGCCCATATCTTCTACTGTCAATTGTAAGAACAAAGTTGACAAATTAGAACCACCTATATTGCTAAATTGTCCAAATGCTACCCTATCAAATACCTGGAAAAAAATATGATATCAAAGTATGTTCCTGTGCTGTTAAACCTAAACTTACTTGTTGTGTCTGGTGTGCATTTTCATAACTCAAGTTAGCCCTTTTCTCAGCCCAATATTCATACGCGTTTTTATAGTTCAACCAAACTAATATGGCCTTGTCAACAGCTATCGGTTGAATGTATACCAAAGGACGTTTTAAAGTTAACAATATTAACTCTTTATCTTCGTTAAGTAACTCATCTTGGAATGCATTACGTAAACCGATAGTCGTATGAAAAAACGCATATTGTTGGAACTCAGGTTCAGCTTCATCGAATATTACGTTCCGTATTAATTGACCCAAAGACAAATTGAAATCAATATGAGCTTTAAAAAACATTTTTCTATCATTTCCTTCACTGAGATTCTTAACACGATTAGAAAGATGTAGCTCTAAAGTACCAGTCTCAAAACGTACCGCTGAATTACAGGGTGTAGTAGCGGTCAATTGTATACGTTTCACAGATATATTAATTGAAAAAAGTATATGCTTCAGACTTGAGTCCTGTACATTACCACTATCACTGTCTTCTGACCATAATGGTACAGGTTTCTCACCTCCATAAACTTTTTGCAAAACTTCATTTATCTCTCTCATGAAAACTTTCTGCACAAATACCAAATGATTAAGTAAATCGGTCGTCAGACATCGCTCAAATTCTCCTATTTCGGCGGAGGCATTTACATAACCACCCTGTCTAAGGACAACACCTTCAACACGTTCGTGTTCCTCTTGCCTATGTTCTGGAATATATTCCGCACTGACGTGCACTGGAGGTAATGCTATGGAGGCTTCTGATGGTAAATTCATTTCATTCTAAAAAAATATAACACTATTGAATGTACCTTTTTCATACGAATGTGCCGAATTGAATAAAATAAAACTTAACCTCACCTGAATTTTGGTATTAAAACTCAGCGAATGTGTTGGCAAATCAATGACAAATTTCGCACGACTTCCCGATACACCAGTAGAGCTGACATGATTCATGCGATATTGGGCCTGCAAACTAGGTAACAACGCAGCATTGATCGAAAGAGATTGTAGCAGAACATTAAATTGCATGACCAATGGTTGTAATAAGCCATTTTGTTGTGAATGATGCTTTGTTTGAGTAGTAAATTTATTATGCTGTTGAGGCTTTTCTTTAGAGTCCACATTGGAACCGGAGTTACGTGATTGAAAAGGAGATTCCGGCTCATCCACATTATGCGAACGAGAAGCAATTCTCCCAGAATTTCGCCCCACCCGCAATTCTTGTAATGTGGACGATAACTGCTTGGAGGATCGCGTCATCATTCCATGTAAAGCCACCGGATGTTGCGGTATTTCGATATTTACCGGCCCTATAGAAAGAAGGCCGCTATTTTTATCGCGTCCTCGTTTTGTAAGACTAGAGTAGAGAGTCTGACTTTTCCCAATAGTGACTTTAACGACAGTTCTAAAATGAATGAAAAAATAACTTAAAAGCTTTTTGTTCATGCATAGTTTAGCTACTCTTACTGTTGATTTGGTGCTACCCCTTCCAGCAAAACTATCATGGCTCTACCTACTTGGCCTGTTAGGGAACATTCCAGCGACATTGGCCTGGCCTTTTTACGCCACGTTGCAGAACCATTTAATGTGGTTATTTCAGCTTCCAGCTTTAAACCACTTAAGGTAGCAGACAAACGAGTTTTATGTATCTTTGCAACACCAAAAACTATAAGTCGAGTTCTTTCGTGTGATATGCTATCAAATAATTCTTTGTGCTGTGGTAACGGTGTAGGGGCACTTGCCAACTCATCATCATCGTTACGAGTTTCTTGACGATTATAAGGAAAAGTTTTCTTTTCATTTGTCAAAGATATTCTATGTTGCACTGTTTTTGTTTCTGGCATTGTGCCATATAATTCTAGTAAATGATATATAGTCTTCCAACAATTCGGTGTGTCCAATAAAGCTGGCATAAGATTGTTAAAACCATTTTTGGTAATAGTATTATAATCACCACTCATGCTTGTAGCGCAACCACCATTTAAAGATGCTTTGGATTCCAGAGACATTTTGAGCATGTGATGTTCAGATACAGAAGTTGTGGGACTATCACGCAAAGGGGAAGAACTTGATTCTGTGAGGTTAGTATATCCCAACTTCCCTTTAACCGATTTGCCAGTTGATCTCAATTTCTGAGCAAAAGATTGCGGACGATTTTTGGCACTTGGTGAGGGAGTTAATTGTATTAAGGGTCCCAAACCTGAAGACCGCATTTTACTACAAAAGACAATTCAATAATAAATAATAAATACAATGATTTCTATAAAGCGTCGTTTAAATATTTTACCCTGCAGTATTATGATTCATCGTCATCATCTCATTGAATTTATCATAACGTTCATCGGACAAATTTTCATTATGTGCAAAACGATCTGACACCGAACCAAAGGGTTCCGAAGCTTATAAGTAAAAATAAATAAATGGTTCTATATTTCGGACACATCTAACAACTTTATCAACTCACCCAAACTATACTCATCTTTAGCATTGGATTTTTTACTTATATCAGGTTGATCATGGAACTCCTGTTGCGCATCTTTAACATTTTGATACATATTCGTTATTTGATGCATTAATCTTAGTAATGGCATATTAACCTGAAAATGAACAAGTTTTATTTAACAAGCCCAATTTTAAACTTTTACAAAAATTACCTGTTGCGATATGAATCGTATATTTATAGAAAAATTTATTACGGTACTTGTGTGTTTCTTTAACTGACGACGTGACATATAAATAACATTTTGTCGCGCTTGATCCACCATTCCATCAGACATTTTCAAAACTTCCAGTTCTATGCCAACTCTTTCACACAAGAATAGTGGCGTATCCAACATGATTGGTGATCTACCATTGGCTTTTTTGCTGGGCAATTTTGTGGGTTTATTTTTACTTTTCTCACCAGCTTCAGAAACAACAATATCAACTCTTATCGAATCAAATGTCCCAATTAGAGATAAGTTCGTACCAAAATTTTCCAAAGAAGAAATATCTATAAATCAAATTTAAAAAGTAATTCAAAAGTTCTTTGTAAATAAAAATAATTAGAAAAAAGTTTTAAGTACATATATATTGTTAAATTAATAATACGATACAACTATTTTTTTTCTTTTTGTTTGTTACCAACTTGCTACTTTATTTAAATAAACTTATTATATAGACTATAATCACTTTACATCCAAAACTTTTGTTGACTTATCAATACCTAAATAAACGATCAATACCTAAAAGCAAAACTATGCAAAATGGAAACAACAAACGTATACGATGGCGTCGTTTAGCATTATAATAAGCTGATATAGACTACACAAATGTGTTTCCTCATTCCATGACCATCCTTTTTAACCAATTTTGTAGGGAGCTATCGATTTACGTATGTAGTTACTCGTTCAAATGGATTGGCGGAAAAGTATTCTTCCCCGGTATTCCCTTGCTATCCAATCCACTACGGCTCGGGGACATCTAACATAATGAAAGCGTTGTTTTAGTTTTACCAATGATTTTGCCACATCTAAGTAACTCCACCTGTCATATAATAAGGAATATAAAAGTACTTCTATGACTCGCAACATGACCACACATGTACATATTTTTGTAGTCTCTACACGAATTGTAGAATTGGAAGTATAAAAACCAGAATAAGAGAAGAGAAAGTAAACAAAAAGCAGTAAAACTTAATACATACAAATTTTTTTTTTAATATAAAGAAGAAGCGAAATAACTGTGGAAGAAAAACTAAAAAAGAAGCAGTAATGTGAATAGTGATATGACGGCACATCAATTCTCCAGGTTAAAACAATGTATTTAGATGGACGAATACAAAAATTAATATAAAACGTGAAAAATTGATGCAGAAACCGAAGCCGTAAGGATAACCAATTTAAACCTGTATTTGGGGCGTGAAACAAACAAATTACTTCGAGGCTTACGCCTGAAAGACGTAAATATATGTAACCATAATAAAAATAATAATACAACAGGCAAATAAATTCTACGCTTACTTCATATACTGCAAGTAAAAAGCAATGGATGGAAGAAAATAGAAATTTAGATTAACTATAGAATATAGAAAAATGTAGAGCATTTAAAGCAAAACAAATGCGTAAGTCAAATAGAGGCAAACCTAGTGCAGTACAAAATACGGTGAATCAGCAACAACAAGTTAGAAATGTGGTAGAAATGTGTAGCAAATAACAGCAAAGACTGTAAAAAGTGCGCAGTCACTTGCATCACTACCAATAAACTGGGAAAACCAAAGTAAAAACCACAAATGACTTATACCGATTACGTCTTGCGCAGTTCCGTTAGTTTTGTTTGAAAATCATCTGTTTTGTGTGACGTCATCAATGAGCAAAAAATATTGCTTTGTATGAATTTTGTAAGTGTTCTTTGAATAACATTTAAAAAAAGACAAGCCATTTAAAGAAAATGCGATGTGCTGTAAAACACTTTCTTTGAAAGTGATAAAATTGTATTTAACTCTTTTATTAATTTCAATTCTCTCTAGTTTCATGTCTTATTTGTATTTTGAAACTAAAGTAATAACGAAATTTAATATTTTTTGAAATAGTCTTTTAAATCTGCCAGTGCAAAAAACCAATTTTGTTAATGGAATCTAAACTTCGTCTCTTAAACTCTAAAAAATTAGTATTAATATTTGCGTTTGCAATATAACCTGACGTAAAAATCTGATATTCTTCTTATGACCACTGGCTGAAGCTTTTCAAATTTAACTGAAACATTTTGCATAATACAAGGTTTGTACATATAAAGCAATCCCATCCGATAAATTTTAATAGTTCGTGTGTGTATAAATCACAAATAATACTATAAACTTGAAAATAGTGTCGGAAGAATTGTAATTTTCTTTTTTAAAGGAGTTTTTACGTCCACGAAGTTTTCTAAACAATTCAAACATTATTTTCAATACAAAATTTCTGAAAAAATATATGAATATTAAAAAATATCGTCTCTCAAAAAACAAAACAAAGTCCTTTTAATTGATTTTATAACTTTGCAAATCTCTGAAAATTTCAGAATAAGACAAGACTTTTTAAATGCCTGAAAGTAATATACAAATACCAATTCAAAAATGTACAAATTTACGTTTCACTAATATTTGTTCTAAAATTTGTTTCGCCAATAAAATGTTTAAAACCATAAAAAAAATTTCATATGTATACATTTTCAGTATATTTTTTGTTTAATAAAAACTATTCAAAAGAAATATCACAGATTACGCATACATATATCACAAATTTAATTTTATAAATTTAAGTTTTTTTCTAATTATTTACTTTAAAGCATTAAATTGCACAAAAAATTTATAGTTGGCAAAATTATTTCGCCTTTCAAGGTGCATATTGATGCTGAGCCCGAAGTCGACCATCAACTAAGTGACATGGCCTACGATAGGCTTGAAAATTTTGCAGGCTTTATATGCCATAAACTAAAAAATGAGTTTCCTGATATCGTAATCACTAAAAACCAGCAGGAGGTGCCTAGATATTCTTGGTTAGACCATCTATCTGAGGGCGGATTATCCAAGCCGACAGAAAAAATAATGGAAAATATGCAAGACCTCCATAAAATTTTCGAAGACAATAATGGTGGAGGCTTACTTATATCAAAGGACTTTTTGAAACTACATTTGGAGCAAGGTGATAGATTTAAGAACGAACGGACATGGCTATATTGTTTTCCCTGTTGAATGCCGTTTATGCTGGAGCCTATCTTGATCCCTTCTCCATGTTTCATACGAAAAAGTCAATACACACTGGCAGGCGAGTTGGTCGGCATAACTGAAGCAAATGTTTTAGCTTCTTGGCGTTTAATAATTTAATTGTAAATGCTTTCTGAAACAAATTTTTATTTTATTTCACCAAAATAAACTTGAAAAAAGGTTATATTTCCAATAAATGCTGATATTTACAAATGTAAACAACAAAATCCAAACAAATCTCACAGCAGAATAACAAATGTGAACATTGATGACGTAGATGCGCAGTAGACAATTGTTTTGACACACTTGAGTGCGCAATCGGTATAAGTCATTCGTGAGTAAAAACATGCAATGAAAATAAATCAAAGAGAGAAAAATTATAAAGGCAAAGAAGAATATATATACATATACATATATGTATGTAATTTCGTTGGCGACATTAAAGATGGAAGAAATTGCACTAAATGGTATCTTTAACATCGAGTAAAGTTATACATAGGGATTACCTGCAATAAAAGGGGCTAATTGATTTAATGCTATAATTTTTTTATAATAGATGGATAACGTGAGACTGTAAAATACAATTAACAGTTAATACTAGGCTGTAATAGTTGCGATCAATTACACTTGGTTGCAAGAAAAACTCTTTTAGCCTTGTAGAAACAAAGTAAAGTAAAGATAGTATGATCAATAAAGGTAATAAAGCCATTAACGTGACTCTCGCCACCAGTAAGTAAGATAGTAATTGTTCAAAAAGAAGGGACAAAAATATAAAGCATTTTTTCGCCATACTATCCATACGAATTCAACGGTTTTGCAGAACGCAACTTCCAAAATGTAAAAATCTTTTGAAAAGGTGTGCAATAGATCACACAGATATATAGAAGTCATTGCTAAATTGGAAAAATACCGATCTCCACAACAGAGGGATTATGCACATTACTTCCGTCAACCACTATTGTTTGAAGTGGTTAAGGAATAACACAACATTTAATACAATAGAGGTCAGAGTAAAAGCCATATGCCAAACAAGCCAAACGGGGATCGTAATTGGAAGTCAGTAACTATAATTGTTAATACTGTGCAACATTTCAAACTAACAATGGTAGAACATATTATAGAAATACGTTCTATTTAGCAAAATCATTAACCGGTAACCTTTAAGATTATTAAGTAATTATAATATTTTTTACATTAAAGACGAAATACACCTACATTTGATGAAACACCTTTGAACTTACCGGCATTTTGCAATTTGTTCACCATTTGCTGAGGCATTACACCCAAACAAGTTAGCAACGGCTCAAAAATTAAATGAGCATCCAGTAGTTTAATGGAATCTTGCATTATGCCTTGACGCAATTGTGATTGTCCTGAAATTTTATTATTTACCGGCATAGGGCGTAAAATTGCCTCTTTTACAAAGTAATCATTCTTCTTATTATCCTGCTGCTTGGCCATCCAAAAATATAAATCTTCCTTCTGATTGTCGTTACCTAACCAAAATTTGTTTATTGAATTCGTTGAACTTAAAGATCCCTCCTGGAGAGCACCATATTCTAAGAGAATAACAGTTAATACCAAGGAAATATTTTCAGCAGTCAACACCTACCAATTTCAGCAGCTTGTTTATCAACTAAGCCTGATATAATTGGCAGCATTTGTATACTAGACCAAGAAGAAATACAATGAAAATACATTTTCTATAGAATTGTATATATATATATGTAAACATACATTAGTACGTGTATATGAAATAATAGTCCAAATATTTTATAGAGAAATAGTTATTTTGGTAATAAAAACATATGTCTAATCAACTCGCAGTAAAAGAAACTTACCCTTTTCTACTTAAGTGTACATTGGGAGAAGTTGACGTCGACCTTTGACTTCCATGTAAAATGTCATCTGTACCAAAGCCCAAACTGAACTGTGTTGAATCTATATTAAAATAGATTTTAATAATCAAAATGACACCTTTTAATCCAAGGTCTAGTATTTACTATTTATAAATATATATATAATCGTTTGTTGCTATAAATAGGACATGTCATTTCAAGAGATAACAAAAACAATGCAATTAAGTTTAAGTTGTTTTCATGTAGCTTTCAATGAACAACTTTGAATGTAATCAAATATTTTACAGAGATACCAAGATAACACATGAAAAAACAATTTTATTTCTTATTAATACAAATCTTATGTATTGTTATAATTTTATGCAAAATCAAAAGCCATGAAATTAACCGCAATGAAACTCCCATGCATGCCTGTGTTTTCTATTTGGTTTATGCAAAGTGCATTTTTGAAAACAAAGTGATGCAAATTACGTACGAAAGTTGAAACACATTCCAAAATTTTCTCCTTCTACATTTATAACAACAAACCAATACTCATAACAGAAATTATAAAAAAAATACATCCCAAAAATATATTCAAGAATAAAAATTTAAATAAACGCTATATTAAAAAAGTTTAATAATAAAAAATATGCACCTCAGCTTAAGGATTTTTAACTCAGAAAACATCGTTACACAAACTGCCTTAAAAATAATAGGCTGCTTAGTTTATAAATCAGATTCATAAACATTCAACTATTTATTTATTTATTTACCAAATATTACAATTATATGAATATAATTGCAATATGTATAGAAGCACTGGCTACTGAGGCCTTCGGCTTCTAGCTCCACGGCGAATTGAACCCCTGACACCTGCGTAACAGGCGGGTATACTAACCATTATACCATCGAGGGGCTCACATTAAATTATTTAAGTTGCCTATATATAAAATTGTTATTATGAATTACCCAATAAATATACATACATCGAAATCTACACAAAGAACATATTAACACGTAAATATACTGACAACATATAAAACACATAAAATATTAATATACACAGATAAAAATATAAAATATAGCAGTTTTAAATGATATTTATCATGAGTACACAAATAGACAAAGGAAACAAGCGGAAAAGATAACATATAAGATATAACGCCAAAAATTTAAGCTAAGGTATAAAATATTTTGCAAAATAAAACCTTAAGCTGAAAATCGTGGAGAACAAAATAAATTTTAACAAAAATTTTTTTAATTTAAAAAAAATCAAAAATGTGGGGTTAAAACAAAAGTTTTTTCGAACAAAAACCAATCTTCTTTTCTATATTGTACTGACAACATAATAAATCATGTGTTAAGCACGGCCATACACAAGTTAAAAGATAGAAGAAGAAAAAAAGAAAATTTGTTCTGTTCAAAAATAAAGCGTTAATCAAAAGAATACCAATATGAGTTCGATGATGCTGTGTTTGCCCAAGTAATAAAGCATTCTCACTCTCTTCTGGATTATCTCCAACACCACCATAAGGTCCCATATCATTATCAGCTTCACATTCGCCTTCATCTACTTCCTCTTCGGTTTGAGGAAATGAAAAGGTAACATTTATGGGACGTATTAGTTTGTTCTTATATTGATGTTCGAATAGAATTGGGTTATATAAAGAATTTTTCCATTGACGGCTCAGAACTATAATCCCCTTTTAGAAAAATATAAATTATTTTTAATTAACAGAGAGTATAGTATTTTATTCTTACCTGCCGTAATGTATTAAGGTGGGGTATATCCCCTTGCTTGAAAATACGTTCAACCTTTTCTACACCATCCTCCAGCACCAGTTTTTGCATAATAAAACACAACTGGCAGCTTGGATCTTCTTGCAGTGTTTTCGATAATAAAGTATAGTTGTTAGCATAACGGCTCTATAGAAGATAAAATGCAACTATTAGTAAAAAATCATCAAAAACAAAATCAATATCAACTTATTATTCTGAATAGCCCTAAAAATGCATTTTCTTGCATTTACGATGCTAAAAATTCCGCTTACTTCAGGTAGAAAAATATACATATGCTAGTTGGGCCGATCCGCCTTGTCGGCCCCAAATTTTTCTTTTATTTTGAACTGTCGCTCGGAGAAAATCAAGATCAGTGTTTTTAGTTAATGATAAAAAAAAAATATTTTATTGAAAGATCCAAAAATCAAAATTGTAATAACACACATTTTGTTTTTTTCATATTTTATGTATTTTTAAATGTAAAATTTTTAATTTTTATAATTATAAATTACTAATTAACGCCGCTACACACCGACTAAGCACTCAACGCTTTTAGCGAAACAGAGTATAGTGTTATTGCGCTAAAAAACGCAAAAAACTAAATATTGCACCATCTGTCAGACAAACTTTAAACTACACAGAAAAACTCCTCACGGCCCATTGAGCATGTGTATAAAATTTGGTGAAAATCGGTTCAGTAGTTTTTGAGTTTATCGATCACGAACATACAAGTTATTTGTATATAAATGTATATATAGAATATTTATTTATTTAATATTATAACTATATGAATATAATTATATTATAATTATACGAATATAATTATAATATGAGTAGAAGCACTGGCTAATGGGGCAATCGGGCAGATTTTGTCTGATATATTACTACTTTTTATTATTTCTATTAAATGTTATAATTTTTTATTACATAAAGAAATTAAACGTTAAATGAAGGAACAAGTATTTGAATTTTGCAACGCGTTACTAAATTTTTTAGTAACGCGTTACAATAATCATACAGTTTAATGTTTTCATTGTTTCTTGATTTGTAGCAAAGAAAAAAAAAAAGAAAAAGAAAAAACATATTGAAGGGAATTCTAGTCTTGCTTAGAATAAAAACTAATAACTTGATTTATTAATGAATGAACCTATATGCAAAGTGTTGGGAAAAATTAATCTGTTATGATCAGAAGACTTTATTTGTAGAAATATGTAGATAATTAACGGTTAGAAACTGGAAGATGTACATGTTGGAGCTTCTTATAATACAAAACATCTAGACAAGATTAACCACACAATAAACAAAAACAAATATAACTTCATTATTTTAATAACTAAATTGGTATATCGATTCAAAAATAAGAAATCAAAGATTAAAGGGATTTTACATGAATTAAAATATATAGTTTAAAAATATCACATAGTGTGAGAAAAAATTTTTTAAATTAAATTTACAGTACTTGAATATATTATTTAAAAAAAGAAAAGATAAATCATATCAATTACCAAAATATTCATCAATACATTCGAAAAGCACACAGTTCACTATACATTTCATATAAGATATTTTTAAACAGTTGTTAAACGAATCATGTTTTTAAACAATTAAAACACACATGTAACTAACAGACATCTGCAACTGAACCCCCTTATTTATGTATGTATTTATTTAGTATTTTTGTTTAATGTCTGAGTAGTTAAAATAAAATTACACTACATTTTATTCACGAAAACATCACACTTTTTAAATTAATAAAATTAATCATTGCAAACAAAAGAACATTTTTTTACAAATGGAAATAACAACAATCAATTAAAAGCAATGAAATGCTGCAGCCGAAATATAATATTCATACATATAAATTTATTAAAAAACATATATGTATGTTAATATTTATTTTTGATGAATTCCAAAAATAAAATTTTAACGAGTTTTTTGAAACTTGTGTTAGTTATAAAGAATATGGACATATCTGGTGAGCTCTAAAACAAATCTATATGCATTGTTTTGATTATTTTGTTATTATTCTTTTAATAAAGAAAAATAAATTAAAAAAGTTACATCCTTAAGCTAAAACAATTTGTAAAAAATGAAAATCTATCCAAATGAAAAAATTTTGTTTTTATTTTACGTACTTACCTTCTTAATTTTTGGATTCCTCTGTATTTTTTCATTCTCTAATGCATCAGACATAAGACAGGCAGCTACAGCAGTGTGTCTCCAATGCAAAGCCTTAAGAAGTGCAACTATTTTAATAGCGAGGCGATTGGAAGGATTCATCCAAGCCGTTATGGCCGGTGAAGCTGTGCTCAGCAAATTCCAATCTAAACGTGTTAAATCGATTTTTCTTGTAATGGGCACACATGGCGGTGCCGCAAAATTAAGCCACACAGATTTGAGTTCAAGAACACATGAAGAAGTTTTATCGTTTTCCTTATTAGCTACTTTTTCAAAATCTTCTTGTTTCTTTTGTCCATTAAATTTAACCTTTTCTGCATCTTCTTCTAACGGTTTAGGAGCAGCTTTCCGATTATCTGCATTAGTATCAGTACGGTCAGAGACAATAATATTCTCCAATGCTGTTTGAAACTTTTCTTTAGGTGTTTTTGGTGTGGGAGGCTTTTTTGTTAATAGACGCCATGCTGCTTCTGCTCTTGAAGTAGCTGAGCCGTCTATTTGTACAACATTTGCGGCAGTTGTTGTAACTGTATCAACCAATTCGTTTAAACCTTCGTCTGCCATTTCAGCCAATTCTTCTTTGGAATTTTCTGATTTCTCAAAATGTGAACGTTTTACGATTTTTACTCCAACGCCCTCCAAACCACATTCAAACATAATATAACCAATACTGTCAACCCCTGTGTTGTCAGTCATTTTAAGACATTCAAATAACATTTTACTTTTAGGTTCAGGTATGGCTGTAACCATGATAGGAGATTCTTGCCCTGTGGGGCTCTCAGTTTTTAAACGCCTCAATTGTGCATGAGCTCTACCCACATCTAGTGTGATAACCAGCTCTTCCAGTTGCTTTTCTGATGTCTCAATTAGTATGGGCTCACCCTGAACATTATCTGGTCTAGATTGGGAGGATAAGTGAGCCAAGAATGCTCTTGTACCCTTCATTATTCCACCCTTTTTATTGCTACCACCCGACTGCACGGTTTGTTGTATGTAAACGTTGTGCATTGACGCTCTTGTAGTTTTGCCCAAATGAAATTTTGTAGACACCCCTTCTATATAAAATGTTAGCAATGATACGCAACTTAGGTCCTAAAATTTTATAATAAATTTATAAAAAATTATAACATGTATATATATACTGTGATCATACCTGCACATTATCCAAAGCGGCTACTGATATCACCTCTTCGATTATTGATGATTGTAACATTGTTATACTGACCTTGGGTAAAACAATTAAACCCTGTGTCTTGGTAGAAATACTTTCTTCATAAACGTCACTCAAGAATGAATCGCCTGGCCCTAGTAAATTCCGTTCAGTAGTAGAGCGTTTAGAATTCGAATGAACCTGTGACCAATAACTTAAAGATTGGTCACGTTTTAATATATTATCATTTTTAACTTTAGCAATACAAGAAGAATGTATATAATTCACCACAGTTAACAAATGCATATTAGAAAATGTTGGTATGGCAGCTTCAACCATTCTAAAAATATTGAATTTGAAATATCATGTTATATTTTTAAGTCTCAAATAAAATATGTGCATACATACATATGTGTACATCCATATATGTATACGTACTTACGTATGAACATATTTAATAATCGAAAAATGAATTCTTTTACGTTTCCAGATTCAAAAATTAAATAATTTAGATAAAATTGAACAAACTTTTACATTTCCAAAGATTGAAAATTCATATGTCACATATGGCCCAAAGTGAGTTATCGCTTAATGATTAAAAATTATTGCAAGAATTTATAGACTGTGAATTATGATTATTTTGATTATATGGAAAATAGGCTAGGCATTTCTTTATATTCTATTTTATATGTGAAGCTTCAAAAATGGAAAGCAAAACTTATTAAAAATTAGTGATAATCAACAATGTATTCAAACAATGGACTATGAAGATCAAGGTTATTATAATCTTGAATCGCAAGATATTGATACTTCTTATTTAAGATAAATATAAATAAAGAATACATGGATCTGTTGGACTATGCTATTCCTCAATATACGTAGAAAAGAAATTGTAATGATATTCAAGATAAAAATTCACATATTTTAAAGTTAAAACAAATTAAATAAATATATTTGTAGCTTTGCCATGTCATTCTCTTGACTTACCTTTGTAATCCTTCTAGAAATAAAGGTGTTAAAAATATATTAACTTGTCCCTTTAATCTTGCCACTACCGAAGTGCAAGCTGCACCTTCAGCATGTAAGCTCATAAATTCGCCGTCATCAAAACCATTTGTCATCTTATCATTTTCCTCTTCTTTAAGTAAAACACTTGGATCCCATGGGTGTGATTTAGGTCCACCCATAAATGTAGCCGAACTATTACTGCCTGTTTGATTTTCATATCTTGGCACTATTTTTATTTCACGCCACGATGAATACAAATTAAAATGCGGTACCATTTTACTTCCAATATATGTTAAACCACCATCGTCAGTCTCACTAAATAATGGTGTGGAGAAAACGTCCATTCCAGAAGGGAAAGAACAAGATGTCCAATTAAAACATTTTACTTGAGATAAATTTGTCAAATAGCTAGCCATCAAGAGAGGAGAATCAATAATGGGTCTATTCACTTGCTGATGTAAATTGACAACGGCAACATCTTCTTGGGACGACATGGCAGAGATAAAAGAATTTGATGAAAGTGATGGTGTGCCAGATGAAGAGCCTCTAGAGTCCACCTTTTTAATTAAAGATACAAAAAAAATTATATAAAGACATTAAGGGAATAAAACACATTTTTAGTGGATATTATTCGCAAAGAAATGTAATAAGAATCTATTCAACATTAACAAGATTTTTTTTTTGTTTCGGTTAAACTTGCAGCGTTTGATGGAATAATCGGGCTTGACTTCCTAACAGACACATATTCAAACTTAGATTTTAAAAATAAAAAAATATGAACTAATATCTTGTCAGAACCCATTCAACTTCTTAAATATAAAAATGCCAGTTTCATAAGTATAGAAAAATTTTGGCACCACAGAAGTTTGCGAAATATTTCGATGAATAATTGAAGACAAAAAGAATGTCTTCGCAAAATCTAATCAGGGCCTGCGTCTCAACATAAATATTGTTGCGAGTGTTCCCACAGAAAATGAACAACTTATTTATTACAAGCTCTATCCCTGCCCAATGGCTGCAGGCGATTTCGTAAAGATGGAAGTTCGTAACGTCTTAAAAAATGGAAAACCGGGAAAACCCGTAGATAACGTAATAATTTTTTCCGAGAATGTGAAGCACTATGTCGACCATATCTCTTATTAAATATTGTAAATATATACTGTATGATGCCAATGTATATCTCGTGAAAATTGAAATTTTTAGGCTTTGTGGTATCGCGAGGCGAAATTTCGACAAGCCTTAGTAAATAGAACTATTAACAGCCTAATACACTTTTCACCGTTAGATCTTTTCTGGGACTAGGAAGCAATTATAGCTATTGAGGATTTTTCAGCCATTGCAAAGCCCTTGACTGATATTCTGAAAAAGCAAAACGGCAAGATTATTGCAAGATTACGTTTGCGATTTCAGAGTGAAATGCAAAAGCTAACATTAAAGGGTGGAAAGCATTTATTAACGAGCATAACGGTAAACATTTTTAGAAATCCGAGAAAGAGAACTACAAAATATTCATGATTTCCAAAGTGAATGCGTCTTAGAAAAATGTCTCTATCCTACACTATTGAATGGATAGATGAGCCTCTCAATTACTTTCGGAAGCAGATAGTAAATGAAGAGGGTAAAGAACCACAAACCGGAACCTTTATTATTGCCGCAGAAAATATTAAACACTTTATTAGGTTTACGGATGGTAAGTGCAATTTATTTGCAATTTTGGCGGTCATACAGATTGGTTGAAACATTTCTTTGAACAACAGTTCGGTACGCAAAAAATATGGTGGCCGATAATACTAACAAGAATGATCAAAAGGAAATTGTGGTGACAGAACATAATAGAACTCATAGAGGAGCTCAGCAAAATACGAAACAAAATCCGGAAGATTACTTTTTCCCACAAATTACTCACTTTGCAAATTGTGAGTCACGCACAAAAACAAATAATGGGTGAAATACCTATTTATTCACATGTTGACGAGATTTCAACTGAGAATAGATTTTCCACAAACAAAAACTATTTCCTGGCATATGTATGTTGACCAACTTTCCAAATTTGTAATTCTTCAGCCTAGAGTTTCAAGAACTATAACAGATATACAACTGCCGATTCTTCAGCTTATGCTTTTTTATTGTACTCCGAAAGCTATATTTTGTGACAATGAACCTTCTCCTAAATCAGAAACAATAACATCACATTTCTGTAATAGTTTTAATGTAAAAATAGCAAATGCATTACCTATAATGAGAATCAGTACCTTAAATGCGCGTGTGGAAAGAATAAGTTATACTCTTTTAGAAAAATATCGGTGTCATTCAATAGATAAATCTATCAATGACATTATATAGTTGCTACTTCTGGCAACTATTGAATATAACAAAACAATTCCTACTTCCAATAGTTCATTTCTACTCACATTTATTGATAAAGTGAAAATAAAAGGAATTTTGTAAGAGAATTTCTGAGCCACCGTCATGCCCTCAACTTATTATTGCAGATGATCAATAAATACTAAGTTTTCCGTATTTGTAAAGATTGAACACAGAAAACTTGCAATACATCGAAGGGATTATAGCGAGTCTAATAATCGAATACTTGTTCTCTATCACCTTTGTTTTTGCCACTTTGATTATTGGATTAGCTTGCTTTAAATTGCACCAGGATAATAAAAATGACCGTAGACAGAATGCAATCGGTTATTGCAGATATACTGAAGCACAGGCACGCCATTCACTTAAGTAAGGGAATATTTAAAAGACTCAAAATTGTTGCTAAAATTATGAAGGAAATATAAAAGTTGTTGCTCAATATTCTATTTGCTCAGCAGATTTACTAATTAAAATCAATTTCAAGTCAATTAAAATCTGTTTATTAACAATTGAGACGCTAACTCAACAAAATCTGCTGATTGTTTTTAATTTTTAGTTTTAAGTTAGTTGGTATTTAGCATTAAGAGTATAGAATTCATAAATTAAAAAGTAGTAACATACTTCATACAATTATTAAGCACTTGTAAGTGCTAAATAATTAACAACAACAAAAAATAACTGTTATTATGTAGTAAATAACTAAAATTTGCAGTACACTAACTGGTTTTATAAGCGAATACAATTTCAATACTTTCTCCTACACCAACGATTATATGTTACAAACCTCAATTAGTTCGTACTTGTATCGAATGTACAGAAGCAACATTCTATAATTTGTGCATTGAACTCCGAAAAATGCCAAGTACTGTTTTAAGCGCAATATGCACAGCCATACATATATAAATTTTTTTATATACATATATGTATGTTAAAAATGCAGCTGCTTGTAGCCTTTCAACATTAATTACATAAGTAACCTCAAGCCGCGGATTGTTAAAAACACGAACTTTATCACAAAAGTTAATTTAACATTCTAAAGCATAATCAAATAATTGTACGTTTTGAACTTTGCAGATATACTTCATTAATAAGAGTTAATCTATAAAGAACTGATTTATTGCGATTATCGTAAACTTGAGCTGATTTCACGACATGAACTTTCAACGTACATGGACACTAAACCGTTCAAAAAAACAACTAAAATATTAATTAAATAGTACCCAATTACTATTTACCAACAACAGTTCTAAGTTAGAATTAGTAAAAAGTTATAAATTGTAGGAGGAAAAATGATTGATCTAAGATGTTTAGGAATAGGAAATACTAAACTCTACTCACATCATGAAAAAAATGTCGATACTCAGGTCTTGATAAGATATTTATTAGTTTTCTGATTGGTGTAGCAAGACCATGAATACCTTTAACTTCTTCGTTCTATGAAATTGATGAGATTTTTTTTCTTAAAATTGAGAAATTTATTTTGGATTGCATACTGATATCAATAGCTAAAAGAATATCATTTATATATAAACATATATATATGTATACTTTTAGAAAGAAACATGCAAGTTTCTGTTGTAAAAATTTAAATAATGAAAATTTTTTGGAATTGGTTATTGTTTTAACAAGTTGTGAAGTTAATTAAGATGTTCATTAAAATTAAATATTTATATAATATATTTATATTTGTGAGTGAAGGCGTTATATTTGTAAGTAAAATTAATATGTAAGGCTTACCAATTCCGTAGTACTTTGTGGCCTCTTCGTAAGAGGTTTAGTATTCGCATCAGGAGCATGAATTTCCAAGTCGCTACGGTAGGTATTTAAAGAAGATACTGTAGGATTTTCATTTTGATTACCAATGCTAGAATTAAAGTAACCAATTTTAATCAAATAAAATATATAATATAACATATGTCTTTAATTATTTCACATCCACAGAAAGGTTAACCAACATTATGATAATAACATTAATATTTAACATTAGCATCTTCTAAAAGCACATTTAACTTCTTACATAAAAACTATAAGACAATCAACATTTACCTCAAATCTGATGAAAATCGCTTTTTTCCTGAAAATATAATAGAGCCGGTCTGATTTTTAATCGATCCCCTTTGAGACATCATATTCGAAATATCTTCTTCGGCTGAAAAGAACATTTCAGAATGATTTTCTGATGTTAGTGATATGGTTCTTTGAACTTCACGTGTTAGCTGATCAGTATTTGTTAAATCTACTGATATTTGATTTTGAAGATTAATATCTGCTGTTTCAAATTGTAAAGGATGAGAGTGTGGTGCAGAATGGGACATCTCATCGGGAATCTAAAATTAAAAATATATTAAGCTATAAATAATTTTTTTTATTTATAAAAACTTACTTCTAATTCATCTTCCATATTTACTTCTCCAGTTAAACGAGAGTCAGAAATACTGCTTTTTGGTGATGAAATGCGAAGGGTGTTATTTTGCGACTTATTGGAATCAGAACCACGACGATAGACAATACCTTGAGATTCGTTAGAATCATGTAGTAGAACTTTTTTCGAAGGACTGTCTAAGAGGCGCGAGTACGGTACTTCTACGGACGTCTGCCTTGTGGTAGTATAGCGCTTGTTGCGACGTTCTAATGTACTGGGAGATCCAATACTTTCTCTTGATTTACGGGCATTCATGTCTTTTTCAAGAGTAGAAGTACCACCAATTTTTAATTTTGTATTTACTTCTTTTGTAACTAAATCATTTTTTTTTAGGCTACCTGAGACGGCAACGGATGGTCGATACAATTTACCCTACAACATTATATAAAATTACAAAAACAAAAATAATAATAATTTTCTTGGCTGTTTTACCTTTCCCGTAAAATCAGCGGAATCATGCAGATATACTGAGTGCAAGCTGTACGGTGGTGTGTGAAATACTAATTGGCCTTGGTGTAAAATGCTTTCTCCAAAACCATAGTCCTTGTTGTTATTAATAATGCTGCAATTTAATGTAATAAAGTAAATATGTAATTATTATATTCGAAGATTACATGTGTACTTACTAATATCTGGCTATATTATAATTTTCTGACAGATCTTGAGCAGACGGTTTGAAAAATTTCAAACCATTACGGTTACTACCGAAAAACGCGCAACCTCCAATACAACCGCAACGAGATATATCAATGACACCACTCACAGCATTAGCATTTGTCGAGTGCGACCACAGAAACCACAAACGTTTGTTTTTAGCATCATGTTCACGCAAAAAGCTAACATAAAATAATGCAAATTCATTAAAAATATATAATAGACCCAAAAAAAAGCTTACTTGTGTTGTACTAAATGAAGTTTATGATCAGGTATGGGTAAAGCCGAGGCTCCTTCTAACAATATGGGGCCCAAAGATGTACATCCTACCTCTATCCAATTTTCAAAGTATTCATTTTCGAACACCGTTGGTCTACGACATTCTGAAAAACTATCACGTAATTTACGAGCTCCTTCTTCACGCGAATCTCTTCTCTGTGAAAATGAATTCGAGCTTCGTTTCGATTTCCCTTGATGAGGCTGGTGAATATTATGGTGTAATTCCGATTTGACTGAATCTTGATCTGTTCGTCGTATTTTTCCTGACCTATTGCTGCCAGTGGTATTAGTGTTATAAGAGTTTGTCATATTTGAAGTACAGCTAGCATTTAGCATAAACAGTCTAATTAAAATTGAAGGCAACAAACCGGAAATGCCGGATTTAACACGTTGGCCATGTAAATTGCAGTTAGACAATCGTATAGGAGAGATCTGCAATAATATATATAAGATAATTATTTTGTTGTCAGTGCAGATTGAAAACCATTGTTACCCAAGCATGCAATGCTGTCCCGCTTTCTATTAGATAAACATCTAACGCATCTATTGACACCCTCGTCATTTTATATTTAATATCTTCTGCCGAAGGGCATTTATATTTATTTTCTTCTTTTGTGTGTGGGCACTGATTACTTGGTACACCATGATGGCAATTACGCACAGTCTTAGGAGATTTAAGACAGTTTTCAGGATCCACTGCCAGTAAAGCGAAAGTTTCTAAACCTACGGCAACATTAAAAAGTTGCGGTAGAGTAAGTTTTCCTGATAATTTACCCAGTTGTACCTCAACAAGCCAAGAATATTCTAAGGTATCTTCATCTAAAGCACAGCCTTCGTTGCTGAACATAGCGTGTCCGCGAACCTTTAAAATGAAAAAGAAAAGTTTTTTATCTCATTTATAATTAATGAATTAAATATAAATTTTATATATGTATTTACCTGGACAGCAGACAACATTAAATGCCCTTGATTTATGTGCTTATCACGATTTTGTCTCACAACCGTATCTGAGGTTATTAAATATGACGGACTGACTAATACCTGAAGAATAGTTTCGTGATACCGTTTATTCATTTCAAAACCTAAACGCTCTATTAAAACGACCGGACAAGGAGGGTCATTATCATGACAATTTTTCATAAGATGTGCTTGTATATCATGTATTATAACTGATACTATCACTTCTAGTGGTCTATATAGACGGGGGTCAAAAGGCTTTTGTTTCTCCTCTGGCATAGTTACTTCCGAAATAGATTTTGTGGCTAAATCTTTCTCCTTAACCATTAACTGATCCTTTGGATTAACATGAGCGGCGGTTGAAGATTCTTTTGTTTTAATATTCGATTGCTCCATGTCTGTGAAGCTTTGATCTTCTCCAAATATATTCTCTTTAAGATTAACAAAATTTTTTAAAACGTTGCCATAACACATGAGTACGGAGGAGCCGATTTCTAGTTCGACCGTTACATGATCTGCCGGCAAGGTCGCAGGATCAAATTTATATTGCTCTGGCTTTTGCCAATTTTGATTAGGAGATTTTCTTGTTTGGGGAATTCGCATAGGACTAAGCAAAATTTCTTCTTTTTCAGGTGTTGTTATATCAGCTTGTGGGTCAGGACCCAATGGTGGAACAGGATGATAAACATATTGTATAGATAGTGCTACAATAGGAACAGTCCAGCAATCAATCCAACCAGAAGTTCTCTGGCATATTTTACGCCACTTTTTAGTATACAAATCTGGTCTCGATTTGATTTTGCCACCTCGGGTCAATAAACGGGCATTTTCATCTATGGCCAAAATAATTGGTTTTGTCGATGAAACCTCTGGCACATATAAACTTAAATCCAAGCCTTCGCCATGAATCCAAAACTTTAAAGTGACTGTTTTAGGGAGAAAGTCATCGAATGGCAAAGCAAAACTCATATCAAAAACGTCACCGCAAAATGCTAAATGATTATTTTCCTGGTTTGCACTAGAGCAATCGATCCAATTGTATTCATTACATAATGTTAAGATCTCAAATTCGTTTAATAGTATATTAAATTTACAAGTATATGGCACAAATGTTAAAATATCTGGCCTAGCTTTACTGGCCCAATCTTCTATCAGATCTTGAAAGAAACATTTATGTTTATAAACAATATATGCCGTGGCTTTGCATCCTGTCAAAGCAATATTCCAATCTTGTGGTGCATTCCATTTTGTAGGATAATGTATACGAACCCTGTACTCTAGTGATTCAAGTTCTGCTAAGCTTCGATATTGCAATGATGAAGTAGCTTCAACGTGAAATAGCTGACCTTGTATTTTGGTAGTATAACCATCTGAAAGTGTAACCCAAGGTATAGTGACTTCCACATATGAAGCGGGGCCTACTGTTATGTGCATTGCATTAGTTTCTTTTTCTTTAGAGAAAAGAATATCTATAGTTGCTTCATTTAAAATACACAATGTAACATCGAACGATTGATAACTTCTTAGTCCTCCTGGTTTAGGTGTGGGCGTCATTTGCATTTCTTTCCAGTCAGGAGGATAAAAAAAATTAAATAAATGATCCCTTTGTCTATCTGCCCAGGGGCCATAACTAAAATCAGTTCCTTTTAGACATTTAATGTTAATACCCAATACGGGGGGTGATGGTTCAACCGCATCGCCATTCGCTAAAATAATATGCACAGGTTCTTCTGGAACAACTCCAGGTTCGTCCATATAAAAATATAAGTCCATTTGATTCGACATCATTACCACAAAACCTTCTCCCATGTAACGCGGAGGTTCATCAACAAGACCTGTATATTTTGGACTGGGAGCAAACATAACTTTAGCATTTTCCACATTTGCTTTCACAAAGTGCATGAAATGGTCTAACCGGCAAACTGCCGGTTTTGTACTATATGTACAGTGAGCTTCTTCCATCGATATGGAAAGGGTGGTTGGTGTAAGGCGATTGCCAAATACAAAACGTCCTGAGCATATATCCAGTTTAATCACAGGTATGAGATCACGCCATGTTGTGGCTTTCATAGCTTCGGAGTGTGTAACGCTTTGGTGCTTGCTGTGGCGAACATTTTCCATATTCATGGTTTGTTCTTTCAATTTCGAACGTTCTTCGCTGGATAAGGAATCTGTCTACATAATTGATAATAATTTCAAGAAATTTATAATTAAAATGACTTGTTATATAAGAGCTATTGTTATTTACTGGTATTAATAAAGATGGTTTTAAACCAAACGTCCTTTCCAACTCATCATACAAATCGGAACGATTATAGATATGTAATTCAGATCCATTCAACTGTACAGATAAACGGGTATCTGAATGAGACAAATCTGCAATGAAATATAATATAAACATCTCTAAGCTTTCTAATAATTCTGTATGTTGAGTTACCTTCTGAAACATCTTTTGGTACATACGAACGCCACCATCGGAATATAAAATAACCATCTTGTATACGAGCTGAAAAGTCATATGTTATATATACAAAATCACGAAACATTATCTTGCCAGCTAATGGATTTAATGATACTGATCCTGGAATAAATAACGCAGACGGACTCATATTTGTTAAATTAAATAATAATATCTTATTGACTTACCAATTT
Organism: Ormia ochracea; assembly: GCA_963402855.1. Lineage (NCBI taxonomy): Eukaryota > Metazoa > Arthropoda > Insecta > Diptera > Tachinidae > Ormia > Ormia ochracea. The sequence continues at coordinate 29,982,770 of OY727108.1, forward strand.
TAAAATAAGCTCCTTTAATAAACCAACGATTAGCTATTTTAGTTATTAACATTCCAATTAAGCGAGAATTGTAGAAAGTTATGTAGGTTACCCATGTTATCGATGTTAATAAAGAACACAGCAACCATATCTAAAATCATTTCATATAGATAAGTCTTATTATGTTCACAGTTTTAAACGTACATAGTTTTCATATTATTGTGTAGTGGTATTTATACAAATATATTTTTCGATTTAACTGCGATAAAATTTAAACTTGTGACGCTTATAATAAACAAAAAAATTATTATTTTCTAAATATTATATATATTATATATGTAGTTAGTATTGTCAAAGCCAACATGGTAGTCACTTAGAATACTCAACAAGTATGTAATTCTATTCCTCCTAATTGTGGCCATTAACCTTAATTTTTATTTATTTCTTTATTTACATTATTCTTAGTAAAACAACAAAAACTTTGTTTACAAATAAAGTATCAACAGGTAACAAAGAACTCAAAACAAAAAACTAAAAACATATGAAAGAAAAGATGACATGTATATTCATGAACACAACCAGGAAAAAAATTAACAGTATAAAGGGAAATTGAAGAAAATAAGAATTAATAGATTATACGAAGAACAGTGGAAATATGCTAATTCCATTATAAAAAAAATTAATGTTTATCATACTATAATAACATCATATCACATATATACAGCAAAGGACTATTATCGCACTGAGATGTTCAAACATTACTTTAAGTCATTTGCTTAGCATCTACACTCACTATTACACAAAATAATATTTATTAAAAATTGAATGATTCATTACGAATTTTTAATTTTCAATTTACCATGGGTGCATCAATTTTCATATTTTCCAAGGGTATGCGACCTCCAGTCGAATTCCAAGTTCCAATGCTATCGCCAAAGTCATTTCCTTCTTCCACTTCCATTTTTGTATGCATAATAATATTATTTTCTTTTTATGAGGATGTTAATTTTCAGCATTTACTATTCGGGAATTATTTTTTATTGTTGTGACTTCGATTTTTACCAGTTTGTTTTAGGGTTGGGTCATGTTACGTTAGTTCTTACTAGATATTTACTTTTTATCACTTTATATGTTTTCAATCATTAAATTATTAATTATAAGTATATATATGAATTTAAAATTAATCTGAAATATCATTTTGAATACTTCTTTATTGTAGTCAAGTTAGCACTATATTTATTTCACTACATTTTACTCAAATATAATTTTTCTTCTTTTGACACAAAGGTTTATAGTGATAGATATTTTTAATGGCTGTGTTCACGCTACGTCAAACTTCAGAGACATTGAAAAAATGTTGCCAAAAATTTTTTTTAATAACCTATGTGTACATTTGTGTTTGTCCCAACTATTGATTAACAATTTAAAAAATTAATTTCAAAAAACCAACAGATTGTTTCCAATATTGGTATTGGTTTCGAATAATAATACATCGTCTATACAAATCATGCAAGCGATTTTTTATGCTGCCAAAAGTGGTTTTATGTTTTCAATAGATTTTACATTTAATTATATATGAATTCTATGGAAATAAAATCAGTTTTAGCCTTTCATAAATTACTTTGGAAACTCTAGAGTTCATTGAAACTCAAGAATTTACTCGAAAATTAACTTTGTGTCTTTTTCGTCGCATAGTTGTGTTTAAATACGTTAAAAAATATTTAAAACCGTAAATTTCTTCAGAAAACCCATTGAAGATATTTACAAAAGTAAACGTTGTTATCTAAATGATTTCAATAATCTAATAATCTTAATCTCATCTGGTAATAAATGTTTTTGTATTCAACATCTTATCATATTGTCGAAACGTGCTATAAATTATCATTTGTACCTCTTTTTTGTATCAAATTTTTTCCTAACACGAAAGGGAAACAATGTGACATCACTAAAACTTTTGCGCGAAAAAAGTTTTTTACATGTTTATTAAGGCAAATTGAAGTAAATATCACCAAAATCACTGACAATATCAAATGTGATTGTCCCTTAAAAGAAACGAATTTTCTTCAATAAAGTTTTATATACAAACATATTTTTGAAGTCTTTATTTAAAAAGTTTTATTGAAAGATGGTTACCTTTGCTCCGATTAGCTCCAAAAAAAAAAAAAAATTCCCACATATTCCAGTATATCCCACATTATTATGTATATTAAACATAGCTAAGTAGCAATTTTAATGCAGTATTGGTTTCAATAGTTCACCTTTTGGAACGTATCAAGGTTTTTGTTTTCTGATATAATTCCGATGTACAATACTTTACTCATTGCTTCTAAAGTATCAGTTTGTTTTTCAAGGGAGTTTCCATAGTGTTCCTTAAGACATTAATTAGTAGGTTATGAATGTATGTGTACGCATGTATGCATATTTTAAAGCGCGTTTGCTTTTGTTAAGGAAAGTTTGTATACATATATTCATGTATTGTTCGATATTCCGATCAATAAAATACCACCTATTCTTTCGGCAATCAAAGTTACAATGAATATATGTATATATTATATTTTATATAAAGAATACAACAAAGTATTACGTAAAGCTAAGACAAAACTTAGGTACTAATCCACATGTATATAATAAACAATGACGAGAATGTAGGAACCTTTATCCTGAATCCCAAAAACATACTCCGATCTATAATAATAAGTCTACTTTGCTACAAGTCGTCCATCCCGACTAAGCGATAGCCTGATCTCATGCTATGCTCATGCTCATCCATTAGGACTTTTAACCATATTAAAAACTGATCAAACATCTCTATAGATTATACGTGATATATGGACCTTTTAAATTTGGTATCAGCTTCTTGGATATATAATTCGTCGAATCAAAGTTTTTACCATTTTTAATTGCGATGCAATAGTCAATCGTATTTTATTTTAAATCGCGGCAACACCAGCCAAAATTACCAACGCTGGTAGCAGTAAACGTCAAATTTAATCTTACAAAATAAAAAGAAACTTGTGATTGCGGTTACAAAATAAAATATTTTTATTTAATATTTGTGTTATTCTGTAATTTACAAAAAATTGATTTTGTTGCTTTATGGTTTTATGATGAAGAGGAGGATGACCAAAAAGAAATGGTGCAGAGAAGAATGCTTAGAAGCAAATCGGATATTCTAAGTTTGAATGTAAAAATGTAATTTATTTTGTAGAATTAAAAACAATTAATTATGAAAAACATTACTATTCCAGTTTTGTAAAAAATTTTAGATTGATCCAAGAGGCATTTTCATACGTTTTAAATAATATTGGCTCCGAATTGAAATCAATAACAGTACTAGTAATAACAATTACACAAACATTGCTAGAAATATAAGAGATGAAATAAAAAACAATTTAATTTAAAAAATAACAGTCTTCTTTTTATTTAGAAACTTAAAGGCACTTCTTTAGTTATATATTTCATTCATTTTGCTCAAAAAAAAATAAATTTAAATAAATTATAAAATACATTTTGCGATTATCGAATGTATCTGACATTAGCTTTCGCAATACAAAATACCAACTTTCAACATTTTCGCATTTGAAATGCGAATAAAAAAGAGTACTATGCGAACATCGCAATACCGAATACCAATTGTTCGTATTTGCATGTTTTCGCATCGCATTGACTATTGCATCGCAATTCAGAATAAGCCTCCAGGTATTCTCTCAATGAATCGATAATCTTTCCTTTTTGTCGTTTTTCAAATAGCATCACACTGGAATGCAGCCCTATTGAATTATGAACAGTGTTATTAAAGTTATTCTCTACTTCCTCTAGTACATTATGCACATTCCCCTGTGGAGAACCACTTGCAATTAAAACATGAGCAACGTTACTGATCGACAAAAAATCTGAAAATTTATTTGACGCAAAGCAAGCTCCGCGACCACACCCGGTACACTTAGACCTATTATAAGATTTGAGATATACCTTTAATACCGTATTGGTGATGCTTGTAGGATACATCTAGCGAATTTGGTACAACCATCTATTTTAACACAGATGTGCTTCAATGACCTACCGCTATCGGCGGGATCTTAATAATATCTGTGTATGACGTCAAAACGTATGTTTGACTTCGGTATGTTATGTAGAAAACATTCTCCATTCCCCTGTTTAACAGAATATGAAATACATTTTCAGCAATTGTCTGCATAACATGCGGTCTTTGCATTAACCTTCGGAAACCAATAAGTTTTCTGGATAAATACCAACGTGACAATATATTTCCGTCATTAGTTTGTGTTCGGTATCTTGAAGTTTGCCTTTAAGATCATTAAAATTTTATTCCTATTAAATGAGGTATATTGCAGTAGGTACCCATAGTTTTGGAGCTCTTGCCCCAACTTGCAACCCGTAGATTAAGTTCCTTCTTGGAAGAACAAGAAGGAACAATTTTAAATTTGTAACAATTTTAAATTTTTTTCGCTGCAGATATATCAGAAAAGGTTTCAATTCGTAAGCTTTGCCCACATTGCCCATAAACTAGGCGTTTAAAAACTTCCGCCAAAAATTTCGAAGTGATCATCAATACCAGTTGTGGCTTTCAGGATGTTGTAGAGGTAAATTATAGGTTATAATCTTTCAGCTTATCGGCAAATACCTTATTCACAAACCTCTGAAAAACAGAAGGCGCGTTTTTAAACCGAACCTTATCCTCAAAAATTTAAATCGTCCTAAAGAGGTAACAAATTAAGTGTACTTTAATGAATCAGCCTGTACAAAAAAAAGAGATGCGATTTTCTAATACAGCTTCGTAAAACCCTTCTTTCCCGAAGGTCTAACTAACAACTGATCGATAATGGAATAGGATAACTGTTCTACACAACTACCTTGTTCAAAAACCTATCAGCTAAACCATGTGTTACACAAATTCTGATTACCTTGGCCTTATGTAAACCTTTTCCAAATAGTCGTACAACAATTTCTGCAGTTCAACTTTTCCCGCATATGATTACCTTCTTCGATTCTTCATTTATTTTCATTGTAATCGCACTGTAAACCCCATGTTCGTTGGGACATTCAGATTGTAAATATCATTCAACAAACATATTGTTAAGTCTTTTCTTATTATCGTATTCGATATCATCCGCTGTAAGCCCCATGTTCGTTGGGACATTCAGATTGTAAATATCATTCAACAAACATATTGTTAAGTCTTTTCTTATTATCGTATTCGATATCATCCGCTGTAGTGAAATCAAAACGTGTACCACCTACACACAAATATATATAATATTTACAAAGTTAGCCGGAAGAAATATAGACCAATGCACAGAATTCGGAAAAGCTTAATGATTTTCCTGGGTTCTGCGCTTATTGTAGGCAATTCATACCAAATTTCGCCAGCATTCCTGCAAGCCTATATGAGCTGACAATGAATTCGCCAATTTTAGCTATTTTTATTTTATCCAATATAAAAACTTATTGGCACTTTAGTGGTCTTATAAAGAATAATAATACAAAGCAAAAAGAAAAGAAACGATTACCAACAATAGAGAAAAACAAAAAGGAATAGAAACATACACTTTGTGTGGTTGCCATATTTTCATCACGTCTCCTCAACGTGGATGTATCTTTACTTAACATTAAACTCATTTAATATTCATTAGACCAATGCAATTATCATGTTTACCCCTAAACAAATTCTTTCTTGAAATATCTGCCACCATACGGTTAGTCAGACAATATTTCATAATGATCTTATTTGCTCGAATAACTTCCTGATATCGAACAATTTCCCGCAATCATGTAATTCAATTTACAATGCGCTGTACCAGCTAAGTACTTTTAAACATGCTTTACTGCCTGCAAATCTTCACAGTGAGGACCACAATTGCGTTGTACGAATTATCTGGTCGAGTTGTTATTGCCAAATACATTAACGCGCTAATCATTGACTGATATTGCTGTTGATCGAATTTTTCGCAATCGTCTGTGCATTGGTATTGGTAACCTGCGTCAGGAGGCACTGAAAATTTTCTGCAGTTACTCATACCATATTTCTCCAAAAGATTCCAAATATAGTGGGTCTGACCTAATTGCATAGCTCCTGTCTCGCCACACTGATCAATTTCTATTCCTAAGAAGTGATGTCATGACGCCTTGTCGATCACATCGAACTCACTGCATATTTGCACTTTCACTTCCAATGGAACCCACTTATATGCATATCCAATTATAATGTCATCTACGTATATAACTAGTAGCACCAAAGTTTTATCAATTTCTTTCCTATAAAGGCAAGGCTCAGCTTCAGTTGGTTGGAAACTAAATTTATTTAAAACTGCATCTAGCTTAAAATTCCATTTCCTTCCTGACTGCTTGAGGAAGTATATTGCATTATTAAGAATTTTATCAGGATATTTTCATCCTAATAATATTCAGGTTGTTTAAGATAGGCCGTTCTTACGTCAATTTGGTGCAGATACATTTTATACTCAACAGGTAAAGCCAGTAAAATTCTTATGGTTGCGTACCTGGCCACAAGGGAAAAAGTCTTCATGTATTCAACGCCGTATTGCAGGCTGCACCCCTTCAACACCAAACGAGCCTTGTGACGTTCAACATTACCCTGTTTGTCGCTCTTGAGAGCATATACCCATTTGCACGAAATTGTTTTATGACCATTGGGCAAATCTGATAATGTCCAAGTGTTGTTTGCTTCAAGAGAAGCCATTTCTGTTTCAATAGCAACCAAAAATCTGTAGCCTAGGGAATCCTTTTTTCCACCGTACTATTCAAGTCATTAAATTGTTTACGAGGTCTTTCAGGTTTCCCATCTCTAACAATCCTTGGCCTACACGTTCCAATTAGTTTTGGTTTTCGTTCATAATAAATTCTTCATCCGTATTTTCTTCCTTCTTAACATTCTCTGTACAATTTTCGACGTGTCTAATGTATCGTGGCTCAGAAACATTTCCGACATTATTAGGATTTTGATCAATCATCGTTATTGAGGCATCACTTTTTTTGTTTTTGTTGTCAAAAGTTGTCTCATCAAACAATACATCCCTTTGTTCAACTATGTGCTGTGCTTTCGTATTACACAACCTATACGCCTTTGCTACAGTCGAGTAGCCAACTGTTATTAATTCTTCACCGTTGCTCTTGTCCAACGCAACTGCAAATGAACAGAACGTACGCAAATGTTTGACGTTAGGTTGTCTGCCATACCATACTTCATGTGGTAATTTAATGCCATTTATCTTGGTTGGGAATCTGTTTCGTATATCGTGTTTACAGCCTCTGCCCACAAATTCCGCTTTACACACGAATGAAAAATCATAGATCGGCTCATTTGAACCAGTGTTGTTTTGCAGCCCTCAGCCACGCCTTGTGTTGCGGCATATATGGCTCTTTTAACTGATCTTGTATACCCTGTTGCTGCAGAAAGACTTATAATTCGTTGTTTACATATTCTTTGCCCTTGTCAGTCCATAATGTTACAATTCTATGGTCAGTTTCATTCTCTACATACAGTTTAAATAGTTTGAATTTTTCCAATGCCTCATTCTTTGCTCTCATAAAGTACACGAAAATTCACTTTGGTTTATCGTCAATAAACGTAATAAAGTATCTAGCACCGCCAATCGAGTAAGTAGCCTCTGCCACGATAGACAGCGTTTGTTGCTTTTTCTGTTGCTTCTTCTTCTCATCACATTGACTGGCAAAATGTCCAACTTCGGTACAGTTGAAACATTTTACAGTGAAGTGCTTCTTGTTGCCGTTATGTTTTCTCTGTTTCTGCGTAGAACTTGCGTTGAATGCTTGTTGTTGGCTGTACGTTTCTTTTTCTACCTTTTCTTTTCGTCCTTTCGATTCGTCTAGAAGTTTCTGTTTAAGAAAATTTATATTGAGAGGATCGTCTCGGGTCTCCATTGCGATTACGAAATTTTCGAAATATTTAGATAGACTACAAAAAACATTATACTTAGCAGATCTTCGTGCATTTCTATACCCGCTTCGGCCAGTTTTTCTACGATTTCAGAAATAATTTTGATGTGTAGCATTACGTTGGTACTCTCTTTCTTTTGAAGATTTAGCAAGCGTCTATACAGGGTCACTTTCGGTATTGGGCCTTTTGTTTGATGCGTAGTTTGCAGTTACTGCCTTGTTTCGTTAAACGTCTTGACATTCTTAATGTAACCCAGTTCAGTTGGTTTCACACTCAGAATTATGGCCGCGCATAGCTTCTCGTCGTCTCCGTCCAATTTTGCACTCTCCTGGTCACTTGCAGCACATTTCCTTTTCACTTTGCCGGTGTAATAATGTTGGATGGTTTATGAAGCGAACGACGCTGTATTCGGATGATGGCCACCAGGCCGCACTTGTTGAGAAGACAAAAGTATTTAGAGAAGTCTATTATTGAATTCTGTTTATTTGAAATATTCTACATCTTTTATGGTAAATAATTGTTTAACCATCATTATACAATTTGACTTACTTTTAGCTGCATAATCATTATTAGTTATATACATGAAGACGTACATGTGGTTAAATGTAAAAGTGAGGTGTAGCATTTTTCATACTTCCTCATTAACAGTCAATACAATGCTTGCACAATATACATTACTTGGCAGTTAGTGAAATATGATATATGGGTCTTTCACTGCCGTAGTATTATGATCGGCATGAACGGATTGTATCTATGCTACACCGGATACCATGTGCCAAAAAGCGACATGCATTGGCACACTTTTCATTTGTACCAACCACCTCTCAAAGTTGGAGTCGTCCAACTTTTCGATCTGGAAAACGTTATTCATTTTCTTATTCCAATCTTCCAGCAACTCTTGAAATACTTTTACTTCCTAATTCAAGGTTATGCCGTCTGGGCGCATAATCTGTTGTTACTTTATTCAATATAAAAACGTATTGACACTTCAGTGGTCTGATAAGGAATAATAGTACAAAGCAAAGAGAAAAGAAATGATATACCAATAATAGAGAAAAACAAAAATGAATAGAAAAGTACACGTTGTGTGGTTGCCATATTTTCATCATTAGCCTATCAGATTACTGGAGAAAAATTTGTTCTCGACATTACAATAGAGTGTACCCAAAAGGTTTGTATAATACAAAGAGAACTTCTGGCACTGTGTGAAAATGTTTTAAATATCTCTACGGTCAAAACTTTGCACCAAGCACAAGTTTAAAAAACTTGAAGAGTAACTCTACCATTGGATCAAATACCTTTAAAGCAACGATTTCCAGTATCGAGAAGTGAACCGTAACGATACAAATGCTGTATCAAGGCGACTATAGTTTTGGAAATGGAAGCACTCTGGATAGAATAGAAGGAATCCGTTGCAGATATGCGCCTAATGCTTGTTAAAAATATAATGTAGAGCGGCTTATGGCGCAGAAAAGATTTTTATAAGGCTTTATCTACGTTTTTATTGAGTCGGATTTCAAGCCGTAACGGATTGGATTCAAAATTGCGCGCAGAAGGTGTAGCTTCCTGCAATATAAGATTCCCAGCTAAATAAGATTCAAGTGCTTCTTGATTGGCCAACACAATCTCCCGATTACAATCCGATTGAAGATTTGTTTTCCACTTTAAAACGACGTTTAGGTTCAAAACGCTTCAAAAATAAGGACGAACTATTTTTGGGGATCAAAAATGAATGGAGAAATATTAATGTCATATTTAAACAAAATTAGTCGCAGTTATTAGAGATAAGGGATATTACACAAGGTATTAAATAGTTGCTTAGGTTTTGCGCAACCATATTCTGAGCAAAATTTGTTTTTTATGATTTTCTCTTATATTTTGTAGGAATAATAAACTTCTATTGCTTTTTTTTACATATTTAATGAAGCATCAAATAAATATTAAGATATTCAATCCAACTGCTTTTGTATTTTAGAAACTTTACAATCAATAACAACACTCAGTTGCTTAGGTTTTGCACAATACTGTAGCTATAGTATATAGTTACGGATATAGGATCAGCTAACAAATAGAATTTGATAGCGATAATATACTTCAGCGCCTTGTAGACGCTACGTTCTAGCATGCGAATTATATTCGGATCAAGGTAAAAGTTTCCAATCAGCTATATTGAAGGAGTCGCGGGATGAGTATGACATTAGAAAATCAAGAGATGTGACCCTACGCTTCCAGTCTGATGTCATTGTAGAGATTTATTCCATTACAAAGTTTCTACTCGGATATAGATCGGGTGTTCATGATTCAACAGTACGAAAAAGAAAAATTAAATTAAATTAATTAAGAAAATTTTTCACAGAAAAAGATTTCATAAACTAATGCCTATGTATGAGCAAACTGCCGATTTGGAAAGTCTCAATAGCTTATTCCGGAAATCATTACCCTTCTGTGAACGACATGTTCTTTATTATCGATATATTAATAAACCGTACCACTGATAGAATTCGTCCTTTAGTCCCACAATTCGTTTCAATATTGGATAATTTAAGCCGTTCCTGATTTGGGAAAAATAAATTGATTATATCAGTAGAAGTCATTCCTGCTAGTGTTAGAAAATAAATATCAATATATAAAACATAAGTACTAAGAAATACAGTTTTGAAATTTGAAGACGTAGTTGCAATTTGCAAAATGATGTATTCTTTAGACACAGTAGAAATTGTTTAAATTTACTTTCGAAAAGAAATTTTTTCACGCAAAACTGTACATGTTATACAAAATCGAAAAAAAAAACCAAAAAGAACAAAGTTTAAAGTCAAAAAACAAATTTTTACAAATTTGACTTGACAAAAATGACACATTTTATGAATGAAATGTTATTCCAAGGTGATTTTTGGGCAAATTCAAATGTGATATTTCGAACGTCAAAAAAAGAATTATTATTATTTTATTAATAAATTATTTTTTAATCTGCGGATTTAAATTAAATCAGAATTTTATCTCCTTTCTTCGTAAGTGCATAGGTTTTAGAAGTACATACATTAAATGTGTAGTCTTATCTACCAATATACATGTTTGCATACTAAAAATAAATCTCTGCATTACCACATCCACAAACTTTTACTTAATATTCTTATAGTTAAATAATGCATTTCTAAAGTTTGTTTTATCATATTTATTATGTAATCATATATCATTAAAATTGTTCCATAAATTTTTCTTTTGTATGTAATTAGAAATTTAATAATTAGTTGTCGTATGGACAACCTATATTTCGGTTCAAATGTGTAGCTAGAAAAACCCATACATATATCTTTGTTTGTACAAAAATAAAAAATACTTTAAATTAAAATGAAAATGTAGTCGAGTTACTCTAGTTCAGTAAACATCTACCAATTTGATATACATACTTATTTAATCAGCAGTCACTTTACAACCGAAATTTGTATTAGTTTGTCGTATTTTCTAAAGGTAGCGCAATACGACACTCTATCTCGATTTTAATTAAAGTTTCTGGGCGTTGTGTTTAATAACTAATGGAGTTAATATAAAGTACTATTTAATTACAGCGGCCTGTTTATTCTGTGGCTGCCATAGCTCTTGCTTGAGCACGCACGCGTTTCTCATACTCTAAGCGATTCTGGCAATAGATAGTATAAGCTTCAGCCTGTGCAGGATCTTTAATGTTGGGTTCGTTTAAAAGATCCTGAATACCCAAAAGGATTTGTTTAATTGTGATGGCTGGGCGCCAATCTTTCTCTTCATCTAGTAACGATAAACACACTGTACCTGATGGATAAACATTAGGATGGAATAGCGGAGGTTCAAATTTACATTTTGGTGGTGATGTAGGGTAATCGTCTTTGAAAATCATACGCAACTTGTACAAACCGCCTTCCCAAGGAGTACTTTTCTTTCCAGGTATAGCACATTCCCAAATCATAAGATTTAAGGTGCCATCTGGATTCTTTGCAGGACGAGCAACAAACCCGAAGGGATGGTCTTTTCGCCATGCCTTACGTTCTTCTCCTAAACGTGTAATAGCAATACCAGACATGTTTCGTTTCTATTCCTTTAAGGTTTATGATGGTAGTGGTCGCTTTTACTTTTTTAGTTTGTGCACGCGTCCTTTTATTTGTTGCAATTTAAGCTTGAAGTATAAGTACAATCTAATTTGAAAGTATTCATATAAAAATTAACATAACGGAACTTACCGTCTCTCTTTAAACAAAATATTTCATAAATACTTGAGTTAATTCTTGATTATATTTCTTTCTACAAATTAGCACGCAAGAAAAATACGATATCCCTCGTAAATGTTCGGCTAATGGCTTGCAAATGTGTTTGCACCGTAGAGTACTGACTACTTCTCTGTAGTACCGGGTACATTTACAATACAGTATTGGTAAAACGAATTAAATTATTTCTATTATCTATGCAGACTAAAGAAGTTTATATTTTATGACATCGAAGGAAATATAATTGCATTTAAGCCTCTATTATGGTTCACAACACCTAAATGTGACAACGTAACACATAATTTTTCTGATTATGGTTTATTACATCTAGATGTTGTGTATGTCAAATGGTTGTACTTCAATGTTATGCTACCCATACACGATACCACCGTTGGCAAAACTCGTTTAGTAATCAAGTCGTGTGTTGTGCCCACATACGATAAGACCTCTTCTTACGACTTCATTTTGTAAAAAATTTACAGCTGGAAACAACAAATAATAAACACGCATGCCATGAAGCAAAACAAATTAGGCTTAAATTTTGTGAAGCAATCAAACAATTGAAAGCTCCTTAAGTAAATTAAGTATTTATTGACATTCAAATTTTTTTAATCTAAAAGATTTTTCAAATATAAAAAAAAAAAATATAAAAAATACAAAAAAAATAAAATAAAACTTATATAATTTACTAATATTGGCTATCATTAAATAATTCATCGTAGAACTGTGCTCTAGTTTCATTTGAGCTGTGTCTTCGATTTTGAATTACTTTTTTTATTATTTTCTTTTACACTTCTTTTATTTTCTTTGCTCAAAAACCAAATTAACCGACGACACGCCTCTCTCCCTCAAAATTTAAAATGAGAATGAGGTACGAATTCGCACGACTGACCCACAAACTATACGACGCGTTGGCACGACTTGCCAAAAAATCAAAAAATTTTGATTTTTCATACGACCGAGACACAACTTCATACGACAGGCCCACTAACGTTACGACCTTGCTTACGACCTGCCGAAGTTTTGCCAACGGTCGTATCGTGTATGGGTTGCTTTAGTATACTTTCCTTAAAAACTGCATCTTTGAGTACACAAATAACAAAAATAACAAAATTAATACGTTTAACAAATTTTGCACAAAGTGAAAATTTAATTAAAATAAGCAGAAGTTATTTTAATCAATATACAAAACATAAATAAGTAATATAAATATATGTAATATCTTTATAAGTAATATAAATAAATAAAAAGTTACAAAAAAATTTTAAATAATGGACATTAGCGTCAAGTTATTCTTTGATAGTGATGAGGATACAAAGAAAACGCACGCACTCGAAAAGGAATTCTATAAAATACAATATAATAATAATAATAATAAAATTGTTTCAAATTGAAAAAAAAAATTGTTAAACATAAATAAATATGAAAAATCTTTAAAATCAAAAATTGAGGCACATAAAAAATTAAAAAGAAATCTTTAAAATAAATAAAAAAAAGCATTCACTGAAATAAAGGTTATTGAAAATAAATAGTAAGCAGAAAAATTTGTCAACAAATAAATTCAGAAACAATTTTCTCTTCGTATAGTGAATTATATTGAGAAGAAATTCTTTTTTTAACGACACAACACCGATTGAGCTGTTGTAGATTTTTGACAGAACTGATAATCGCAATTCAAAACCATAATCAAAACCATAATCGCAATTTCAAAAATACACCATCAAATTTACAATTGTTGTGAAACATAATAGGATCATTAAATAATGTCGATTACTTTCTGAAAAATTCACATTAACTTTCAAATCAAGTTTGAAGTTTTCTTAAATTATTTTCATTTGATTTTTACTACAAGTAATTATGAAAAAAACTCAATTAAAAGCTTTCTATTTGTGTGATTAAAACTGTCATTAACGTAAAAAATTTCTTTTGCATGTTTTACACGATGATTTTTATGAAGTCTATTTTTCTCTATTCCTTTTTGAAATTGCTTCCGAAAAATTCTTGCTTTGACCCAATTTACATTAGCAAATTTTAGTTTGGCAAATTCTTAAAGTGAGGGTGAGAGAGGAAAAGAGTATTGCGGGGGGTACAGACATCGGTGTTCTCGCAAAGTTGCTTTGTTCTTTGTTTTATAGAGTTGCACTTTCATGATGAAATTGTATATTTGACATTGTTTTTCATTTTATATTTCGTTTTTTGTAGTTAACTTCAGTGTGGTGAAGCGGTTGCAAGGTATACCATAGTTTTTTATAACCGCTTGTAGTAGTTTTTATATTATAGTTTTTATTTTTGTAGTTTTTTATATTTTTTTTTTAAAACAAATGTTTTAGAAAATAATCTAGTAATTAATGTGATAACTTATAATTAATGTTATCATATACATATATGAAGCAACTGAATTTATACTTTTACAAGACTGAAATATATTTTTAATTTTTAAAACAAAAAAAATTTAATTGGTTGTTGTTTTAACAATTTTATTTGCAATAAATATATTAAAAAAAAAAATTTTGCTGTGTACTTTTTTCCTAATTTTTCTGGTGGGTGAGTTTGTTTCGTCAAAGTAGGAAAGCGCATATTTTTCTCCATTTCGATTATTTCCTTTTGTTTTTTTCTAATTCAGTAAAACAGTTGCTTAGTTTAAAAAAAAAAAAAAAACTATTAAAAACTATTTTCAATTTGTAAGCTTTACCAAAATAAAAAGACTACACAGAGCAACATGTGCCTAGTAGCACCTAATAAAATAGAACAAAATTTACAAGATATCTCTAAGGTTTTTTTTTCAAGAAGAACATCTTATTAATTTCATAGGGAAAACCTTTTTGAAGAAATCAATAAATAAATATAAATAAATTAAATATTATATGAATATTGAAATAAAAATCAACCGCCAAAAATATGTATTTCACAATGTATTTCCTATGCATTTCACATTTACACAGCATGCGTGTGTGCTTTGTGCATGCGTGTTTGCTTAAAAACCAATCACCGAATGAAATGTCAAAAATTAAGAAAGAACATACGAAAAGAAACAAAAAATTTGGCAAACTAAAATTTGGCTGTGTAAATGGCAAACAAATTTTAAAACAGAATGGAGAAGAATTTGCCAAACTAAAATTTGCCAATGTGTAAATTCGGTCTTTCATACCATGATTTTTTAGACAACTTTTTTTTCTTGTTCTCTTCTATTCTTACATTCGCATTTTTAATTCTTGTGTGCAGCCACGGGATAGATTGATGTTGTTTGACTGAGTTTTGTTTATGCTGTAGCTTTTGTTTATTTTTTGTCAAGTAAAATATTTCAATAAAAATTGAAATATTATAATAATAAAAATGGAGCGTATTTTTGAATTATTTAAATTAAATTATTTATTATTAAAAAAATTGTTAATTTTTAATTCTTAATTGCATTCAATTTTTCATAACAAATTTTTATTTTACTCCGTCGTGGCTGTTAAATTTACCACGTACGAATAAGAATAAAGTGTAACAAGAAAAAACGAAATAAGCATAAAGAGAAATGTATGAAAAAAACATGAAAAACAGAAACCGTGTCTTTTTTTCTACCCCTCTTGCTTCTCATACCCGCTAAACTACAAACTAAAAAAGTCTTGCAATTTTCTACGTCAAAAAAGACATCGTGTGAAAGCACTATTTAATTGAAAACGAATGAGTAAGAAATGGCATGAAAACTTTGTTGACGTTACTGAAAGTTATGGCCACCACTGCAATTTAAATGCTTTGAACGAAACGATATACAAAAACTAAACAATGTAAAGAATAGTGTTAAGTTAGCTTATTCTTTTAACATAAAATTCTTTTGCTTGTCTAAAACAACTAATAACAACAAAAGTAAATAGCAAATCTTTATTAAAAATCTATCCAGTGTACACACAAAAAAATTGGTTTATAAAATTTGAGGAAATCATAAAGCAACAAAAATGAATTAATATAACTATGTGATGCAAGAGAAACCAATCAACTTTGCGAGTAGAGCAAAGTGTTTACAAATATACCTAAGCAAGCAAGCGACTTTTTTTTTTTTGTAGCTGGTTCCACTGGAAAAAGCATTACCCGAAGTCGGTGTCGGCGGAAAATATTCTAGCAGAGCTAATAGAAAATATTTTTAAAATATTTTATTTTTTTTGAGAAAACAAGTGAAACTTTTTAACTTCTTTTTTTTTGTTCTAATTTAACTTCTTGACCTTTCATTTGATTGATTTTTGATTTCCAAAAATTATATTAACTATAAGAAAGTCTATTGTACTTCATTGTTTTTTTTAATAATCACAGAGCAATTTATGTACAAAAGGTACAAATTTTTCATTCATATACAGAATGCATAGATAATACGATAACAGGAATGATAGAAATACGGCGCTGGAAATAAAATTTGTGCAATAAACGGGGTTTCAATGACATTTTCAATATACTTTGAAGAAAAAGTAGCAGTTAAGAGCGCGTTCACACACGTCGCGTCCTAATTTTTAGATGATTTTTTTTAGACGACAGAGATGAGGGGGAAAGAAACAAATACACAACATCATGCAATATAAAATTTTTTTATAATAAAGGCTATCATAGTGGGATCGACGAAGATAGTTCAAAGAAGAAAAAGCACAAACAATATATTTTAACCACGAATGACTTATACCGATTACGTCTTGCGCAGGTCCGTTAGTTTTGTTTGAAAATCATCTGTTTCGTGTGACGTCATCAATGGGCAAGAAATATTGCTTTGTATGAATTTTGTAAGTGTTCTTTGAATAACATTTAAAAAAAGACAGAAAAAGACAAGCCATTTAAAGAAAATGCGATGTGCTGCAAAACACTTTCTTTGAAAGTGATAAAATTGTATTTAACTCTTTTATTAATTTCAATTCTCTCTAGTTTCATGTCTTATCATGTCTTATTTGTATTTTGAAACTAAAGTAATAACGAAATTTATTATTTTTTGAAATAGTATTTTAAATCTGCAAGTGCAAAAAACCAATTTTGTTAATGGAATCTAAACTTCGTCTCTTAAACTCTAAAAAATTAATATTAATATTTGCGTTTGCAATATAACCTGACGTAAAAATCTGATATTCTTCTTATGACCACTGGCTGGAGCTTTTCAAATTTAACTGAAACATTTTGCATAATACAAGGTTTATATAAAGCAATCCCATCCGATAAATTTTAATAGTTCGTGTGTGTATAAATCACAAATAATACTATAAACTTGAAAATAGTGTCGGAATAATTGTAATTTTCTTTTTTAAGGGAGTTTTTACGTCCAGGAAGTTTTCTAAACAATTCAAAAATTATTTTCAATACAAAATTTGTGAAAAAATATATGAATATTAAAAAATATCGTCTCTCAAAAAACAAAACAAAGTCCTTTTAATTGATTTTATAACTTTGCAAATCTCTGAAAATTTCAGAATAAGACAAGACTTTTTAAATGCCTGAAAGTAATATACAAATACCAATTCAAAAATGTACAAATTTACGTTTCACTAATATTTGTTCTAAAATTTGTTTCGCCAATAAAATGTTTAAAACCATAAAAAAATTTTCATATGTATACATTTTCAGTATATTTTTTGTTTGATAAAAACTATTCAAAAGAAATATCACATACTACACATATGTACATATACCACATATTTAATTTTATAAATTGAAGTTTTTTTCTAATTATTTACTTTAAAAGAAGCATTAAAATCCACAAAAAATGTATAGTTGGCAAAATTATTTCGCCTTTCAAGGTGCATATTGATGCGGAGCCCGAAGTCGACCATGAACTAAGTGACATGGCCTACGATAGGCCATAAACTAAAAAATGAATTTCCTGATATCGCAATCACTAAAAACCAGCTGGAGGTGCCTATATATTTTTGGTGAGACCATCTATCTCAGTGCGGATTATCCAAGCCGACAGAAAAAATAATGGAAAATATGCAAGACCTCCATAAAATTTTCGAAGATAATAATGGTGGAGGCTTACTTATATCAAAGGAATTTTAGAAACTACATTTTGAGCAAGGTGATAGATTTAAGAACGCACGGACATGGCTATATTGTTTTCCCTGTTGAATGCCGTTTATGCTGGAGCCTATCTTGATCCCTTCTCCATGTTTCATACGAAAAAGTCAATACACACTGGCAGGCGAGTTGGTCGGCATAACTGAAGCAAATGTTTTTGCTTCTTGGCGTTTAATAATTGAATTTTAAATGCTTTGAAAACACAATAAATTGCTTCTGAAACAAATTTTTATTTTATTTCACCAAAAATAAACTTGAAAAAAGGTTATATTTCCAATAAATGCTGATATTTACAAATGTAAACAACAAAATCGAAACAAATCTCACAGCAGAATAACAAATGTGAACATTGATGACGTAGATGCGCAGTAGACAATTATTTTGACACACTTGAGTGCGCAATCGGTATAAGTCATTCGTGCATTTTAACAAAACAGTTTTTGAGTAAAACTCGGGTTACGGGTTACGCACTTGTTTTATACTTCCTTCAACTTGTAGCCGGAAGTCTACTGTGGTAAATGTGTTTTATGCTTCACACTTATGCTTTTTTGGTCTGCACACTATTATTATACCGTTGTTCATTATTCATCAGTATTTTTAATAAATTTTTTTTATGTATTTTGACTTAAAAACTGAGATTGTATTTTAATAATACTTAAATTTAAATAATAATTAAGTAATAAAATCAAAGTCAAAAACTGGCCATAACATTTCCGTGTTCATTTCAATTTATCCAAATCCGTTATTGAATGCGCATTACCCTTGGCACCGCTTGATATATCTTCGCTAAAGAAAGAAATTCTGCAGTTAGAAATACTTTGTTTTTGGAAGTGTTGCGTTGCTTTTGTAATGGCAATTAATATACTTTTTTGCACCAACTAGCAACAAGTCAGGTTATTTTTTTATTTATGTCACATTTGTAATATCTTCTATTTTAATTGGAATGATATTCTTTATTGCTTTCCTTCTTTAGAGTGAATGTGTTTAATCGCTAATTCTTACAACTATTTATACTAAATATTTACAATTGAATTTTGGACTAGTGTAACATGATACTTAAACATGTGCAAAATATCTTTATAATTAAATTTAAGTGCAACGACCAAAACAAAGAATTATGAGACGCGCACGCGGCAAAGTAAAAATGATGACTGTCACTTTGTCCGTTTGTGCGGTTATGCATTTATTAGTGGTCATTAAACTGTTTAACCGAAAATAATAAAAAAATGATGATTAGCACCTTATGTTAAGATATGGTCGATTTATAGAAATTAAAAGTAAAACAAGGTCGACTCATAATCATATTACACATTTAAGCCACTTCTGTTTTGTTTACCATTCTTTACATACATTCTAAGAGTTTCTTTTATATTTTTTATTTTCTATTACACGAATTTTTATAGAAAAAGAAAACATTTGACTATATTTTTTTTCTGTATGTCTCTGATTTTCTTAAAAAACTACTCCCAAGACAGTGCAGTGCAGCCTTCTCTTAGTACATTGCGCTTATGGTCACTGAAAACGTGATCATTGTGGCACGAATGTATAAATTTCCAAAGTGTGTTAAATTTTTTACGTTTGTTCATTTTAATAAATTTTGGCCTATTTTGGAGATACCAATTTTTCTCTTAATTTGTTTGAGCAGTCATTGAATGAACTAATTTTACAAAATAGAACTACTTTTTTCGACAAGTTATATTGCTTTAAAAAGTTAAGAATCATATCATATATGCCAGTTGAGATAAGAAATTAGGTGCAAAATAAAATAATTGTTTTGCAGTAAATTGTTATATTACAAAATTTCTTTACCCAGATTTTAGAAAAAAGCAATCTTAAGACTATTTTGTCTATTCACAATAAAGTTTTTTAAAGCAATTTCTTGATTTGTTGAAGCAGAAACTAGTGCCACATTTTACATATCGATAATTTATATGTTAAACGATTATTTGGCCATGTTGCCAGTTGTGTAAGCGACCAAGTCGAACTCGTAGGTGTGGGACTATTCTCTTGGGCGATATATATTTGGAAACTATAGGTAAACAATAATATCCCGCCTAGCACATACAGTTTAAATCGCTTTTTATGCGGTTTCATTCCAGGATACTGTTTCCGATTTAGAATTTGTGGGTCATAGTTGTTCATCTACTAAAAGTAGCTTTCATATGGTACTGACCTAAAATTATTAACTAAATGACTCGCAACAGTCTCATTTCAAAAATACTTCAATTTTTAAAAAGTTTTTTTTTTAACCTTGTTTTACTTCAGCAGTGTTACTAAAATTCAGCATAGACTTTATTTTTTTAAACTTATTTAGGGACATTTTCTGCTGAATAACTTTGTTTTCGATAATGGGTGGCGATCAAAGTCGGTGCTTTGGAATTTAAACTACTCTCATAAGAATACTTATGAAAAGCAATTTTTCAAAATCTTCATGTATTTGTTCGCAACTTTCTGGAATTGTTTGAAGTTCTCTTGGTAAACAACTGCTTCTGTAAGTTTATAATTTAACAAATTTCTGGAATACTTTCATTTCCCTTAAAATGTGTGGCGAATTTAATATCAAATTAATTTTTTTCCAAATAGTGCTTTTTTCTCTAGACATAAGAGAACGTGCCACTAACTAGTATCTCCTCATTTACATTCTCTTTTACACTAGTTTTTTCTCTTGTGTGATTTAAAATTGAATAGTTCCATTGGAAATTGTGTTATGAATAATTGAACAAGAATTAAAAAAATGTAATTCAGTTGCTTGTTAAAGTATATTTTATTTAATAAGATTCTATTTAGTGTTAAAATGGATATCAGCTTTATATTGCTGCGTTACCGGCAACATACTTATATTGTATGCTTCTCATTCTTATGAATTCTATTTATACTGGCCATAGTTGTTGTTGTTATTTTAGTTTTATTCCGCAGCTTATAAAAACTGCACTAGAATTTTATAAATTTTTGTTATTATTTTCATTATATTATTATTTTAAAGTTCATAAATATTATTAATGTGGCATTGCCAGTTGCTGTTGCTACTGGAACTTAAAATGAGGATCATCACGCGATTTGCAGTCAGTGTACGAAATGGCAGTGGTGAGAGTAGCATCGTTGCGGTAAATTGAAGAACCACGACAGGTCCATAAGAGTGTTGAATATAAGTGGATTAAAATCTGCGTAATAACTTTAATAAAGTAGTGTTGAGTTTGCACGTAAGCAAAAAGATGCCGACGTCTCTTATATTTTTCTAATTAATATTCAAACCAATATAAGCTTTCATGCAAGGGGTACCAAAGTAACAATATAAGTATTTTACAACGGAGTTAACATTGCGTTTATGAAAAATGCTTCGTTATTACTCGTACTGCTTGCAACTTACCGACACCAATAAATAAATATTTTAGTAATTCAGTGCCTTCCAAAATTTTACAGACCTCCCAAGGAATTTTCTGCGAGGGACTATCACAGGTAATTGCTTCTGGTATTGACTATCTGGTTGATTGGAATGCCAAAAAATTACAATTCATCGCAAATAATTATTTTAAATAACCATTAGCAAATAAATCTTAATAATGTTTTCTAAATATGATTAATTAATTTATTTATATACAATTTAGAACTTATTTATATAAAAAATAGAACTAAGAGAAATGAAAAGATGGAAAGATGATCGAGTTTTATTTATCCTAGTGTTGCATTTCTGAGAATGCCGTATATAAGTAGAAAATGAAGATTGCCATTGAGTGTTTTTAAGAACGGGGCGCAAATGAGTAGACTTCCATAAAAAGTGTTTCGGTAATGAAACTGTAATTGCATGCAGTAAAAGGCAATAGTTGTCCTTTATCCCATTGTAATCAGCGAACCTAGAAACATTGACGTTTATGCAAATGATATAACATACACACTCGTATCTACAATTAATTATGCGCAAAAAATGAAGTAAAATAGAAATTGATATTCTTTTACAATTTTATTGAGTTCTTTTTATGTAATTTGATTTATGAACGCTTTCTACACTAATTACAGATTTCTTATATAACTATGTAAATATAACGTGTTTTTTATTTAATTTTTGGAATAAATTATTATTGTCACATACTTTGAGTAATACACACAAATCTTTTGTTATTCTTCAAATCGTAAATTTTTTCATAAAAAGAAATAAGTGTACAGATATTTGGGTAGTTAATCTTTAAATCTTTAAATTTTATTTTATGTTTTTATTCGATAAGGTTGTTCAAAATTAAAAAATAAGTTATAAAAACTATGACAAAATTAATATTGAACCCACTGTAAAATTATAAATGATTTTTATTTTTTACAAGTAGTCAACAGGAAATCATAACAAGAAATTTGTAATTAAAACGTCAATATTAAATGAATGAAAAAATAAAACAATTACTAAATATTAAAACAAAAAATCTTTAAGAACATAAAGTTTAGTGATTGAAAATAGTTTCGACTTTCTTTAGATAAAGGTGGCATGTATTTTTTATAGATGCATATTATTAAGTAAGATACCTTAAATTTAATAACAATTACTAATTATAATTATTTAGTTTCGTCACGTAACTTTATTGTTAAAAACTAATTTTAAAGGCTTATTACATTGTTGAGCTTTTCTTTTTTATATAATTAAAGGTAGTTGAATTATCTTCTATTATTCTTTTGCTTAAATATTTAAAACTTTGGCATGCATGTTAGATTACAGTTTGCATAAAACAATTATTCTTTGTTTGCTTCTTATATTTCTGACGCAAATGCATATCGGTTTGAAGTTACTTATCTATTTGCAAACATTCCCTTTAAATACTGTGTGTTCCCATTTTGCTTTTCTAGTGTTGCAATTCAATTCTTATTTATTTATGCCAGAAGGTGTACAGTTGTATATTAGACTGGCTCTATGTATTTGCTTATTTGCAAGACTCTGTAAAGAGTTCTGTGTATATGCGATGATATGCTTATTCAATGATGTTTTTTGTTATTGTTAATTTTAAAAACATCTGTAATACCATTCCCATGAACTAGCGGTAGAAACGGTTTGGTCGTGATTCTATCAAATAGCGGCTTCTTGTAAGTTTTCCTTATTCTTTTGCATCATTAAGCTATTAGGCGATGGCAAACCAGTCATTATATGCCCAGCATTTGGGCTCGGACTGTCATTAGTATCAGGCCTTCGTATTTTATTCTTGCAGTAAAATTGTTTGTGGGCTAAGTAGGTCTTCATATAATTGAATGAAATATCGCATGTTTGGCAATACTTTTGATTTATATTGTCTTCTGGTGCGGAATTTAGCAAAGGTGGAGGTCCTATAGAAGGAGATCTAAGAGAAGGGGGCAAGGTTACATGTAATGCCGAGGGTTCAATAGAAATTTCCATCGGTTCGGATTTAATGTGATGCACTTCATTTGCGGTGTTGTGTGCAATGTTCGCTATTGGTGAGTTATTATTATCATGGGGATTTAGGAGGACGGCCGGGCTTATGTTCGAGGTGTTGATATCCATGGGTTCAGATTTGATTGTGAAACTAAAGTACAAATTAATTATTATTTTAAAATACATCTTCTTTTTTATATAGATTGGTAAATTGAGAAAAATTGCGTTTCTGTTTTTTGTGTGAATGCAAAATCAGCTGTTTATAGTTACTTTTAATGCTAATCTTTAGGCGTGAAAACACTATTAAATTAACTCACTTATTCATGCCGTTATCTCCATTATGGCTGCTGCTTAATGATATTGTTTCTGTTGTGTCTAGATCAACGGCATCTGGGGAAAGAGAAGGGGAATTGGCAACAACATGAGGATGTACCAATTTCATGTGACGTAACTAGAAAGAAATACAAGCAAAAAGTTGTTTAGACCAAATTAATTTGTGTAATTAATGTAGCAATAAAACAGGTGTGCGCAGTATGCTATAATAGTAAATATTTCCCCGTAATATATTAATCAATATGAAAACCTAATAATATTGCAACATTTCACCCTTTGTGGCAATCTTGGTTTAAATATAATTAAATGTCATGTACGCAGTGTTGTTCGCTGGCCTGTTAGTGATGTTATTCTAGCGAGCGCATAACACACATCCCCTAACAACTATTTTTATTATATCATATTCGTATAGGCCTAACGCGAATTCGGGATTCAAAACGAAGTTCCATCTCTCGGTGACCAGATCTATAAGCAAGGAACATAAAATTTCCGAAACTAAGGTCCAGCTCGACGTTAGCCCAAGGTGCAATTTTATTCATGGATATACTGTATTTCGTTATTAGAATTTTATTTAAGTTAAAATTTGACGATAATTAAAATTAAATGTCAATAGTTAGTTATTTAAGCGTATCAGCATTTCTTCGTATGCTAAAGCAGATATTTAATCCACCTTTACCCAAATGTTTCTTAAAAGAACTTGAGAGTTATCAAACTACCCACAAGAAAAGAAGTTAATTGAAGCTCATTCAAATAGAATTAATTTGGCCGCACCTATCACGTTGCTCGGGTCCAGATGTAGAACTGTTGCAGAGAAAATAATAAATGGGAAGTTTACTTAAAACAAAGTTGTAACAAAAGCAAAACAATCGACTTAAGGCCGCGTTTCACTATCCCACTGTCGTAAGGTTTATCAAATTTGGCTTGTGTGCTGAAAAGGTAGCATAACGTGCCCTAAATATGTGCCCTAATTTGTTTGACAAATCGTACCATTTGCAAAAGCTTATGAAAATGTTCATAAAATGATCTTTTCTTCAGATTAGAGTTACTCTTACTTCAACCATCTGAAGATAGAAAACAAGAAAACAAAACAACACGCAAAACAAGAAAAATCTTTGGAACATTTGAATGTTTGCAAAGTTTTGTTTAAAGTTAAATTTATTAAAATTTTTGGTTTTCTTTTTTAATTATATTAATTTTTTAATTAATTAATATTAATGGTTTTATTTTTTACCAAGTCAATTTCCTAATGCTAAAAGCACGAAAAGCGGATATATGGAGGTATTACCTATCAAGCATTTTAAAAGCAAGTGCCGTTTTTATAGTTAATTGCCCTGTGATAGTTAAATGTTTTAGAATATTATTTGAGCACCAAAAAATTTAAACATTTCTTTAGTAATAATTTATTAATATTATGTAAAAGTTATAATTTATAAAACATTAAACGCATTCAACACAGTAGACAATACAAACGGTCTTCAAGTGCTGCTGGTACTCTTTTAGCCATTTAAACAGGCAATTAATTATTTTTAAAATGCCAGCGACACAAAAAGAATTGTAATTGAGTATTTCTAAGATGCAAAGAAAATAAAAACTTGCATTAAGCAACGCACACACATATTCTAATTTTGATGAGTTTTAAGCGAATACCCACATGACAGGAAACCGCGCTCAAAATAATATGATGATAAATATTTGTGGTTGTGTGGCCAGCTGTGGTGAATATGTTGAATGTATTAATAGATATATATTTTAAAATATTTCAAAATCTTGTAATCTTTAAATTTTATTATGCTACAGAAGCATATGCATGGGTGTACGTATGTATGTATGTATGCACTTATGTATCTATATAAAAAGGTGTAAAAAAAAACTAAAAAGAACGAAAAACGGAATAAAATGTTTGGCCTTGATATCTTACCACATTGCCTTTGTAAGTAGATGAATAATTACAAATATCACAATTGAACACCTGCTGCTGTGAATGATGTTGTTGCTGTTGCTGAAGGCCAGCAGCTACAACAGCTGCAGCTACAAACTGCTTTTGTTGTTGCTGCTGTTGTTGGGCCAATTGTTGCGCCAAATGTTCTTGATTTAATGTGACTGCACTTGGTATTTCATTATTTTCATCATCCAGTATACATGTCATGTATTGTTCTTCATTTATATCTGAAGTTTTCTTGTCGAAATGCATGCGGATATGAGTCCGCATACCCCTTTGAAGAAGAAAATGAAGGAATATAAATTTAATAATTATTACAATTAATTTTTTTTTCCAGATGGTATTCAAAATTAAGCTGATAGAAATAATTAAAATTTCGTGATATATATTTAATAAATGAATAATTTTTATCATGATTGGAAAATTCATTCCTCAAGCTTAATTTCAGATCGAATATCAACCGATTCGATATGTATAGTGCATGTGCATTTGTGCATACCTCAAAGTGTTGCCTTTGTACCGACAAAGAGTGCATAGGAAAGCTTTAACTGTACCATGGGTTTCCATATGTTTCCGACTTTCGCTGGCTGTCAAGCTTACAGCTTCACATAGAGGACATTTGTAAATATTTTGGTTACTATTGGAGCTAAAATTAGAAGATGTGGTTGTTGAAGATAACTGATGCGATTGAGAGATTGTTGTGGTTATAGACTGGGGGGGTGGTGGTTGCTGTAGTGCCGCTGAAGGTGGGCAACTAAGTGTGAGGTCATGAATAGTTTTACATTTAGGACATTTATCCTTTTTAGCAACTGCATGGGTGGGTTCGGGTTGATTAGCTGCAACAGGTCCTTTCGGACAATAAAAATTTTGATGAGCTCTTAAATTATCTAATGAGGTGTATTTAATGCCACATGCAGCACAAATTAGTTGTTGATAAGCTACGGGTGTTGTTTCGGCAGCAGTAGGGCCGCTGGCCAAGGGCGGTGTTGCGGAAACTTTAGAGTCACCTTCCGGCAGCTCCTGATTTCGAGCCGAACAGTAGTGTTGCTTGTGGGCCAAATAGTTTTCATATTTACAGAAAACAATATTGCATTCTTTGCATTTTGAAACACCTTGTTTAACATAAATTTGTGGTTGATTTGGAGTGGCAGTTGGAACCTGAACTGTGGTTGTAGCAGATGGTGGCAGCACAGGCATGCCTATAAGAGATCCTCTGCTGGTAGCTGCTGCAACTGCAGCTGCAAAATCAGCTGATGTAGAACCAACAGCACCAACGCCCGTCGTTGTGGAACTTACCGCAGCCACTGCAGCAGATAACTTCAAAGCCAATTCCATATTTTGTTTGGTCAGCAGAGGATTTAATAGTTCTGCCGGCAGCATTGAGCGTAATTGCAAGTTATCTAGTATATTAGAGGGGTTCGTGGCTGCACTTACAGCATTTGATGGCATTGTAACTGGTGGAGACATGGAAGAATTGCTGCCAGCACCAGAACTTCTAGGACTTATCGCTCTTCTTCTGGGCGAAAGACTCATTGAAGGACTATTCGGCAATGATGGAACACAAACAAGTTGTTCCGGTGTTATACTGCCGCGGTCATCCAAAGCCATATTTTCTTTGCCGGCTTCTAATAAAGTTTCCATATCTAAATTCTGTGGTCCGTTATCTAAAAATGTTGACGCCGAACTGAGACGTTGTCTTTGCAGCAATGCAGCAATTGGAGAACGTCGCAGTGATAAATCCAATGGAGCTGATTCTCTATACATATAAAAAGATATAATGAGAAAAAAATTCAAAAATATTAATTCGATTTAATAACTTACCTTAAACCTTCACCTTTTCTCTTTGTCGAAAGCTCTGATGATTCATCAATGTTTCGTTTGATATTTTTTTCTACGAGCAGTGTTTCATTTATATTCGCTGTGCGAGAAGAGTCTATCAAATTTAATTGCTGGCCTGCTGGTGATACCGTTGCAGCTAATGTATTTCCTGCATTTAAAGCATTGATATTCAAAGCTGTCGCTAAAGGTTTCAAATTTCCATTGTCCAAAATGAAGCAAGTCGTATCAGGATTGACCACAGTTGGCGAAGGTGACGATCTTAGACAAAGATACAAATTCATATTTTTATTGTCTTATCAAACTTATTTTATATAAATAATCTTACAATGGTCCAGCTATAAGACTAGCAGAACGAATCAATGCATATGGTATTATTAGAATAGGATTTGTGGGTAATGCCAGGAAAGGGGTGGCAGGTGGCTGTTGTAAAGCTGCAGCAGCAGCAGCGGCAGCCGCAGCTACCATTGCCGGTGTGGGCGTTTTAGTACGAGCTTGTGGACTTATAGCACTACTGATTACAGCTGGAATTTTCGTCGTGGTCGACGTCGTTGACACTTCCAATTTCGGTGTTAGTTGCCTGTAAAATATTAATGTTAACAACTTTTTAAAGCAATAAGTTTTATTTTAAATTATTCTTTTCTACCACTCTCGTAATCCTTACTAATCTTACTAATACTTAAAAGCAATAATTCTGAGTGGGTGCTTCTTAAAGTATGAAAATTATGCAATCTAGATTTTGCATTATATGATCGTGTCAGGTAATTTATAAAGATGCTAATTATCTTGTGCTTAAATCACATATGCGGAGAGTCGGTCGTATACCTGGGAGAGGTATTATGGATTATTATCAATCTAATTCTCTGAGTAATCTGAAGCCTGTTTATATGGGTCCTATTAGTTCTGTGAAAAGAGGCCGGACATCAGTAAGTCGAAGGGGAAGGGGCGAGTGCACATACTATACATCAATGAATTGTAACGGAAATTTAGTTTGGAACGCCTGAGAAATATGGTGTAGAAAGCAAGTCTAAATTTTATAGCATTTTGATACTTGCTTAAATTTAAAGTTTTGTCTAGTATGATGCCTAGATACTTTTTTCACTTCTAATAGGATTCATGCTACCTCCTCGGAATAAAATTTTTTCAGTAATATGTGTAGGACATTCGTAATTTTTGCGATTTACCACAACGGTTTTCTAACAATCGGTTGTCATACTGGCAACAAATGAGCGTTTCTTTAAAAAACGTTGAATAATTTGTTGTAAATATAACGCGAAATTTAATATACTGACTTTGAATATGACATCATCGTACGAAATAGCGTCGATAGCCTTTTCAAAATTGAAGAAAACAATTCCAGTGTCAATTTAAGTATTTGCTGATTTACTTTGTGGGTATAAAGAAATATATTGCACTCTAAGAATCAACTCTGAACCCTGGTACCTTGATACCATATATCTTTTCCGTACGCACATTGTCTTGGGTTTCGCAAGAAGCAGGCATTTCCATAAAGAAAACCCAGCGAGGACGAAGTAAGCACGTATTTAATTTTATATATTTTAGATAGATAATAAACCAAATGTAAGAGATTGTGCATTTAATTTTGCTGCAATTCTGTTGCTGCTGCCGTAACGAGTTATACATTTCTTTGGGCGTTGCTGCCCCAACCGTTTACATATTCATGTATCTATATATAAAAAAAAGTTTATTAATTAACTGAAAACAGTGCTAAATAAAGAAAAAAAAAGATTTAAAATAATGAACATTTTAAAGGTTCGGAAAGGAGTTGCTTTGTTTACTGGGTATTCTTAGTAAAGGCAGCAACCAAACCTGCATTGTCAGCGAAACCAGGCGGCCCTGCTAATGATAATGCAGTTTTTGTGATGCCCCAAATACCTTTATTGGGTTAGTTTATAACCAGCTTATCTAATTGTAATTTTTGTTTGTTTATGAAAATCTAGACTTTATTGTAAATACTGTTTGCTAAATATGGGATTAATAAATAGATATTGTAGCTAAAGTTCTTAATAAACTCATTCTCCCAACGATTTTAATATCATTATCATTCATATCATTTTCTATCTGTAGGATATCTCGCTTTGTTAATAATCACTTTCTTTGGGTGCTTCAAACAATTAGTAATTCTAATAGAGGATACACGTTCTTATTATTAAGAGAGCGCAACAAGAAAGCTCTTTCAAAAGCAAATTTTATAACGATTAGACTAAAATGATTTTGGAATATTTCCTGTCTCAATATCTGAGGTTATACAAGATATATAATCCATCTATTACTCTTTAACTTTTTTTTTAAATTAATTAATTCACTTCAAGTCATCAATTAATTTTTATTTATTTATTTTAAACTTAATTTTTTTTCATCTTTGAAATCCATCTATTGTTCTTTAAAATTTTTTTATTTATATATATATATTACATATTATTAGAAATATATGGTAATTATGGTAATTATAGAAATATTGCTTTCCATATTGGATTAGCATGAAGATTATTATTATAATACATGCACGAACACATCCATTTCACTTATTTCTCAATCATCTTTTTCATAGAATTTGAAGAGCGGAAGTTTAGAAAGAAAATTTCTGTTATGTTGAATTTTGTGTTCAATGAGAGTAATTCTCATTGGTTTTCTCTCATAAAATCAAAATTAAAGTGTTCATACCTGTATTACAATAAAAACTTTATCTCCGCTACATTATTATAAACAAACATAATCTACACTCTGAAACTTTTAATAAAATTTTTAACTACAGATCCAACTTACCCTTCTGTTCTTCTGGAACTGCAATAGTGTTGCTTGTGGGCTCTATAGGTTTTAACATTGTTAAAACGTATGTCACAATCACTACAATAACGATCCACTTGCTATTAAGAGAAATTTGGAGAAATAGGAAAATTCCATAAATATATAGTAGAAATGTTTTCTTTATTGCTAATGTTTTAACATTCAAAATTTTTAATATCAACCAACAACTAACTCACTTGACTAGAACTATCTTCCATTGTGCCACTACCGCTATTGGAAGCGTTAGAGCTGGGTGCTGGCGATGACTGATGCATACGCATGTGACGATTAAGGGAAACCTTTTTGTCAGCGCTGTAGGAACATTGTGTACAGGCATATTGTTTGCCAGCCTTTGCAATTTTTGGTGTTGTTTCAGCTGGTGCCAGCGATATATTGGCCGCGGGAATATTTGTTTGTGAAGGAGAGGCTGAGCTTTTCTCAGTTATGGCTGCAGACAAAGAGCTTTCATCGTCTGTTTCCTTGTTTCGATGTGAGCAATAGTAGGCTTGATGAGCCTCTAAAGTTGAGGGCGAACTGAACCCTATGCCGCAAGGCATGCACATAAAAACCTTCATGCGATGTGATGGGGCTTCCACCGAGGCTGACAATGATTTCTTCACTGACTCCACTAACCCAGATGCAGGAGCAGTAGATAAATGTTTACTTTCTAGAGGTTCTGCATCATCTGTTTGCAATTGTTTTTGCAAGTGCTGTTCTAAACGGGCAATTCTCTGTTGGGTTTGTGATTCTTCATGTACAACTTTTAAATCTTTGGCATCTGGCATAAGGGCGGGATCTGAGGCCAATAGAGCATTAAGTCTTAATTTAGGCATTGCGCCTGATGTGGGAGAACAAATATTTTCATTTTTAACATCATCATCTTCATCTTCATCTTTTGAAGTACATACAGTGGGTGTAGTGGTCCTTAAGGAAGGGCTGGTAGATCTACGATCTTTTGAATTAGATTCAACTATTTGATTTTGCATATTATCACAATTTAAAGAGTCATTTGAATTTTCTGCAGTTCTTGCATAGGGGGATTGCATAGCTGGCGTGCTATTCCTTCTAAATTCTTCCTCCACGCCTCTTTTTGATCTCTTTTGTTGGGGTGGTTGTATGTCAACATCTTGTTCTTCCTTGTGATAGATTTCAATATTTTCTTCGCTTTGACTTTCCGCTTTTTCAAAATCAATCTCTCTAGCTTGCTCTGGATTTTGCATACTGGAATGATGATTGTTTTGTGTAATTCTTCTCTCTTCTTCAGCGTAGTCCATTATGTTTGTTGTGTTATTAGGATTAAAATCTTTGGAATCTAAATTTAATTCAAATAGAGAGTAACAAGAAACAGGAAACTTAATACTTGTTTGCTCAAAGATTAAACTTGAGGATAAATTTAATACAAACAAAAAAAATCTCTAAAAACAGATTATATTTTTCAAAATACATTATTTCAAATCATATTATATTGCGGACTTTAAAGCAAAAACCACCATCGTCATCATCCATTAATGTTTCTGCCGCACTCTACACTTAAGCAGAAACCTACTCAATTGTAGTACAAATCTCTAGAGCTTATCGCTTTAAAAATCTCCATATTCTTAACGAAATTCTTACGAAAAACGTAAACCCATATCAAACTTTAAGTTTAAGTGAATAAAGAATCTGTGGCCAAAAAACATTTTCGTAGGAATTCTCAATAAAGTTACAATAAAATACATTCACTCGAATTATACGATCGCCATCATCATCGTCAACATCTTGTGGAATATGTGTCAAATTGACCAAAAGGTTAACAATTATTATCGAACAAATTGTCAAGGCATTCACCAAAAACGCATAAAGTGTTGTACTCTTTGTTCTCTTTATGTGAGCTGAGACAAGATTTAAATAGAGATCTGCAGGTACAGGTATGTACGGCTGTGCAGGCAGGCTTTTAAAGGATTTTAATCAAAACAATTTAATGGCATGATTTAAAATTGTTTATTCTTCAATTTTTCTCTACTGGATTGGAGAAATTTTATTTATTATATTATTCGTATAACAATTCATATAGTTTTCCACTACGAACTGCTTCCTTTCCACTCCTGCTTTCGTATTTTTGCTGTTTATTGCATGCATTTATTTGCTTCTTCATTATAGGAATTGGTCTGGTAATAAGTACGTATTTTAAAATTGTTTTTTCTGCGTCCACAATTCGGAATAAGCAAAAAAAAAAAAAATCATCATACCGACCGACAGACAAGTAAACAGGCATTCAGCCATTTAGGCAGACAATAAACTTTAAGCGTCCGCTTGTCTGGCTTCGTACAATGCATTTACATATTTGCCTTCTCGCTTTATAGTTTGTGACCAATCCAACTCTTTGCATATGCATGGCGCAAAAAATCTTTGCAAAATGAAACGTGTTGAGACGCTCAAGTTTTATCCATGTGTAAAATCAAGAAGAAAAGCAAAAAATATAACATATGTGGAATACAATAAACTGCACGTACCGTGAATGCATTCAGCAATTCGCAGTCAATTTTAATACACCAAATTCCAATGGACTGTGTGATATTCTTCATATCGGTCATAGACAAGCTTCAATAATTTTTGGATATTTAGAAAAAACATGGTCGACTTTATACATGTTGAGCTTAAGAATAAGTTGCATTGGCAATTCGTAAAGGTTTTACGGGCAGACTACCGCACTGATTAAAATTTCTGTTTGGGTCTCTAAGTAGGTTGGGGATCTACATAGACACATACATATGAATGTGTGGATATACATACGAGTATATGTCCGTTTGATTAGCCAAAAGGATTAGGCAAATTTTACATTTAAATTAACTGTTTTTTTAAGATTATTCGAATCAAACTTATTCCGGTTCAATTTAAAAAATCAAATTGATTCGGCTTAAGTTTGTATAATTATAAAAACAATGTAACCTGCAAAACTTTCAGCTTGCCCGCAGGAAAATAGCCAGGGTCTAGGCAAGAATCGAACCCGCGACCTCCGGTTTAGTAGGCAGTGCATTATTTATTCGCCTGCGGAGGCACCCTATAATATTTTTATTTTTATATTTTATTATAATAATTTAATTTGAAGAATTTTTATTTAAAATTTGCTTTGGAAAAAAATATTTTAGTTTTTCTTTCTTGCCAGATCAGATCAGAACAAACCCAATGACGTATAGCTTAAAGTCAATCCTTCCGACAAGTAACTTTTGGTATACCGCAGACCTGTTTGTGGTACGATCTCGTTATGTAGGTATGTACATATGTCTCGTATAGTATTGTTAACGTTTTTAAAATAATTTCTATATCTTCGTTATATGCAGATATTTTAATATGAAATGTTTATATATGTTTCGAAAATAATAATTTTATGAAACATTTTAGTGGCAACTAAACGGATTGAGTTTTATTAAAGATATATACCTATTCCGAACCGTCAGATTAAGTCACAAACATTACAAATGGACAGACAAATAAGCATAAGTAAGGAAACATCCATTCTCGCGTCAGACAGACGTGCGAGTGAGTAGATTCACATAGAAATGGCAAAAGGAAACAACCAACACATCATGAATATGCAGATTGATCCGGCAGGCGAGATACGACTTTTAAGAAACGCAAGCAGAAAGCAAGCCACTGAACTACAGTGAGCTGAAAGGGGCAATTATTTTTCACACAACCGCACAATTGCATATAAAGTAAGTATATTTTCCTGAGAGATCGAAAACTGCAAAACAGCACACCACATTTGCTGAAAAATAAATAAAGTAAGAAAGAAAAATTAAAAAGCGAGTAAAAAAAATTTTTGGAAGTAGAAAAGGCTGCTGCTGGCCGGCATTACCAGCATGTTAATATTCTAAGAAATTTACAATTTTTAATTCGTTCTTTTTTATTTCGGGTTTTTGGTCCGTTGGAATCTTTTGTAAAAATCTGTTGAAAGATGTTTGATTTCTGCTTTTCATTTGTTCTCCTTTTTTTTGGTTTTTTGTTGTGTTTAGAGCAAAGCTTGTTATAAGCGTTGACCTGCCAATTTGTATGTATTGAAATGTCATCTGTTTGAATTTAACGTTTGAACAGTTTATTGCTGGCATGGCTTTGATGGACACAGCTTTTGTGTATGACCATATTTATGCATGTGCTTCCATGACATATTTTGTGTTCCCGGTCAAGCCATTGGCTACGAAGGTTCTGTTACCATTTATGGCGAAGTGGATGATGTAAAAAGGAATACTTTCCATCCGCCTTGTAACACCATATAAGATGACATATACATCACACATCCATATGAATGTATGTTGGGATGTGTATAAGCCAGCAAGCATAAAAGCCTGCATACATATTTAATTTATGAAAGTGTGACCAACTATGAGCACAGTGTTTCGGTTGAATAGATAGAAATTAAGCCCACCAATTGTTTCACAGATTAGCACGTACGAATTAAATGTTGAATTACGTGCGTAATGACTTTAGAAATATCTGATATTTTTTTCAAGCTGCATGATATCGATAACGGTTTCTGACAGCTGAGAATGTCACACTGTGTTGACATTGCCGTTTAGTAAATAAATAAGCAAAATTGCTGTATTTGAAGAGAAAACAGTTTTTAAGGAGTTAACGAATACAATTACATCTATTAAAATAAACTTTGTGGCGTTGGCGAAACCATCTTAACGCCTTTAAATTATTTTGGATACACCCGGCAAAAGCACTCGAAAACCATACTGATCGAATAGACATGCAACTCGTAGCAGCATTTGACATGAAATATAAGTTCCCTGAAATTATATAGCAGATTATAATAGAAAACATTACCATATTTCTGTCTTGCATTATCATTTTATTGCATTATCTCTCATATGCAGATGAAAACACACCTGATAGGAAAATGCAGAATATTTATAATTGTCAAATTTTTAAAATCAAGTATCATTCAATGTCTTTGCAAACAATGTCAGGATTTATGCGTCGTCCTCCAGAAAAATCATAAAGTTCGTGTATATTACTTGTTATGTTGTAGTCAATCTTGTATAAAATTACTTTACCCAATTTTGTAATGTATGGAAACGTATGTGTGCTGCCGGCGAGATACACATACATGCATTTACTTTTGTAAGATGCATCACAGAATTCACGTGTTATTTTTAGGAAGAAAAATAAGTAATAAATAAAAAAATATGCAGTTTGGGAAGCTTTTAAATCGAGAAATATAAAATCCGATAATTTACCAGAATCTAAAATTAAAGTGGTATTAACGAATTGTGGGTAGAAGATGATGCTTTTACTTTGGCCACGTTTTCATTCCAAATTGTAATTTACTTGCGCGCCAGTAAGAGAGTGAAATCAGCAGAAGCGCATGCACATGTTACGAATTTACCGCTCTTAAATGACGTACAAACGATGCAGAATAGAGTTATCCAAGTAAATCAGCGCATAACCAACCTTACATTACATCGTGTAGAAAATGCTGCTGTAAATGTCGATGTCTCCACCGCACATGCCCACTGATGCACTTCGAATGCAGTTTTTTTATGCGACAAGTGTTTAAAGAATAGTTAGTTAAGTGTGTATGTATGTGTTCGTGTGTGCGCGCCTTTTTCAAATTTGTAAAGCGGTATTTCGTAAGAAAATCAACCATCACTGCATTGCACACATACGAAAACTAAAAAGGCACAGCAAATGGATTTCTCGCTACGATAAATTTAATTACACCACTTTTAATGTAGTTTTTGTTGTTTCTGTGCTTGCAGTTAAACTTTTCTTTAGAAAAATAACAAAAGCGATAGCATACAGATAGATTCCAAGTAATTTTCTACATCAAGACTAAATTTCAAATCTTAAACTTTTTCCACATGCGATAAGGAAACGTTAGGAAAATTTTTTCTATAGGAAAGAATTGCAAAATTTTCATTTTAATATTTATTGATATGCATGCATATGCATACATTTATATCGTGCTTATAATATTTCCATTTTGCAGCCAAGCAGCAGAGAGAGAGAGAGAGAGAGAGAGAGTTACCATAAAACCCCAATTCTTTTTACAAGAGCTGCAAATTGATTATTTTTAAGGCCATTTAGTTTAACTCAGTAATTTAAGCTACCAAAGCCCTTAAAGTTCCGCTGGACTAATAATTGGCAGGTCGCAGGTTTCGACCCTGGGTCGCTTCCTGATGCAAACCAGGATAGTGTCAGGCAGTGAATATATACACGTACTGTTTTATAATTGAGGATAATAATTGTAGAATATAGTTGATTGTTTATATTAATATCTGAAGCTGCCCAACGGATTCCTGTGAAATATTGTAAATGGTCTAATTTGAAATATAAATTAACTTTAAGTAGTCCAGATTTCCATACAGAACATGCAATATACGTTATTACTTTAACAGATTATTTTAATTCTATAAATAAATTGTAATCGAACGGCATTAGACGGACGATTACTAAATGTATTTTTAAAGAGATAATGTTGAGCATATTTTCATTTTATTGTTAATCAGTTGTTACATTATGGCACTTCACTAACATGTCTTTAGCTTTCACAATGTAGTGGGATGGAAACCGAATCGAATTGGTTATACTCTTACAATTAAATTTTTTTTATTTTTTTTTTAACTAACCTAATGTGAAAAGTTTTCGACTCGTCCAGAGTCTAGCCAGGAACCGAACCCGCGACCTCTAGTCTAGTAGGCGGTGCATTATTCATTCGCCTATAGAGAGCACTAATATTCAACTGTTTCAATAAATCAATCAACAAAAACGTGTGAAAGATATAAAACTATTGCAGCTTTTCAAATTATTTTTATCCTTAAAAGAACGATTAAAAAAGGAAATGTTTGAATGTAAAAGCTTCTCTATGGAAAAATTGGTATGGGAATCTTAAAATTATTCTGTTCACAACACCTTTAAGCCAATTGAGCCTAATTAAAATTATAATCTTTAAAACTCCACACAAACATATTTCCTCTGCGTCTTTTCTGGCCACAGTGGTTTGTTTAATTCTTTTATTAACTTTTAGCTAATTCTTTTCCCGACATTATGTTATTTTTAATTATTTGGATTATCTTCAAACTTCATCGTCCTGTTCACTATACTTATATATTTAGTTTGGAAATACTTTGCCGTGAACTTACCTACGAAGAGTAGAACAATAATCGCAATTCAAATACATGCGGCAAATTATTCAACACTACACTTTTCCACTATGCTTCGTGACTGGAATTCAAACTTTACGAATCAACTCAGTTCACAATTGTGGTAGGAATTTTTCGTGAGCCCGAATTTACGCGGTATACCGTTCAACGTTAAACGGCAATGAGGATACTCTCAATGCTCCAAATTTCGGGGTTCAAATAATAAATAAAGAATTCAGTCAGGCAGTCACTGAATTCTTAAAAAAAAATTTTCAGCCGTGCCTTTACTATCGTATTACGTTTCAACGCTGCGTATGAACTTTGAAAAAATATTTTATTGCAAGTTTGCTCTTTATTTTGTTAACATAAACATTTTATTTATTGGGAAGTAGGATGTGGGCGTTGATCAGTTTGTATTTAAAAACTTTCATTGTTAATGGAAAACTTCTAGCCATGATAGAATTTCTCACGTCGTACCTTCTCGAACACTATTTTTTATCATGTTTTGCGATGAAATTTTCCAAGTTCAGTATAATAATGATAGAAACGATTTTCAAAATATTCTTCAATTATTTTTTTTTTTTTCTTAAAAAGGATTATTAAAAAATTTTACTTTGAGTTATGATATATTGGTTTTATATAGTTTCGACGTTAATAACTAGATCGTAAGAGGTGTTAGAATGATCAAATCAGGCATTACAATGTTTTGTTCTAAAATTACTCGCATAGAGACCTCGTTTGGAGGGGGGAAAATTTTTCTTCAGAATTCTCAGCGAATGTCTTTGTATTCAAAGTAATTTAATTTTGCTGGGCCATTTTCCGGGAGTGGGGTTATCAGTAAAAAGTTTTCGAATGGCCCACTTTGCAAAGAAGATGTTGTTCACTGAAAAAGAATGTATTCCTTATTACTATCCAGTTAGTACACTGTATGGAATGACTATTGCAGTTTGCATGAAATGATTACTTATAATTTATTTGCGTGTAAAGATTTTGGCGTCCTTCGATCACAAAATATTCCACATAACTCTTCCATTTGTAATCTTGTTAATAGAAAAAAAATCAATGAAATTAACTATTGCGAAATATCGGCTGGTCCAGAGCGTATCTAGCCGCGCACTTCTGCCGATCGTCGGTATCGTTTTTAATTTTCGATAATTAAAACGTGCGTTCCGACAAAAGGTCAACAATTTGGAGAATTAATAAAAAGCAAAGTATTTTGCTTCTTCAACGTTTTTCCGAAGCAAAAAATTAAAATGGCGAAAAATATGCAGTCATGCCAAGAAATTATTGTTTATATAAACGTTGGTTGTTGCTATAAATGACTTAATAATAATCTAAAATCAAATTGACTATTTTACACTTGCCAACTGCTATTGGCTGACTAGTTGCCAGCCTGGATCACTGGCTGCTGGATTAATTTTATTTGCAGTTGCGTTTACCAGGAGGAATGGCTCAGCGGACTGCTTATATCTACTAACAAAAAGCCAACTACTTTACTTTTGGAAAAGGAAGAAATGAATGGATGGAGTCTAAAATATGGCAAAAGTGGGAAAAGAAAAATTATGTTTTCGAAATGGAAAACATGTTTCGTACGCATTTGCATATTAACACATGCAATGATTCCTGTAACCACTTTCTGTTGGTTAAAACTTATTTATTAAAAATTTATTTATGTATTTAACAAGACACTATTTTAGTGAACATGGAAGATAATAATCCATGAGAGAGCTTGAATTTTTCTTGCAATTTTTATTTCGTTGACTAGAAACGGTTGACTTAATTGTGAAAAAGGAAATTAACTAAAATTTTTGGAGCTTTGCTGTGAAGTAGAACTTATTTAACATACAATTCTACATTTGCTTGGCCAATTCGATTTGAACATGATTGAAGGCATGACATTGTGAATTTATGTTAATTTCTTGAAACATTTATTTCGTGATTACTTTTTTTTATGTCTAACTAACGACTAGTTGGCTTTTTCGTTAAAAATAAAGTAATCAAAAAGGTTTAATTTGAATAATTTTCTTTATTTTATTTTAGACGGAAGTAGATAAAAAAATATTGGGCTTTAAATGCTAAAGGAAGTCTTAAAGTATTAGGCATTATATGTATGGCAGTATGTGTGAATGTGTGTTTGTGGGCTATGTAATTAACATAATACTTAATTTTCCATTTTGTTTACAAAGTTTTGTATATACGAGTATATACTCGTACTCGTACTCGTACTCGTACTATTTGATGGGATGATAGTAACGGAAAATGCTGAAAAAATAAACCTTGAAATTTCAAATAGATTCTAAGCAATGAAGTGAATCAAACTGGGAGGGAATGTGCGCCAAGAACGTAATTATGGGTAACTTAATAGATAACAGTTATTAAAGGTATCATTCATTGTTTATGGCTGCACTCGATACTAAATAATATAAAGTTCAGTAATCTTTTAATAATACATTTCTTGCCTACAAATGCAGAAAAGCCCTTCCCGAAAGTGTTCATCATCTTGGTGCAAATATCATCAAAATAAATACCGCACACGCCGGAGAAAGATAATTGAACACTTCGGAATCAAAATTGGAAAAGTTATTGGCGAAACACGTAAATGCTGCGAAAAGTATTGGAAATTTGTGTTCGAGATTTTGTCACATACCCCCAACAGGGCGAATATCATATTTAAATATTAATATCATAAAATTTTCTATCCAATAAAGGACATGTTATTGATTTGAAAAAGATATTTCTATGATTTATTATATTTCAAATGGCAACTATAAAAATACACCCTATATTTAAGAAATTAAATGTGCAATAGTATTTGTAACGTATTCATAATATATTAGTATCTGAAGCTAACCGAACTGTAGCAATTTGTACAAATAACGCAACTTTGCCAACGCTTATTTTTAAAATAACATCAACAACAATGACATCTTAATGTGTTCTATTTATCGGGGGTTTAATAAATTATGTTTGTGGGTGACATGGAGGTCTAGAGCTGCGGAGCAAGTTCTTCCCAACCTCAAGGCGAGAACTGAAGCTGCGACTGGCAGTTGGTGAGGTAGCACCATTCAACAGAAACTATTGAAGCAGTGTGATGGTTCTCCTTTTTAAAAACGAAAAACATCTCATTTCTAATATATTATGAAATATAAATTTATAACATTAAATTTTTTAACATATTAACTCTTTTAAATGTGAGAAAATTAAATTTACTAACATTATTTAATATTTATTTAACCCTTATACATAAGTTACAGGATGTCCCTCTCCTCTCTGTGGAGGTCTTTGAAAAATTCCTGATGTTAACCTAGTTGGTGGCTGAACCATTCTTCCATATGTTTCATGTCCATAATGAAATGTCAATCACCACTATCAGCTGCTGATTGCGTTGCCAAATAAAGAATTGTTGTCAACTCAAAGTTGTTTTCAGCGTCTGATCGCATCTGCTCTTGCAGAGCAGAAGTAGATCATTTCCAAACTAAAGAGTCCGACCGAGAATATTTAAAAAATTTTATTTGCTAAACGAAAATTAAATCTGTCACTCTTAAGTTAAACTTCGAAACATTCAATTTCCCCCAATTAGATTATTAGTCGGAGACAAGTAATGCATGAGAAATATAGACTACATACACTACTTATTTCGATGATTGCCGTCAGTCGAGTTATACGAATAAATATAATAATTTGATAAATTAAATAATCATTAATTTGTCAGCTTTTCGATAATTATTTTCATTCACACCCTGCATGGAAAAACTTCGCCTGCCGTATTAATAATTCGGTAATTGTGGAATTTCGCGAATTTTTCAACTTATTTCTCGCTAACTGAAGCTAAAGTTATAGTTGGCGAAATCATACTCTGCTAAAACAAATGCTATTAAAATCATTAAAATAGCCGTGCAAAAAGCAAACAAAACAAGTCAAAAATGAGTGAAAAACAACTACAATAAGTTTATCGAGATAATTTTAGTTACTAAAGTTTAGTTATGCACACATACTAGGTTACCTTTTTTGCTGGCTAAATTGAAAAAAGAGTTCGAAAACTTTTTATACAATTTTGTCGGGTTCTTCTGCCACACGG
This sequence comes from Ormia ochracea, assembly GCA_963402855.1. Taxonomy (NCBI): domain Eukaryota; kingdom Metazoa; phylum Arthropoda; class Insecta; order Diptera; family Tachinidae; genus Ormia; species Ormia ochracea. Next base: position 30,024,439 of record OY727108.1, read on the forward strand.
TATCAGAAATCTAACAAACTAAATAAACATAGTGGATGCAAAATGTGCAATAACAACAACCTGCCAAAGCAGAGTAGTTTTAACATTATTTAATTTTATTTTTTTAGTTAAAAACATTGAACCAAAAACGATATTCAGTAAACATAAAAAGAAAACAAAAGTTTAACTTTTTGTTTAAATCAGTTTTGAACTATCGAAATTCTAGGAAATCTCTTAAGTCAAACTAAACTCTTTTTGATGTCTTAATTAAATGGAATACAGAGTCGACACTCGAAAAATGCAGTAAGTTATTTAGGGTTCAGCCATCTCTTCCTTATTCACTCACTCAAAGAGTGTTCTCTTGTGTGCAACAAGCAGCAACAGCAACAGTAACAACAACAATTACAATAACTTCTGTAGTTACATGCTACGTTCTGAGTTAAGCACAGCCAGTCTACTTTGTACGAATATTCATGTTTTGTGTGAACTCCACGACAAAGGCAAACACATGTACGACAGTGCAACAGCAAATAAACAAAAAATCAACAATACAGGCAGAGTTTTAAAGTTACAACCAACAAGCAACAACTAACAACAGGATTGCAGTTCAATACGAGGCTTGGTTTTTGCTGTACAAACAGCAATTGATGATACTGATGAGGCGGCCTGTATGTTGTTGCTACGTGTATGTTGCAGTTCTGTTTCTGAGATTGCTGTTAACTATTGCAACAGGCAGTTTACTTCTTGCATTATTGCTGCTTAACAGATAACTGAATCCAAGCATTTGCTTTAGAAAACAGCTTCCAACACAACAGCTACAAAAACAAAATCAACAAAAACAATTTAATACACATAATGTTGAAAACAAAGATTTCAAAATTTGACAACAGTTGAAAAAAATTCGTTAAATTGAATTTCGTGTGCAGGGCAAATGCATCAGCAAAGATTAAATGAAACAAAAAAAAAAAAAAAAACAAAGAAACAAAAAGGAAAAAAAATTGATAGAAAAATTGTTCAAGTACTTCTTCCTTCATTACTAATTTAGAATTAAAGCTTTTAGAGAAATATTAATTCAAGCATTGCAACTGCTTACTTTCAATATTAAAAACGCATAATTTGTAGTAAAAGTACTTTCAATTAAGCGATTTTTATCCAAAGGTTAACCGAGTAATCAACTACAAAATGTCAATTCCCGAAGAAATTAATTTGGATACTTGGAAGTTATAAAACAGACAGAATCTCCCAAAAAACAATAATCGATAAAAAATTCAGCAATATTCAATATCATGCAATGACATTGGGGAAGAACAAGCTCCGGTTTAATTTATTTAATTAATTTACAACTTTGATTTAGAAACTGCTTTATTTTAATACGAGTATGTGAATCGCGTAAAATCATAATAACGCAAGGAAATGTTGTCATCTTTGGGAGGTTATGACGGACGCAAATCATAAAGTTAGTTGAATGTGAAATATCTAGAAATGGCCAAATCTGATCACGTCTTTCAAACTCAACTCAATCAGTTTAACCATTTTTGAAACATTTTAATTTTTATGTCTGGTAGCATTAAATAGTCTAAACCAAAACTATACTGCATACTTTCAATTTTATTATTCAAAATTAATATATTTAATATATATTATACATATATAGTATTTTTTTATTTAGAAATTTTTCTGTAAATTATTTATTAATTAATTTAAAATTAAATAAACGCAAAATGGTTAATTCAAATGGCACAATTGTTCAATACCATTCAAAAATAACTAATACTTTAAAATTAGTCTTCATATGCCGCTTTGGCCCACTAGAACTATAACAATTTATGCTAAAATTATTTATTATATGTAATATATTAATGAATTATTCAAACGTCCGAAACAGCTGAGTTTTCGCGGCATTTGAAAGCGTTAAAAAGTTAGTGAATGGCATAAACACAATTTTTAAATACAATTTTTATTTATTGATGTATGTCGTTGTTGAACGCTAAAAGGCCTTGGAATTATTCCAATGATTACTGCTGAATAAGTAATTTCCAATTAAATACTAACTAGAGGCCTCGTTTCACTATCCCACATAGCCGAATAACTCATTCACACGAAAGTGATATCAAGTCACAGTTTTATACTTTATGAAATCAAATAGAAATTTCGTATATAGTGGTACACCATATCATCCATGTACTACGAAAACATATGTTCCATGTGTGTTACATACAAACAAAGTAATTTATTCTATTTGACGCTGTAGAAAAGGGTTGATTGCCACACTAATTTAAACATCAGCCAAACTTTAATAATAATATACTTTTTGCACTTTTTTGGTGTTTCGCGTCACAAAAGAATAATTTTTAGTTCAGCCACTTGAAGTATAATCAACGCCGATCAGACAAATCTATCATACCACTTTCGCAAGTGGTATGCGACTGTCAAAAAAATAATACGGTTTTATGTTACACTATAATACTTTTCCATAGTACATGCCAAATTTGACATGTGCTTATACTGTGTGGGATAGTAAAACAAGGGCTTAATGGTGCATGTTTAAAATGTTTTGCCCGCCCTGTGAAAGTGCAATTTTTTATATAACGAGAAAAGAACACAAATTAGAATAAAATGCAATGCCTTTTTTTAACAGCTGATAAACAATTATTTTCTGTATTTTATGAAATGTGTATACAAAAATGTTCAGTTGCCAGATGGCTAATTCATCTGCTTGAGAAACTAACAATATTTTATTTTAATATCTCATATAATTAAGCAGCCGAATTGTTGTCTTTGGTTCCTTTTATACTATCCAGATATAAAAATAATAATTAAAATCTAATTTCCTGACTCTTTCGACTCAAAACTCTTTTTTTTTTAACGTTGTGTGGTAACGCTGTGTATGAATGAAAGCAATCTGTTTTACAAAGAGTGCAATCCCTTTTTCACTCCGAAAGGTGAACATTTTTACAAAAGAACACGCAACCCTTTAAGAGGACAAAATTTTTTTTGCGAAAAGAACACAATATTGGCCTTTTTGAGTGTAATGTTGCCTTTCTTTGCAGAAAAGAAAACAACATAAGTGTTAGGAGATTAAAGTTGAATGTAGTTTGAAGCATTTAAGCTTTTTTGTTTTAATATTTAATATTGTTTTTATCATGCCCAATGGCAGGAGGTCTTCTGTTCCATTCAAAGAAAATCTATAGGAAATTTGATACGTGAAATTAGACTTGACCTAATAATGTTTTTCCTCAATATTGTCATCACACAAACAAATGCAGTGCATTCAAAGTGCTTCGCAACTTTTGTAAAAGCACCCATAATTTCGATCATTTGCCAACCTCCACTAATTCTATTCCGATATTCAAATATATAGCATTAGCAAATTTATTAATAAAATCTTGCAAATTTAACTTCTGAAGTTGCGCCACAACTAATAAACTGTCTATGTACTTGCCATTATCTTTAGGCACAAATCAGATCAAATAAATGCTTTGCAAATATGTTTTTTACACGTCATAAGTAGTGGAAAGCAAAGACTTATGACTTCTGCAGGGAATCTGCATCGCACAGAAAACAATAAATTGGTAATAATAACAATAATCATCAACAGAACAGAAAGTGTTGGCAATTATGAGCTGTAAACGGCAACACATTACCTGCAATATAACAAAAGAGCCACAAATAACACAAAGCCAAACCTTTAAACACTTGCAACTCGTTCTGTTACGACAGGAAAGAAATAAGAAAAATTGAAAGCACATAAAAATAAGCGACAGCTTCAAGACAAAAAATAAAATTTTAAATGGTTTTTTAAATTGCTAACAAGACGCACGTTCCATACAAAAAAAAAAAAAAAAATTTAAAGAAAAATAAAAACAAGTTAAAACACGGTGAAAACACTAATGAAACAACTCATGACAACACACTCGCTCTCAAGCAGACACACTCCTATTGAAAGAACCGAGCATGGAAGGAAACAAAACAAACGCAAAAACATAAAGAGCACATCATTACCCACCAATTAGGAGGCTGTAGAATAAAAACTGGCGATCTTTCAATACTTTTTGTATTTTAAAAGTTTAAACTCTTTTGGTGGCACAGCAAGTATAACACAAAAGCGTACCACCAACAAAGCAAAATGATGGACGCAAGGAGGAGTAGGGTAGTACGAGTGTGCATTTAACCTTAAGTTGGTTGGTTGGTTGGTATTCAAGCTTCAAACGCTGGTTCTTAATAATTTTAGATTAAAAAATACACCAGAAGAAATATTTACTACTCATCTACTACTCATAAATATATGTTTATAGTTGTGATTTGTATTACTTTTGGTAAAAAGCTTTTAATGAAAGCTCTAAGGCATCCGCCTTTTATTTTTAAAGAAATCTTTTAAAACCGTACCGGAAGTTTTAAGGACCATACGAGTATTTAAACAAGTTTTTCAAAAGCTCTAAAGTTTGAATCTTTTAAATATCATATTGAATTAATATTTAAAGCTTTATACAAGCTTCCTTTGGAAGTTACAAATTAAGTTAAAAATATATGGAAACTGAAAATTTGTAAAAAAATTTTCAGCGACGAGAATTACAAATCTGGCCAGTGATATATTAGGCCGCAACTTGTGTTGTGGAGCACAAAGCCGCGGAACTATGTACTGCCTTCGCCTTGCGCGCCTAACACTCAAACACACGTACATACGTACGCACGTATGCATCTCCATTAAATACAAATTTTTGAGCAGACAATATGAGTTTTGGGCGCGGAACTTTTAAAAAGAATTTTGGCAATATATGACTGTAAATGATTATTAGGGAATTAAAATTATGCGGAGCGAGCAGCTACTGTTAAAATTAGAAGAGCGTGAGTTTTCAGCAACAACTGGAGTAATTAAATAGAAAGTAAGTTAGACAAATTACGAAAAAGTTTACAATGTTTTTACAATGATTTTTTATCGAATAATTATTAAAAGTTAATTAAATTTTAATATCGCCCCCCAAATCGATTATATCCAACATAGCGCGGTTCTGCAAATTCGTGTGCCACTGTTGACGAATGGCCAACATTCTCAAAGTCATGTTCGCTGGACAACGGCCGCTTAAGGTTGATCCTTTCAAGTAGGAACGCTTCAAATTAAAACAATTCGTTTTCAAGTAGCGAACAATTTTTGTAGTGTAAAAGTACGCCCTTCGGACGCTACGAATATATTGATTGCACTTCGTAGAGCATGGAAATAAGCATTGAAGAGGAAAAAAATTAAAAAGGGGTACGCCTAAGTAGGTTTGTTGGCGCTTACATTTAAGGATGGTTGTTCCATTTGTCTTATGTATCGGCAATAATCCAAACCGACATATTAAAAGGTTTTATGCCGAAAAATTACCTGCTTGACAAGAAAATAACAATAATATTGAATGGTGATGTGGCTGCTGTCGCGGTTTATTTTTATTTTCAATATTTTCGAAAAGCAAAAGACTCAGAGCTGCGATTTTAAACAATTCGTTCCGCAAAGGCTTCTGCAGAAGGCACGGTTGACGGAGAAGGAGGTGGAAAGCAAATATCGCAAAAGAACTCCTGACTCCTTATATTGTTTGTGCTTCTTGCCACATACTAAAAACTCATAGTCTAATATAATGAATTCTCTGCAAGGTACGAACTGGGTTTGTGTGTGCATGCACTGTAGTTCCATCAGCACTGTGTGCTACTAAAGCTTCGTTTGTCGCTTTTGGTGTTGATGATGTGAAAAAATTGTTGGTTGTTCAACATCATGTTTGTAATAATGTTAAGTGATTTTTATGCAAAATTACTGTTGCCTGCCAGCCTGTTGCTCTTGATGTTGATGTTTTAATGAAGTGATGTTGTGTTGATGTCGTTGATTATTTAGTATCACTGACGGCGGCGACGACAACGACAACGACATCGACAACGACAACGACAACGACAAAGACAAAGACAACTACAATCATGCGGAGGACGATGTTGATGAGGAGAATATAGATGATGACGTGTTGTTGCTAATGCTTTTAATCAATTTTATTTTATTATTTTGCTTTTTTGAAATTTTGTGCACGCTTTTTTTTTTTTTTTTTTGTTTCGTATTCTTCTCTTTTGCTTGTAAGCATGAATTAAATACTTGTGAACAAAAAAGGAAAATGTATGAAAGGAGGCGCATTTAGTAAATAACTTCATCATTATTCGTGTATCAATTAGCTTTGTATTGAGTTGATAGGTATTCAGCAGAAGCATTAATAAGCTTTGATATTTTATAATTTATTAGCTTCATCAATCATTATTATGATGCTTGCAGTTTTGTAAGGCCAATAAGGGAGATGAAGAAATGATGGACAGCAGAGGATCACCCACTTATAATTGCGTGTTAAATAGTTCTATCATTCCAAAAATAGGTCAATGCCCATTAATTGTTTTTGCTGTTAAAGATACTTTGATATAATTTCAAGTATAATAAATTTAAAAATTATTTATTTTAACTTCTTAATTTTTCGACCTTTACAATTTTATCATTACGACTTCAGTACCTCCATATTTTCTTGTAAATAAAATTTTCTGTTATTTTGTTGTTCAATATTTTAAGCAACTCTCTTACTCTTCATGAGGAATTCTGATGCTCTTCATAAGGAAGCCTGTTACCCCCGTATGTAATTGATGACCTATTAAAATCCTGATTGAAGTTAGAAGTTGGACATTTATCGAATGGCAGTTACAACTTTTTTTTTAAGTTTGCATACTTTTAATTTTGTTTTTTCAGGAGAAAATTTAAAATACAAAAATTCTAGACCACTTCATCTGAACAATACAGTATTCAGCCTTCCGGCTTAAATTTAATAATAATACTATTAGAATGGTGACGTTGTCCGTGCATTTTTTGTATTAACGAAAATTTTTCTAAATATTTCTACTTACAAGTTAGTGACAATGGTTTTAATTCAGGCCGAAATAACACACAGGTTTTGTGTAAGCAAAACCTAAATTTTTTATGGTTGGCTCGATCTTTTACGACCAGGTATGTAATAATTTATGTTTTATCAAATAACGTTAACTTTTGGAAAAATATAATTTTTGACACGCTAAAGTTTTATTGAAGACTTAAAACATGATACGGCCGCTCAGGATAACATAACATTTGAAGAACTTCGATCCCTATATTCTAACTACTGTTTTGAGATAGAAGCATACGAGAATTATATGCATTAAATACATGAAAGTTTATATAATTTGGAAACCTTAAGTTTATAATAACGAAGTTGTTACGATTTTTTCTACCTTATTGGTAGCCGTAGTTAGTTTTTATAAAAATATATTTTAGGTGGCCTTTTAATTACTTTATAAATTCATTAAGCGACATTACGTGATTAAAGCTTCACGTTCATTTCGACAAAATTTGGCATAAAAATACAATAACGGTTGATCGGTACTCCGGCTACTCGTTTACTCTAAGTAAATGTATCTTTTCGATAACTTTGTTATACTTCTAGATTAGTACGAGGAAGAACGAGCGAATACATACACATTTTTGTCTATTGCATAATAAAAACTTAATGAGCTCTTTTCATAAAAAAATGAATCATGCTTAAGCGTGATCCATATGAGAGGATCTTTCATTCATAATTTCTGTCGTTGCTTGCTGTGGGAAATTACTCATATGAATCGAAAAGGCAATGAATTAATATGACTGTTTTGAATATTTTTGTAACAAAATTTTGATTGTTACAAATTTATAGAACATGTTTTAAAGAAGTTTAATGTTAAACAAATAAATAAATAAATTTTTAACTTTTAAGTTTGCTCTTCCCATGACCTTTTTTTTTTATTTCAGTTTTTAAGTTATTTTGGACCAATTAGTGAATTGTATTTTAATTAATTTACACTTCTACATACATACCATATGCATGTACATATATATGTACATTCCGTAGACTTTACGAGTGTTCTCTAATCCTCAGTGACTAGATCAGTTTTTTTTCGCATGAGGACTGACCCACCTTCATTTAGAGGTTTAACTGATCATGTTTATATGAAAAATAATTTATTTAGATTTATTCAATTCCAAAAGAATCATTGAAAGTGCACACACATACATGCATATGTATGTAGCGTATTGTATAAAAAGCCTAACCCCAAATCACTAATAGGAAGCAATTGCAAAAACTTAACAATGCAGCGTTACTAATACACTTTCATTTAGGTGTTGATGATCTCATCCAAATGCCATAAATAATAAAATAAAAAAGCTTTTTATACAAAACAAATTGACAACTTTTCAAAAAAGAATATCACAAAGGAGCTGAGGAACGAAAATATTTTTTATCGGTCGTGACCTCCACTTTATAGATACTTTTTTTGCTTTCGTTTGACAACATACATACATATAAATCCTCGCCTTAACTGCACTTAACTCATATTCGTTTGGTATTAGTGGAGACAAACGTATGGTATGGTGTGTGTAAGTGAAGTACGGAGCGTTAGCTGCATACGTACATATGTATGGATTTAGTTGGAGAATGTGTGTGATTTGTTGTGCGATTTCACACAAATTTGTTGCATTATTGTTTTCGCGCAACCTTTACTTTTTCCCTCTTTTATTTGGCTCGTTTTGTATTTTGACTTTTGGAGTTATACGGAGGGTTCACGTTAAAGTTGAAGCTGATTATTGTTTCGAAATTGGAGGATAACAACGCCAAAAGAGGAAAAACTTAAACAAAAGAGATGGAGAGCACAGGATTGGGAAGATGGTGGCGGTATTGGTGGTGGTAGTGTTTCTGTATGCTGTGGTGTAATAAAAAATAATCTTTGTATTCTTTTACATTTTTTAAGCTGTTATTTGTAGGAAGGCCAGTTGTGTGATCTTTTTTCTGGTTAATACCAATTGTTTGTTGTTTTATTGACTGCGGTTTGTTGTCGATGACGACTAAAAAAGTCGACGATGAGGTCGATTTTGCATTCCAACACATTTTGCTTATTTGTAAGATATTTATTGCCTTCGATTGTTTAACGATAAAATGCAATACATACTTTTCTGTAAGCAGCATATTTTTGTTTTGTTATTGTTGTTGTAGTTTTTTCCTTTTTGTTTTATAAAGCTCTAGCTGTTGTTTTTATTTCAAACAACAATAAGAAACGAAAAACAGAAATCTTGAAGTTGGGATAAGCAGGTTTAATTTTTTTTTTCGTTAAAAAACCCCAAATCAGCTAAAGGAAATCTTTGTGTGAAAGATTTGTTAGGGTTGATATAAATAAAATGCGGGGTTTGTTAAATGGACTTGTATAGAGTCAGAAAAGACCTAAAATTGTTTTATGGTTATTGTTGTTGCTATTCAATAGTTGTTGTGCTTCAACAGCTGCATTTATGTTAGTACACTCACTGCTAACACTGATAATCACAATGCGTGCTGTTTAACACATTCACTAAGGACGGTGGTCCTCTCGCCTTTTAAATGATGTGAAAAAGCTGTTGCTTCTGATGAAGTTCTTGCCTTTAGATTGTAATGAAGACAGAGCTTTGAAATGACGGATTCTTGGACTCAGTAAAACAAAAAAAAAAAAACACGTCCAAAAGATTGAGTTTCATTAAACGATTTTTATACCAGGAAAAAAGGTATAAGCAGTTAATATCGCATTTGAAACTTGAGGAAACAATTGGAAAATGCAACATTCACATGAATATTTTTGTACTTGATCACTTTTCTATTCTGATTTCCCTTCTTCTGCACATCTGATATCCATGCAATTTTTCAATATTTAAGAATTATAGGGAATTTTAAGCCTTATCTGTTCTTAATTTCAGCTGATAAACAACATTACCCTAATTTTTCTTTTTGCTTTTAAAAATAATTTTTTAAATTATAAAAATTTTTAAACAAAACATACGATTATTTATATTTGCTTTTAAAAACTAAATCTTCTGAAAAAAGTACATTCTAAGAAAAAAAAGTGTTTTAGGCCCTCTGAGAATGCTGGCATATGCGTCGTGATGTATAATAAAATATGGAAGAAGTGGGCACCGACGCTATCGACTTTCATCTGATTGAAATACATATTTATAGAAACTTGCTATATAACATAAATAATAATGTAACAGAAGTAGTAGATACCACGTTGTACGTTGGCATAATGTCAGACATAGGACTCTGTTAGGAGAGGTACTGACCGATGAAACTGTAAAAGCATTAATCGTTCTCAAGTTTATGGAGTTTAAACTGGAGTTATGAGGACTAAAAATTATTACTACTTGATACAAAAAATGACTGCAAGGGGTTAAGGACACCATGGAAGAAATCTTACGAGACATGCCTCATTAATAATTTAGAACTAATAGAAGAATATGATGATAATAATAGGAATATTAATTGCCAAGGGTTCTCTAAAAGTGAGAACCAGCCAATGACACCTGTGATTTTAAAGCTTATACGAGGCTGGAGAGGAAATAGAAACCATGTATCCGATCATTTGCAGTTGAACGATAATAATTACAGATTTTTTACTTATAGTCGTTGTTCTTGTTGTTGTTATTTTCTTTATTTCATAAACACTATTGATGTGGCATTATCAGCTAAAAATTATTTTGCATAGTACAGTTGCTGTTACTGAAGTTTGAATTAACGCCTCACAACCGAAAACTTTTGGATAAGCGATTTACAGTCAGTTTAGCAAATGGCAGTAATGAAAGTAAAATCGTTGGAGTATATTGATTTAGATTAACGGAAAATGTTAAAAACTTCAAAAAAAGGTGTACTAAAAATTGGTTACTGCAACACACTTCTGATCAATATCTTATCATTGCGTACAACTGCTACGTATGTCATTAAATTCTATTTTCTACAAGTTGACACATTTATGGTTATGTAACCTTTCATCCAACTAATCGTTTGCATAAGTGTTCCATAAATTACAAATGATCAACTGGCACGGCTAAACTTACCACTGCCAACCAACACATGGAACAGCACATGGAATTAATAAAAACTAACTGTAAAAAATTTGACTAATGCTGGAGTTAAAGTCGACGTCGCAAACGCCGTCTGAACGTCGTCAACTGTCAAAAAACAGTTGAAACGTATGAAATTGTATAAGAGCTGTTAATCTCAACGACGTTTGAAATTAAACGCGGAAAAAGTTCAATCGATTTCAACTTTTTCAGCGTTTGTACGGCGTTCAATGAAATGTCAAAGCAATATACATACAATATACATACTTGTTTAAACTGTTGCTTTTTTTTTAATTAAAATGAGCTCGGATAGTACATTAAATGAAAAAATTATAAATGCTGTTCGCGAAAACGAACAATTGAGAGTTCTATTTATTAATATTGTTATTAATAGGGAGATATTACCAAATTTTAATTATTAATATAATTTAATTTTTAGTTCCTAATTTTAGTTATTATACTTTATTAATAATTGATTATTTATTTATTTAAATATTTTATTTTAAACTATAAAAATTTAGAGTTCAATTTAATAATATTGATATTATAGGGGGATAATATATATAATAATTAAAATTTGGTAATATCTCCCTATACAAACAAATATATTTAAATATTAAAAAATATTTATTTAACAAATTCTCCAAGAACTATAAGAATACAACTCTTAAAGGAGAGATTTGGCAAAAAATAAGTATGTAATTACAAATATTTCAGTAAATAAATTTTTAAATTAACAGTTTATATTTAGACGTCTGTACGCCGTTTACAATAACAGCATAATGAAATTAAACGTCGAACATCACAATTTCAGCGTTCAGACGGCGTTTGCGACGTCGACATTAACTCCAGCATAAAGCAAATTGCGTCGCCGTATGGCATGAATATTGTAAGATTTTCGGCAATAAATAATGATTTCGGCATAGGCCAACGATGCCAGAACTAGGTATGATATCGAAAACTACAGATTTCTGTGCAAAAATCACCGAAATCGTCAAGTTATTTTAAAAAATCGTTAAAAAAAACATCAAATCAAAAATATTTAATATTTTGTATTTTAATTGTTTTATTACAAAAGCTATATATATTACAAAAGTATATATAGAGATATAGGTATATATATAGATATAGGTATTACCTTGATGAAAACCATTAACATAAAGAAGAAAAATCAATCAAATAAAATGAAATAAGAATTAACATACGTACGTACAACATATACATATACACACACACACATATATATATATATAAACATATAATTTATAAAAAAAAAACTATTCAAATTTCTTTTATAGAAACATTTTATGTGTAAAAATTGTAATTTAATATTTTTAAATAAATTTAAATGATGTGAGTTTGATTTTTTTAGTTTTAAATAGTCCTTTGTGTATAGGACGCCTCCTAAAGAATCACTTTCTTAAGGATTACTTATTTAAATCCAGCTGACTAGATATCCTTTCGACATTTGCCGGTGAATCACATCTTGTCATTTCGGTTATTTTTTCCAAATTTCTGTAAAGTTTATCGCTTTTCCTTCAAAAATACCTTTAGAAATTAAAAATTGCAATTCCCTTAAGCATGAGTTGTTGTTTTTGTATAGTTGAACAAAAAAAAAAAATAGAAAAAAAAATTTGAGAAAAAATTTTCATAAACTGAAAAAAATCGTAATTTTTATACAAAATGGTCCCTAATGTATTTTAAGAGGTGAAAAAGGAATGCCATATTTGTTAAATCCTATGAAGGAAAGCGACAGCAAATTGAAAATAAAATTGTCACCAAATTGACTATTAAGCACAGCTTAAGCATTGCCATTGCTCATTTCAAAAGGTGATCCCGCCTGCCTATAAATTGCAGCAAACAGTATCAGCCCAATTCTAATTTTTTCCCGGGAATTTTTTCCCTTCCCTATCACTTATTCCCGGGAAAGAAATTCCCTCATTCTAATCTCCCCGGGAACAAGAAAAAAGGGAGGGGAAAATCAGCATCAGCTGTTTTGGTTTTGACATTTTATTTTGTGCAAACGCTAGTTTACAAATAAAAAAGAGGATACAAGTTCATCAACTTCAGAGCAATACTTGACCACAGCTCAATCAATAAGAGCAAATATTGGAAGTACGCTATAAGAAAATAATTGTTTTAATATTTTAACAATTCATTTATTTTATAGAAATAACAAAATACCACTTCTTGGGTGAATATAAAAAAAAAAAAACAAAAATAAACTGCCACATACATACATATGTAATACTAAATTTTGTAAATATGCAATTTTTTAATTGTCTGCCGCACATGTTTTTTTTGGTCAGTCCATACCTTAAAATTTAATAATTTTATTAAAGTGGCCAATCTTATCAAAAATTTTTGGGAAATAGAAAATTTTATTTTATTAATTTTATTTTAAATTTTATTTTTTCATTGCACTTATCGTGAAGTAGCAGTACTATCTCGAAGCGTTCTACACTATCAACAATAGCAAGGATATACATATCTATATAACCCCTTACACAAACATTTTAATAAACATTTAAATAAACTATTAAGAAGAGCTGTGAAACGTATAGCTGTTTTACCCATCGATGGAAACCAAGTTGAAAGTATGGACCTTCCAACGGTGGGCGTTTCAGCATTTATAAATTGTATTTCAATTTATTTCTTTTTACTTGTTGCTAAGCTCATTATAAATATGTATGTATGAACGGTTCACTTCACAAATATTACAAACTCTTGTAAAACAGTAATTGATAATTATGTGACGGTATTTCTAATAAGCTAAATAATGAAGTTAATAATTGGATTCTGTTAACAATGACCTTAAGAATTTAGAGTACATTTTTTTTACCCTTGTCGCCTTTATTAAAAAAATCTTGGTTTATTTATTTTTTTTATGTAAAAAGTGTTACAGAATTTTTTTGGATCAGAAATTTATCTTTTTCCACTCAGTAACATTCTTATTTGGTGGACCTTTGGAATTTAGTTCCTCTTCAGCGCTTTGCTAGAACCGTTATATCTTGCTTATCTCCCTTAAAAAATCCGCGAGCAATTTCAGCATTCTGCTCCATAAGGGAGATCAAGTGTTGCAATTGCGTCTTATTTCTACTTTTTGACCTAAAAAAATTACTTTAAAATTACTATTTTATAATTTTTTAATTTAAAACTTACATTTTTACGTTATCTCCCTGCAAAATATTTGAGGAAAAAACTCCCAAAAACTGTTAACTGTTTTCTCCCTTTTTCTATATTCATAATACCTACTTTTTTCCCAGGGAAATTTCTCCCTTTCTCAAATTGTGTTTAGAATAGGAGGAGAGACAAAAGGGAAAAAACTCGAGGGAAATTCAAATTCATAATAGGAGGAATGGGAAAAGGGAAATTTTTCCCGGGGAATTATTTTTCATAATTGGGCTGTATGTGATAAGAAATTAGGCAATTTTGCTTAAAATTTGACACAATATATTAATAAGTCAATTTCCACAATTTGTAAGCGTTGCACTTGTCAAAGCTTACTGTCTTAAAATGCCAATAATGTTTTACATTCTCACCTGTCACACCAGAGTTATTGATTTCGACCCCATTTATATATTTTTTTGATTCTTCAAATACCGATTTCACAAAAATCATTAATAAAAGTTAATTTTATTCGGTGCATGTTCGTTCCATGTCCATTAGAAAAAGCCATCAAAAGAGTATAAAATACGCAATAGTATAATATTGAAAGTTTACCTTCTGAAGAAAAAAGGATTATCCTTATAAATAAAGTATATCATAAATGACGCCAATTCAAACAGGATTTTTATTTCCAAATCGTAAATTTATAAAAGATTTTTAGCATTAAAATTGTTCTTTTACTCATTTTCAATCTCTAAAAAATTGTGAAGAGTAAAAAATATAAAATATGGATTTTAACAACATAAAATTGCATTATAATATCGTCTGGTCGTCAAAGATAAGAAAATTTATCCAATGGTTTATATTACCCGTAAATACTCAAACTCTGTTAAACGCACAGACACACATTTTCTCACATACACCAACTGGAAAATACATTGTGCGATTTGGAGTTCATAACTTGCCACTTTCTGCCACCATCAACTACAGTTACTGCTGACTACATAAAAGTGCTGAGAGCTTGACTTTTTTCCTGTTGTCTTATATGAGCAAAGAACAGCATTGGCATCCCAACCTGCCATCCAGCCAGCAAGCCAGCCAGTCACCCAGCCAACAAGCCAGTCATTTAGCTGTAAAGTCAGGGTATGTGGCCACAGTGTTTCACATTTTTATGACTCCGATGATGAGGATGATGACTATGTTGGAGCGAGTGTTTGTAACTTTGTTTGTGCTGGGTAAATGACGATATTGTACAGTATAAGAAGTGGTGATTTAACAATACTAAGATTTTTTTGTGCTTAACTTGCTCGAAGAGCAAGTTGCCAACCAGCAGGCATTACAAATCCATACAACAAACAAATATTGTAACGAACCATTGTCGTCAGCATTATCATTATCATCGCACACATCCTTTTTCTACTAAAACTTTTTCTCTACAATGATTTCCTACCGCTCCTTTTTGGTGGGTTGCAAGAGATTTGTACCATTTGATAAAATATTTTGGCGAAAAGGATATTTTTAATACATTTTGTTTGTGGGTGTGTCAGTAAACATTTATGAGTGGTAAGCAATGAAAGGATTAACTTTAAATATTTATTTCACTTTCCTGGTCTTTCTGTGATTGTGTAAGTGTGATTATTTTGGGAGAAGCACTTTTTATGTTTGCTTGAGTTGGTGGCGAAGAAAAACAGTTGTAGGGGGAGAAAGTTCGGGTTTTTTTCTAGAAGATATCTTTATGTTTATAAGCTCATATCCGTTATTTTATCATTAATGTTATTTGTTAAATATTTAGAATTAAAGCACATACACACACCCACACACAAACACTCACAAATAATTATAATTTATTAGCAACTTTTTTAGAATATTTTTAAATGACTCAGTTCAGAAAAGCTTAAAAAATTACTTTATAGAGGAATATAATTATCTTATAAGATCCACTAAAAATTTTAACAAGCATGCATCCATATTCCATTCATGTAGATTATTTAATATTCCGTAAAATAAATGGAAATAAGTTATTAAATTGAAAATAATGGACGATTGATTAGACCCATTGATACATTTCTCATTTTCAAAATTAAAAGACAAAAATAATATTTATCTATAATTTTATTTTTCGAAACAATTTCATGTCAACCTAAATTATTCCTCTACTTTTTATCATAGATGTAACTGTAGTATACAATTTCAATGAGGAAATTAATTTTATTTCCCTTTTCCTTGCATTATAAAGCCCCTGTGATCCTTATATAAAACGCGCTTTGGAAAAATGTTTACAAAAAAGATAACAGAGTTCGCACTTTTATCAAAGGATACAATAATTTTTCCCATGCTAGTGTTATAAGAGCAGCAACAC
Organism: Ormia ochracea; assembly: GCA_963402855.1. Lineage (NCBI taxonomy): Eukaryota > Metazoa > Arthropoda > Insecta > Diptera > Tachinidae > Ormia > Ormia ochracea. The sequence continues at coordinate 30,040,806 of OY727108.1, forward strand.
AGTCATTAAAAACTCCACTTATCTCTGATTTTATAAATTAAAAAATAACAAAGTCACCCTTAACTTTCAAGTTATCTTCTAAAGCGACGAGCAAATGCGTAGATACGCCACACAGAAGGATTTAAAATAATGGACTTTTCATAGTTTAACGAATTTTTTTCTCATCATTAATTTTGAAAGTCATTTGACTCTTTCCACATCGTTTTGTTATTCTATCACATACTGGCTGATACGCACTTCTATTGCCATTATACATCCATATAAACATACATACTTATACTTATACTTATGCAAACAGACAGGATATGTGTATATATACGCGTGGGCACATATACAGGCGTAAGTTTTTTTTTCTCAAGCTATATACCATTTACACGAAAAATTTGAATATTAACTGCTACTTCGCGAAATGGAGAGAGGGGGATGTTAGGTTATGTAGGCTGTTGCAGGGAAAGCAAAAATAAAAACAAAATAAGTACATACATATGTTGAAAACTAGCCGGCATTTTGTTCATGACAGCTAAGGCAAAGCTCCTGTAGCAACAAGTTAACACAATTCCTTTTCATTAATTTCTTAATGTTTTGATTGCTTATGTGCGAATGATTCAATAACAAATAATTTTAATAACTAATTAAGTGTCTGGTTGAAATCGATTACTTTTATCACGCTACGATCTAAAACGGCACCTCTTGTGGGAAATTCTTGTATAAAAAACATTCATATACGAGTACATGTAGTGTGCTAAGGAGCTCCGACTTTGCGGCTTTACTTTTCATCTAGAATAGGTATTCTTCTCTGGAAAAATTTTAATTATTTTCCTATTGGCAGTAACCTTGCTAAGAAATTCTGGAGAATGAAACGAGCATTAATATGACAACTGGTAACAGGTGACTTGTTATTAAATACACTTTTCTGCTGAAACTATACTTTTTTCGCCAATATTTAAGCCAGTTATTATATATATATGTATGGATATACGCACATATGTATGTAAAAAAGGGCCGCACAAAATTTTCGAAGAAAACATGTCACTACCATACAATAGTTCAAACAAAGATTTCATTGCACATAAAAGAAAAGTATATAACATGGGATCGTTTGAAAAGTTTTTGGCTGTATCACTTGACAGCATCACAGATGTTGCAACATTGACAAAAAATAGATGATTATTTACGAATCTGAAATCTAACCTAACCTGTGATGGCTGTTTGATAAAAAGATGCTAAATGGGATAGTTTTGTTTGAATTATAAAACTTAACATTACGTGTAATTATTCTAGCAGGCTCTCAGTCCTTCATGTGTGTGATGTATAGAATTAAATTTAAATTGCTGACAACTTAATTTTTTACCATTCCTAATTTTTATGTCGCATAGTCTGCACACTTGTTCAATTTTGTTTATTATTTTACATTTACACTATTTCCATTTTACTCTGGTTCAGTAGGTTCTAGTTTTATTTCCTGATGTTGTCCTATAATAAATATGGATAGTGTTTCTAACAGTGTTTCTTATGCTCGAGCAAGGCACCAGTAGAAACACACATATGTACATATATATTTCTTGCGCAATGAGAAACTAAATATTTTTGTTGAATAAATGTGTAGGACAAATGCATATACATCGATATGTATGGATGTATGGATGTATGGATGTGTGTCAAATACGTATGTATGTATGCATAGAAAGCTTGTATTCATTGCTGGCTGCTTCAGTTTATCAAAATGGTGTTTGACACTTGTCAATTCGATTTTCCGTACGTTTTTGTTCCGTCAAACAATTCTATTGTATCTTGCCAATACGAACTTGCTTTTGACAAATTCATAAGCTATGTGTGTATGCATGTATACATATACGCACCTACACACACACACACATACTCGTAGTTTCAAAATAATGTTTAGTTCGAGTTCTTTTCGTATTTTTTAATATACTTTTTCAATATTGCAACAAAAGAGATATGAATGTTTTCCAACATTGATATTCTTGGTATGGGCATTAGTGATAACGATGATGGCAGTTGTTGTTCTTGTGAATCGTATAAATGTGTGTGTGTTAATAATAAATATTTGCAGAATGTTTTTATCTGTCTGTTACTCTATTTACGTTTGAATATCTGTCGGTCTGTTGCTGTTGTTCAACATTGCTCTTGTTCGGGTGCTATAAAAATATAAAAACAATAATAAGAACGTACTCGTTCGTTTGTTATCTTTAAAATTCATGAATGCTTTTGCTTATCTATAAAAACTGCATACTTGCAGATGCTTCTGTTGTGTTGTGTGCTATGTTAACTCTCATGTTAAATATTTAGCCTGCACCCTGCACCCAGCAATCTGCCCCATCTTTATAGTGTGCTGCCAGTGCTGTTGACAGTGTTGTAGTTGCTGTTTACACTGTATTGTGAATTGTCTATAATGCTATACATACACAACGTGTAGTTTTCTAACAGTTGTCGTTACTGTTGTGTTTTATATGACGTTTTATAGATGTCTGTATGGTTTACTATCATGCTCTATAACTTTGGTAGCAGCGGAGAAAAATGAAGGAAAAAATGTTTCAGTTATCTCTTATTTTTTCACAAACTTGGCCCCTTGCGTTGCGACTAAGCTCAATGTTGTTGTCAGCAATTCACCAGGGACGTCGAAAGCTATGGAAACTTTTCCGTTTAAATAAACATATTTAATATATTTTAATATGTATTTTCAATTGAGATAAAATTTATTGGAAATCGTAATTTTGATACACGTTAAATTTTGGGAGAATTTTCTTTTTGCATAAAACGCAAACGAAAACACATTTCTCATTATCATATCTTCTTATTCCTTCGAGCTACTGTCTGCAGCACCCCTTTTTTACAAGTCAATTAAATTTTTGATTTAATGACAAAACAAAATATAGAGACAGGAATTCTAACAGAGATAAATGTTATTGCATTTGTAATAATTCCGCAGTTCGACATGTAACAGGTAGATTCTTCCTGTCTAATGCTTTCTCTGCAGAGGCGAAAAATTTATATTGTTATTTGAAACTTTATTTATCTGTTGGTTTATTCAGTTGGTTATAAATTTTTATCGTTTTTGCTTTTGGTTTTTAATGACATTCTAACTCTCATATTGCAGACATTATACGAAATTTTCGGTGTTGGTGCTATTGTATTCGTAGAATGTGTTTGCTATAAAGTTATTTCAAAAACGATATATGTATGTATCTATGTATGCATATGCACAGATATATTTATTTTTTGCACACACTCTCTTGCACCACCATGCTTTAAACGCCACTACTACGACAAAAGCTACCTACATTATTTTTGTATTCTTTGCATAATTAATCATTTGATATCTTTTAGATATTTTTTTATGCAATTGGTTTTTGGGCAAAATTAAATACGTATGCATGAAACATCATTTATTTTGAAATGGCTCAAGAGATAAGAAAATATTTTCGTGTTTTAATGTTTCTTTACATATTTTGAATTAAATATGAAATACCAAAAATTGTTAAATATGTATAACAAGCAAAAGTTTATAAAAATCTTCATAAAATTATAGTTTTCGTGCGATGGGAGCTGTTTTTACTTCAAGCAGCTAAACAAAGAACTATTCTCTTGCGAAGCAAAACATGAAAAACCTGGAAAAACTATATTATTATTAAAGTTTTGTTTATAGTTTTATTTATTATGACAATCAACCATTTTCTACAGCATCACATCTAATGAATTATAGTTGTTTATATATATTTTACAACCAGAAACATCTGGCTTTTTAATTTAAATGATAGTGTGGAACCAGCAACACCATTTTGATTTGATTTCTTAAAACACGAGGGTACCACTATCGAACTTTCGTGTGAATAATTGTACGACTGAGTAGTCTAGTGAAAGGAGACTTGATGCAAGTTTTTATAGAACAAGATATTATTTAATATATTTATGCATATGCGCATCATTAATCTCGTTTTTACTTTTATTTAAATAAAATTATTATTACAATTTCGTTATATCCGAAATAAATTCAAAAACCATCGAGATTAACAGTGTCAACAACTCAAAAAAATTAGAACTACATTTTAAATATTTTGTGCAATTACCTTTGGAAGCCAGTGAAAACTGTAACAAAATTAACATTTTTAATTGCTAATATATTTTTAACTTGATTTTAATAATAAATTTTTTTAATTTTCATTTATTGCCTCTTCATACATACATCCATACATATATACATATATACATGTACATATATACATAGGCAACCGAAGCAACAATTCGAATATTTGGCGGATCGTTTACTAAATTCATCTGTCAAAAATTTACCTTCTTTTGTATTTCATTTAAGCCGCCTTAAACACGTATACATACATATACATATGTATATGCTTGTACAGAGGTACATACTTATGTGATGCGAGAATTTTTTATAAAAAAAATTAAATAAAACTGTAAAACTACACAAACCAATAATTTGTTAATTTGTTTTGCCATATTTGGATATTATTCGTGTTTTATCAAGATTCATATCTCTTCACTTTTTTCCCCGTTCCTTTTATTTATGTATTTCATTTCAAATATTTCTGATTCATCTTACGTATACAATATTGATTCTAAACATAGTCGTGCATACACATGCATAAATAAATACTCGTAAGTAAATGTGGCCATTTATCGAATGTTGTGTAAAAGTTTTGGTATTTATTTCTATATTTCTGCTGCGTGACCATACATGATCATACATAATTGGTTATTGTCATCTTGTCCTATTTGCTTGTTTCTCGTACATTTTCCATACAAATACAAACAGCATTCAGAAAAAAAACTAATTGACATTTTGACAATTTTTGTATTTCTATTCACAGAGAAGTGACAGATCTTAAGGTTGTTGCCATCAATAAATTTCCAATGCAAAACGCAAAAATGATATCGGCAAGTCGATATTAAATACAAAAAACGACACATAAATACTTAAGCAGAAGAATGAATCAGAAGAAAGCTTTAAACGTAGTAATAAAATGACCTCAGTAGGCAATTTATTATAGCAAAAACCGATAGAAAAAATGTCAAATGTACTCGTATTTGTCATGACTTTTTCTTTAACATACAAAGTAATGAGACGTTTTATAAACAATGTTCTATTACGGGGATACATACACACTATATTTTACAGTCTAATAGCCAGAAGCGGTATGCCTCGCTGGCAATATCTGCATATAATAAAAAAGAAAATAATGAATTATAATTTTAATTGCCCCTTTTTAAATAAAGTTAAAGGAGTGTTGTGTCGTATTCACACTTCCTTTTAACGCAACTAACAAGGTTCCCCAAAATAAAACTCTGAATACAGATCAGAAAAGCCATGATATATAAAAGGTTTTTAAGAATTTAGCTTTTTGGCCTCAAAATGTTTTAAAAAGCTTAATTTAATTTCAAATTTCCATAGCAACAAATACGCTCGTATTAATGATCTATATTTGATCTATATGCTACAAGCAGAAAACATATGTTTTTTACATCATTTTTGTATGATAAAGTGTCACCAACAGCGGCTATTTCATGCGAGTTTTTAAAATACGACTGAGTAGGATTTTGATATGACTTTATATAATTTTTCCCGATTTTATTTATTTGTTTTATTTAATTTTATTAACCAGTTTTTTTTATTTTAAATTTTTTTTTTTTTTGTTTTTTCAATGTTTTTTAGATGTTGATAAAACATTTAAGCGCTGCAAATGTTTTGGAAATATTTTAAGTTTTAAAATATTTTTACACCTTAACACTTATATGCTGGTTTTGTTTTGGCAATTTGTCTATATGTATTGCCGAATTTTATTTTATTGGCTTATCAAATCCACAAAATTTTAGTGTACCAATTTTTCTAAATTTATTTTGCTTATTTTGGTTAATAACTTCTTAATTTTATTTTGAACAACCAATTTATAGTTAACGATCGTACTGTATTAGTAGTGACAGCATTCCTAGCAGCATTTTTTACAATTCGGATTGGGAAACCACTGTAACTTTCATTAAGTGAATCATAGTAAAATGAACTGAAAATTTTGGCATTCCAGCGGTGAGAAATGCGTCAGCTGGTACAGATAAAGTTTCGCCTACATTTTAACATGCGTCGAGAAACTCGAAAGAAATTTCTTGTACTATATTGACTAAAGTGGTAAGATTACCCTGAAAAATATTTGAAAACCATAGAAATTTATAATATTAAATTTAGGCGATGTGGAAAATGCGTTTCCACGATTTCAATCTGATTTTATCTGACAATTATGTTTACCATATTTTATGAAATGTTTGAATATAATTTTAATCTTGAGGCTGTTTTGATACAAAGTCTTAATTAGGGGAATATATATCATTGTTTCTTTATGCTCCTTCTTAAATTATAAAATTAAAATACAAATCATTTTCATATCTTTTAAATCATCACGGAAATGAGTGTTAGCTGAAAGCAAAAAAAACTAACGAAAAAGGGGTGAGCGACATTAAACCCTTGTCACTTCATAAAAAATGAAAATTATATTGACACCATAAGTAGCGCAGTGGCTCTTACAGCTTGAGTTGAAAACACACAGCAGCCACACAAGCCCTCATAAATAGAATATGAAAGCTCGGAGGGTGGCCGGTCAAACTTTAATGGTATTTAAGAGATAACGCAAAATAAATTCAGACAAATAAAAAAGTGACAATAATGACTGCAACTAAGCATTAACAATTAAAAAAAACTTGAACGTCTGAACAAATAATCCACCAAAAAGGAACAGAGCAGCAAGTGAGCAGCAAATAAGTGAGTAAAGGAATGGATGGCTGGCACAAGATTAACACATTTTATTGAGTTTTGGATGACAATATAAGTATGCATCTCTATCTACACGTACCAACGCTTACACCGCATAAACCCTAATCGTTAGTTCGTTAAGGAGTTGTATGTGTGTATATATGTATGGGTATGTATGTACATATATATATATATTTATGGTTGTGTATGTATGCGTATATATGCATGGGTATGTAGCAATATACCGGGTGAATTGGCGATAAGAGAGTGGTGTCATGACAACTATTCTGCAAGGTACAGGATTAGCAATAAGGGAGAAATTGGTATCATAAATTGAAGAAATTTAAGGGAATAGAAAAAGGATAAGGTCCTGCGTGCTTGCAACATTTTTTTTTTATTTCATGGAAAGTAAAGGTGCAATCCTAAATATAAAAGGTTTTGCTAATTAATGGTAACTTGCAAGGAAATGACAGTAATTTTAAGTTTCCGTCTATAAATTAAACTTTGTGGTTTTTGCTTATTAATGTACTACATTTTTCACGTACCTCGGCCTTCTACTGTCATGTCTGCTGTGGAATCTGTAGAATCACCTGGAAAGAAAAAAAATATTTTCACATTTTACTTATAAGCATTATTTTTTAAAAATTTGTACAGATCAGAGAAATACTTTCTCACAAACGGTTAAAAAAATGTTTCGATAAAAAGCAAAAAAAAAACCAAACATTTCTATCGAATTTACAGAAACAAACTGTTATTCGCAATGACTTCGAAGGATTTGGCAGCTCTAAAAAAATTTTAATTTAATTTTAAAATTGCATCAAATATATGTATGTATGTATGTATGTAGACATTAAAGCAATATCGAGCATAGTACGCAATGACTTCGAGAGATTTGGCAGTTCTAAAAAAATTTTAATTTTATTTTAAAATTGCATCAAACATATGTATGTATGTATGAATTTATACATACATTAAAGCAATATAGAGCATAGTACTGGAACAAGCAATTTGTTGATGGTCATTATACGTGAACATATGTAGGATATATTCATCCAACAACTTATTAAATTGCAAATATTAAAACGTGGCTTAAGATATGAAAACGATTTCAGTCAGATGCAATTTTGAGCAACTTTTTTGAGCATTGGCGATGAAATGTGAGGATTAATTATTTGCCCTTTATTGATGGCTTACCAACATAAGCCATTTATTGAATCAGGGCTCACAAGTAATCAAGTAAAGACAAATCGGATGACCTTAGCAGCCAATTAACCGGTCCGTTCCCCAAAATCCAATAATCACCACATTTCGGTATCAAAAAGTCGAAGCGTGTGATTGATCGTTATCGGAAACATTTGCCATCCCCTTGAAATAACATCCCGCCCGGATCAAAGCCATCCCCATACGATGATGTTGGTCTCTGAATGAAGTTTAAGTTATTTTCTCGGTCCTTCCTTTCCCATATCAATAGGAGAACTTTATGGATATGTATGTATGTACATAAATATATAACATTATTCTCGTTTATCACTTGTTTCAATTGCGCTAAATTATTCTTAAAAACCTGCAATTTTATGAAGATGATACAACAACAAAATAAAATAAATTTGTATGTTGTCGGTGTTATATATAAAAATTGATCAATTTATCCAAAAGTAAAAAGTAAAAAGCACATTTTCAGAAAATTATTTTAAACTGGTATTTTTATAAAAAGGCGACCTTTGAAATCTGCGCTTTTTAACAATCTGTTACTAAAAGGAACTCCTTTAAAATATATTTTCATGATTATATTTTTCAAATATTATTTACTAGAAAGGATATATTTTGAAATGAGCATTTTTTCAAAAAAACATATCAACATTTTTAGTCATGTTTTGAAGATCCACTTTAGCAATACGCTCCCATTTTAATTATAATTCTGAAAGGGGAATTTTTTCTCAAAGATAATAAAACATTCTTTTCTATTGAAACACATCAAAGATAATTCTTTCAAAATTATTTTTCTAATGGAACACATAGACTTCTCCCAGCTGCATCATGATACCAATGAACATACATACATACATATGTGAGTATGCACAAGTGCTTTACATAAGTGGTTTTATGTCACGACTCTGGTGCATTTCGTTCTTTATTTTATTTATTGTTTATTTTTTGAGACAACTAATTAAAAATAAATTAAATCCTTTTTAGTTGAAATGGTTGTAATATTGACTTTATTTCCTAAGTATTTCCAATCCTCGTGAAGGTGGAAATCATAAATGTTGGTTGATACCTGCATGTTTCAGCCGTTGGCTTATTTAAGTTATACAATGCAACAAAGTGAATACACATACGAAAAGCATCAAAATATTTAAAAATCCAATAAATCCTACATATGTATGTACATGCATACATATTCACGTTTTTTCTCAATCAGCAAAATACGCAGTTACACTGCCATGCAATTAAATAGAGAACATATTGATTTTAATTATAATTTCGTTTTAAAAAATGATTTAATGATTCAATTTATTTATTGTCAGCTTAATTCTTAAAACGAATCTCTGTGCCGTTACAAGGTGTGTTGTATGTTGTTGCTCCTCCCTTCTTTGATTTTCATAATCTACTACTATGTGTCTGAATTTATTTCAGAAGAGAGAAAAAATTAAACTTGAATAATTCTTATCAATGGACTATCTATTCCCGATACATTCATTTATAAAGTACACAACTTATTGCACACTAACGCGAGCTTACCACATTAACGCTTCAGTCTGGAATGACTATTGTTAGCTTTTTATGCTGAAAAGCCAGTACATGCAAGGAGTGTTTTCTTTATTAACACTGTATGTAAATATTGATATATAATATATTCAAAACCATTTTGTACACATAATGCAAAGCTCTACCGAAGAATAGATTAAATTTATTACTTTGAGATTTGAGCTGGGCATATCTAACACAGTTAATAAAGTGCTTGGGAAAATATTTATAAGAAATTTCATGATCATACAAAATCTGAGGAACGCATCCCCCTACTCTTGTATAAATGGAACATTTTGTTATAATATTATCAAGTATTTCAACTGTGTTACTGCTCAAACTACCAAATGTTAAGGAACGCTTACTGATAGAATCGCACATATTGAGCCCGTAAGTTCAAGAATAAATATCGGAGAATCACTCTTAAAGTTGTGTTACCCACAACATTCAACAGCATGCCGTCAGATATATAGAATTGGAAAAGCAACCAACGAGTTCTTAATAATATAATATTGATTTCATCACATATAATTTTAGAGAAAACAAGTGGTCACATAAATATAAAAGTATAAAAATAAAATATTTACACGAAAGCCGATATACCTTTCTTTCGTAAACACTAAAAACCGTATGTTCAGAAATAAAATTTGCAATTCTGTTTCAATGACGTAATAATTGTCAAAAAATCATTGTATAGAAATAATTCCAAAATAATTCAATGGTCAACGAAAAATGGTTAGGTTAGGAAATATTTCATTATCTGAAAATTTAATTTCGTTCAAATGCTGTACTTATTTTTTATTTAACAACGTTAAAAGGTATCGAGAAAATTCACAGGATAAATGAAAGATAAAATAACGATAAATTTTTTAATTTAATTAATTTTTAAATTAATTAATTCATTCCTTGACACATCTGTCCAACCACACAATTCTCTGTACGTGTGAATGTTAAAAATGGCCAGAACACTTCTTACTAGAGATGAACGCGTGACTGATGTTCAACTAACTATAATGCACAGTCACGAACTTTCACACAGATTCATTCTTTACGAAGTACAAATTAAAAATACTTTAAAGTTTTATTAGAACGGCAGTTTGACCAAATTCATGTATCACATTTATGTAAGTTCTCATATCACTTTAACAAAATATTTAAATAAAGTCAAATTTTATCATTAAAAAAATAAATACCACCTCGAAGTCACGAACGGCCAAGAACAGAATTGTCGACTGTCGAAATGTCGGATTTTCACTCATCCGACTGAATGTCGGATGTTCAAAATGAGCAATTTTACAAAAATTAAATAAATATACATTTTACAAATGAACTCCCACAATTAAATTTTTACTAAATACTTTTTTAAGTAACCAAAACATATGTGAACATCTAAATGTGTATACATACATATGCACTTAAGTCCATGATTCACTATCCCACAATATATGCAGATGCGCCAAACTACATATATAAATTGCCATGCTGTCAGAGTTGCATTTGCTCCAAGCGGCTAACAAAAAATTGTAAAATTGGATAAAATCATATCAGATTTTCACGTGAACGAAACGAACGTGTTTTTTGCGAAGAAATAAAATAAAAATATAACCGATTTTTATCTTCCAGGATAATTCTACGCTTTTCTCGTGCATATTTCCAGTACATTTCCAGTACAAATGTGAAGACGTGGAAGTAATAGTTAGACTAATTTTTTTAATATGAAAACTGATTTAAAACTTATACCAATATTTACTTACATCCACATTGCGCATACATATGTTTTTTCGAATTGAAAGACATATCTACCGAAATTTTTTTTTTTTTAGAATAAAGGAAATACATGTTAAAGCACTATATTGATGAAGTATTGGCTGGGCGTGATGCGAGTAGGCGGCGAATGAAAGTTTCGTCAAAATTTCGCAATTTTTAATATTCCGTTGGTGTTCCTTGATCATCATAGAATAAAACGCAAGTTATCAGAAAGTGGATTAATCTGTTTATCAGAGCCAGAAAAAAATTTGTTGTTCAAATTGTAGTTTTGCAATACGAAATTATTATATAAATTGACGAGGAAGAGTCCAAAAGCATTTGCCTCAACTTGTCCACATGTATCTTATGAGACGTAATGCATGCTTTCAATGAGCTATTTTTTAAAACCATTAGAAAATAATTACAAATTATTAAGTAATGTATTCAATAAGCAGGTCATGGCAGGTGGACCTCAGACTGACTTTTAAAGAATTCTAAAGTATGCCACAAAGGTAAGCACTATGTAAGTAAAAAACTTTTTATGCGAATATCATACAAAGTGAATATAAGAATAACTTTTGAAACTTAACCTTCTAGCGCTTTTAAAGCGAAGGTTATTTTTCGAACATCGTGTGATTAACACAAGGTCTCTGTTTTACACCAACGTCTAACGTAAAGGAAAAGGAATTGTTGTGATGCAAAGTGACGAGCGGTAATAAGTTTTTAAGCCACGCTCACACAGTTACATATACGTGATAATTACGATCACGAGAAAATCTCGCCATTTGTGCGTCTCTAATTCGTAAATTTCAGTGTTTCATGCTGCTGGTTGGTGTTGTTGTGCTTGTGTTGTTATTGCTTTCATATCTAAAATCTAAAAACAAACCGAGAAAATATAATAAAAGGAATTCTGCGGATTGTTGTTATTATTGTTATTATAATTCCTTGAAGTGGTCATATCAGTAAAATATAATCATCAAAACTGACAAACAAACGCACACACACATGCACAATCAAACAGACAGATATTTATACACTTATTTATTTTATTTTCTTAAAACACAAACAAACATTTATAGACGTACAATATAAATGTGCTTATATTTAAACAAGTACATTTAACTACTCTACTCTTGTCCAGACACTTGATTTTGTACACAATAGAGGTCTGCATCATTATGCTTGTATGAAAATAGACTACACAACTTCTAGCAAACAGATACAGTCGCATACAAAATCAATTAAAACAGACCTTCAACTTAAAACGTGTTTTTATGCCGCCTATTCAAAGTTAATATTTTGGCTGATGCTGGCAAATTTTAAAACGGAAAGGCAGACTATGTAAATGATATTGCTCACTGTTATCCCTTTCTGCTTTAAGCGAACATATGATATTTCAGAACGATTTCTTCTTTTCACTCAGCTCTCACAAACTCGGAAGGCTGATCGATTACTTCACTTATGAAAGTTGAGCGACAGGAGATGCTTAAACTGTTTCACGGAATTTTAGGACACGGACGGCCAAAAATATTTAACAGCTGTCTAGTTGGTAGGACTTTAGAGTACAGTGGCATGAAAAAGTATTCGGAAGGAAGAAAATGTTCATTAAATTTTGCACCTGAATTATTCAAATGTTAAACTTTTTGTTACCCAGCTGAGAAATTAAAAATAACGCATAAACGTCGCGAATATGAGATAATTAACAGCAGGGGCGCGATGTCAATCCACATCGCTCTCTTGTACTACCAATTAGGGGAAACAACTGTTTTGTTTTCTATCACTACGTACATATATACATATGTATAGAATTATAAATATTTCCTAACCGAATTTTGTTTCGTTTGTAGCAAGAACTTCCACAGCCACTAGCAGACCTCTATATACCGACAGACAAATAATTGCAGACATACTACTGTATGACATACATATGTACGCCTGTATGTTACGGTGCACATGCATTCATACTAAATTTAAAGAAACAACGACGAAAAAAATTAAAACAAATGAAACTAAAAATGCAACCAGATGATGATTTTGTAGAAATAAAATAATAATAAAAGCAACATACAAATCTTGCAAAGAAATAATATAAAATAAAAGAAATAAAAATTTATATGCATGTCTGTACTTATGACGCTGACGCGGTTGCTGACGCTGACGACGATGATAATGTTGATCGCATTCAAAAGATAAATTTTTTGGGGTTTTCATTGTGATAATCATACGTACTCGTACTTCTCTTATTTTGTTAAACAGAACATAAAAAAAAATTATGTGTATGTATGTATGTGTATGCACTCGTATACATATCCATACTTATATGCATGTAAATATGTATAACCCTGTTAACAATGCTTTTCGAAATATTTTTTAATCAACTCGAAACAATTATAGAGCTTAGGGCTATCTGGCCGATTTCGTTGAGAAAAGAACAGAATTGTATCTGTTATTTGATTTTATATGTCTGAATTTGAGAACTTGTGCAAAATTTTAAAAAATAAAGGGCGTTAATAAATGATAAAATAAAATTAATATTTTCTCATTTTAAAATAACATTTTAATTTAGAGTATTCCAAAGACAACGAATTAATTACAATCCATAAAGTTTCTTGTATGAAAAAAATTTGCTGCTACTAAAGCAATGAACAATTTATAATTTCAGAATTATGTATCCGGCTAATGGAAAGTACAAAGCAAATGCCCAGCGTATAACATCTAATTTTTATAAATGTTTACTTCTCCACAAAGAGTTTAGAAAAAGTTTTAAAATCTCCCAGATTACAGAGAGTTTACACAAGTACAGCGTACGCAAATGCTTCTTATTGATTAGCTTGTTGCTAGTGAAAAGTACATGTAGGTATTTACATATTATTGCCACCGGGTTAAAAATAAAATATCGCGATTCAAAATATTGAGTATTGAATTTTTCTTCAAAATTAGAATAATACCTCAGTTTTTAACATCCTTTATGCGTAAGTTATCACTAAAAATAAATGTGAATATGAAATGAACTACTTGTGGCCACTTCAACAATAGAGATAATATTTATGCAAGTGATTTTTGATTGAGAAAGTTGATTATCTTCTTGGTTGAGTTTCGTTGTTTTACTAATTTTTACTTATTCGTTTTTATTTACTAACACTGCCGAGCCAATAGGCCCCGCATATTTTACCAAATTATAAACTATCAATCTATCTGATTAAGTTGGCTTCTAAAGTGTTCTGAATTTAAAAAAGTGTTTCATTTTATATTTGCTAAACATTAAATTTTTGCCACGTTGGCATCCATAGGTAAGTAAAAATATGATTATGATCGAATCCTGGCCGACTTCTATTTCAGAATGTGTAATAAAGTTTCAAATTATTGAAACCAGCCACGGATGATGAATTTACTGAAATTTAATTAAATGGAGGTGAAATACTCATAAGTAAGATGTATGCTTTGCAATGTGATATGATATGAATATGAATTTTTGTATGAATTTTATCACTACAATAATAGAATATTTTATTTTTGAGAACTTCTATTGTTATAATTTAAAAGAAGATTTACTAAATAATTTCGTATGGAAATTCTTGAGGAAAGAAATATCCATAACCGGCCTTGGTCCCAATATAATGGTTATGAAAAAATGCACTGAGTAACTTCCTAACGCTCTCTAGTATGCCAATGGAAGATTAAACTACACACAACTGTTATCCGAATTATCGGCAAAAAGGATTTGCCATAAAATTTAAAATATTGCTTTAAAACTTTAAAAAAAAAGTTATTAATTTCTCAGAGTTCAGTACCACTTTTGGAGTTCTTAATCAGTGAAAAATGCATTAAATGTTAATACGAGAAGCACTCATTTTAATCAAAAGCAATACGCTTGGATTTGCTTTTTAAATACACACACATACGGGTATGTCGATATGTGCGGTCACATGTATGTAAATGTGTACGAGCATGTAAATATTTTTGAAACTACCTACATATACATGCAGTCATGCACTTACATATACTGCACCTCTATGCCAACATATCCATGCATAAGCGCATTCAAATGAAATACGTATGCATATGTATGTAAATGTGTGCAGGGTGGAAACATTATGCAGCACGTTGTATTAAATTTTGGAGATAAATTTCGAACACATTAAATTATTTAAATATGCATATAAAAATTCCAAAATGAACGAAATTTGTTTAATCTTACAGGGAACTGAAATGTTTGCTAATCTCAACTCCATAATTTGAACATAATCCATGATTTCAAGACACCAAACATCTTTTCTTGCGAAACAACATCTGTTTGGCGATTTTCTTTAATTTTTTTCACAATTTGCACAATTTATTCTAAATTAGAAATTTTTGTTTGATCTTTCAAGCTGATTTATAATTTTGCTATTTTTCCAAATTATTTAAAATCTTTCTCTTTTTTTGCTGAGACGATTCACTTAAGAATGGGGTTTCCAAATTGTTTTATTTAAGAATCATTTGTTATTACTTTATTTGTGCGAAAATATACAATTTGTTTATATTAAAGAGTTTGCATGTTTTAACAACTTAAAAACAAAATTTAACCAACCGCCTCAGAGAGCAACCCGCAGTCTTGTTTGTTTCGCGTTCTGTAATAAACTAATAGTCGAAAGAGCGTAAAGTAATGAAATATTTTTTGTTTTGCTTTTGCTGCCAGACACAAAAGATACGAACAAAACGAAGCGCATGTTGGTTTCTGTTTCATTTGGTGTGTTTCTTGCTGTTGTTTTAAATGTTTTGTTGGGTTTTAACGAACAGCTGATATTTGTATGATAACATAAGTGAGTGTGTAAATACAACAAAATCTTTATCGCTCCACACATGTTGATGTTTGCAATGGCTGGCCGGCAGTGATGTCAAGCAAACGTTTCACAGTCAGCATAATTAAACCAATTCATTATTTAAGAATTTTCAGTTCCTCTATTCCGCTAGGAAATATCGCACATATTTTCGAGTTCTCGCAAGACGAACACCAACACTGAAATGTAGAGCGTAAGCACGTTATTCCCACTTTACATTTTACATATCATATGATTCTATTACAAGCAGAAATGAATTTGTGTGGAAGGCCAGTTGAAAAAATCAGTTGGGAAGGGAGATATTTTTATATACGTGAATATGGGGTATGCCATTGAAAAATGGCATATTTTTTTGCACCATATTTAACATTTTATTTCTAGGCAAAGAAGAAATATAAAATAAGAAAAATAAAATTTAGAGAGATCTCATCGCCACAAAAATATTACTTAACTGGCTGAAAATAGTTTGCGTAAAAAAGTTTCAAGTACAGGCTCCAAACGAATATTGAATTGTTTTCTTAGAGTGTAATTTGGTAAACAAGTACAATATTAAATTTATTAATATTTTATTTCATGGAGCCTTAGTTAGACCGATTTAGCTAATTGGAAAAAACTTTTTGGATATTATATGCGAACTCATTGTAGATTAGAAAATGCTTCCGGAGAACTTTTACAATGCTATTTAAGGCTATGATTCATAATACTACAAAGTCGTACGACGTCTCAAAAATGACATGTCTACTGAAAACTTATAATAGAATCTACTAAATATGTGTATGTGTGGAGTATTTTTTGCCAACTTTATGACAATTTGCGCAAAATGATAATTTGTATGTGTTAGTTGCATGTTTTAAAAAACGACAGATCCTCATCAGGATTTTCTGTGGGAGACTACGACTGCGTAGGATAGTGAATACCGCCCTTAGCAATGGTATTTACAAAAATTTACAAAAATTAGTAATATTTTAAAAATCCTACTTAAAATATATTTTGAGCTTCAAAAATTAATTTCTTTCCTTTAACACGATATCACGATATTTTCTGAATTATCTAATCGATTTGGAATTACACAATTAGATATATATATGCATATATATCATTTATAATCTCTTATTTAATTTCGCATGCATATTCTAACACCGAATTTGAGTTATGGTTTGCTACAGGGATGTCATCACGGGCGATAAAAAAGTTTTTAAAATATGTTTAGTTTTAGGAGTGATTCAGCTTGGAATAGGAATATTCAAAAGCTGCCTTCTAGAAAATATTAACAATTTCATTAAATGAAATAAAAGTAATGGGCATGAAAATCGTCAAGAAGTAAGAACAGCTCGGCGTATTCTTTAAATAAATCAGATATGTATTCAGTTTCTGCAACCGGAAATGATGAACAGCAACATTATTAGTAATTATAAAACACCGTTCATTAGTATAATCATATATATCATATAATATTAATCATATACGTATCTAGATCAGAAATCAGCAAATTTTATCGAATTAAATACCTCTGTTTATAGGGAATCAATGCTACATTTTTTTTTTTTTGTTATTTGCGACTATGTAAATTTATTTGTTTCTTTGTTTTCTTTTCTTTTTGAAATATAATTTTTTCAAGAACTTTAAATCTTCAACCTCAGTGTACTTTTCGGATAATTGTTTTGAATGAAATAACAATAATCTCCGAATGTCGTAATGAGAACTCATTTGAAATATTTTAACCTCGACCAGTGCATGCAATATGTAATGCATTATAATTGCGAATATTTCACTTCAAGAATACTTTTATTTATAATCGCAGTTTTCAAATTTGATAGGAAATTTTAAAAAGTTGGTGATGGAATATGGGATGCGTATGCGGTATGCGGTATCCGGTATGCGGTATGTATGCAATACATTGCACTAAAATGCTATTGCAGGAATTGTTGCAGTTCTCACCAAAAAAAAATTGTTAAATTTCTTAAACACGAGTGCAAGTAAGTCTTTTAGTTAGCAACACTGATTATCTCTTTTCCTGCTCGTTGATGTATCAGTTTAAAAACCTTATTGGAGTAGAAAAGTGTTTTTTGCTTTCCAGTGTTTTTTTTAATGATAACTACAGTTAATTTTTTGTGCATGTACGTACATACGGATGTGTATGTGCACATATTTACATATGTACATACATATGAAAACAAAACTGTAATAAAATTATCCGAATTTAAAATTAATTTTTTTTATTTCCTTTTCTTATTAATGGAATACGCAATACAAGACGTTGGCATAACAGGAATTCTCTTCAGGATAGAGACGAAAGGAATAATATCATGTTTCCTTAACAACCAACGTCACTCATTCAGTCAGCTCCACTACATACGTATTATTGTAATTTCCTCTTGTTGAAATAAGTAAAACATTACAATACACACATTTCTATTCCCATGTTTGTATTTATACGTTTGGGAAACAAAATAACAAAACAAACAACGAAATAATGTAGAAATACATACAGAAACTGATAAAGCACTGATAAGAAAAAGAGCCCAAGTGTTAGATAACATCAATTCAAACAAACACACTAACACACACGTAGAAACATAAAAACTTACACTCACTCATTTCTGTCAACCTAAAGCAATGAACCATACGAACGAACCAACAAACCAACCAACCATCCAGTCATCCATCGAACCGACAACCAACCAAGCCAGCTACAGCCAACCAACAATTTACAGACGTACCGGGCTTATTCAACATTTCCTATAAAGTTTTATTTGCAAGTGTCTCCCGTTTTGCAATTTACAGCAGTCGTAGCAAAGGAACCAACAACAACTGCACACCGATATAAAAAAAAGATTTTACTTACACACTCTCATTTGCTTCCTGTCGGTTTCTCTCTCCTGCTAATGATTTTGCCAAATGTAAGTTTTATATACTTATACAAAGACGCACATCGACTCCGTCTATTTGAAGATGGTACTCCTAAAAGGATTAAATATGTATGTGTGTGCGTTGTGTACAAATATTTTCTCCATTCGTCATATTGCAGCATTTCAGCATTTCAAAATTTCCAAGTTTTTAAATTAAATCGATCTGAACAACACATAATAACAACAAATAACACCAACAAAAGCAGCAATAAATGCACAAACTAAACGTACACTCATACGTACGTATGTACATGTAGGTATTCAAACATACAATTGAGTGTGCGGGAGCCCGATTTGATATTTTGATTAGCAAACTCACTAAGCAATACGGGTTGTTCCATACAGATTTCTCGAGTTGATAACTGAAATGTAATCAAACTCACTTTTATGTACCTCTAAGAATTGAGGCGGTAAATTTTGTATCTCCTTTAAATATGTTGTGGCAAAACATTGCTTAAGAGGGGGATGCCGGAAACTTCGTGCAACCAAATGTCTTTTGGACAAATATCGCACCAAAAACAAAATAATGAATCTAAATAAATTATTTCCAAACTGACATAAAAACCATTTTTATCGCTCGTACCATTTAATTAACGAAGCAATGCTCGTCTGTAGAAGGCAAAAGGACTTTCAAATTGTATACATTGTGTCAACTTGTAACATTTTATTCAACATGGAAAATTGCGAAATTATATTGAAAAAATTTTAGCTCAGCTTTTCAATACGTTAATTTAGTTCAGCAAATACAAATGTTGAAAGAGAATTAATCACTAAATTAGTTTTCTCTAATAATTTATAGAAGGATATTTCTGCATTATGTTTTTTTCTAAATCTAATGAGATAAATTCGAACTAGTCAACTGGTACCTCACTTGACAACTGAGTTTAACCGCGTATATTCATATGAGCCTATTTACAATCATTACGAGGTGTCTGTTAACACCAAGTAAGAAAGTTGGGTATCTATTTGTATACGTTTACTAGTTTGGCAAGTGTCAATTTGTTTTGTACTGCAGTTTTTAAAAAAGGATTGATTGTAACAACGTTTTCCATCGCCACCTTTAGGCAGTTGAAAGATTACAAAGTACACAAATGAAATATTATTTGTATAACTAGTTTTACTTAACGAGTTATACAAATTACTAATATCCTTATTATGTTAATAATAAACTGCAGGACACTACTCAGGATTTGACGTTTTTAACGCCAATCGTTTTATAAGCTTTTGTAAACAAGATACAATTTGTTTAGAAAAAATAATATGAATATAAAGTTACAGTGTAACGTAACCTTCATAAACATTTTGACTTGTGCATTGCGCACTTTGAAACTACTTGACTGTCAAGCTTGCGACCATGTACTACCATGACTAATTGGCTTCACTTGGCCAAGTTGGTATCGCAAAAAAAATTTTATTTTATCCATAAGGATGATGCAATAATTCGCCAGACGAGCACTATGTGGGTTGTTATCGGAGCTATACGACGTCTACAATACTTTATGCAATCACCCATATACATGGTATATCCAAACATTGCCAGCTAATGGAATTCTGATTATTGCGTTGTGATAACACAGTTCTGTTTAATTGTATCTGTATCTTTCTTTCTAAACGTATATACTCGTGCATACATATATACATCCATATGCCCGCACTTACATAAATATGTATATTCAGACAGACTCTGTACGTAGTGAGTTTTGTGCTGACTAACGATTTCGTGTAGATTTGGTGTAGAATAAGCACACCGATGCAAACTGAAACTCACCCATACACATTTAAGCAAATGTGTATATGCATGTGTGTGCACGCATAGTTAACATTCATATAGATTTAAGATATCACCCCACACACTGAAATATATTTAGACTAGATGGGTTTTTGTGTTATTTTATCATCATCCTTTGATCAAACAATTTTTAGTATTAAATATTGTTGTTGCCGTTGTTTAAGGTTGTTTTGTTTTTGTTTTTGTTTTTGTTGTTGTTTTTTGAACTGATAGTGCGATATCGTACGTAGTGTACTATGCGAGTTTGCAGTAAATGACGGACCAACAAACTGACTGAATGACTGAGTAAGTAAATGAATGAGTATGCGAGTTGGCTGGAAGACTGAACAATATTCCTTATCAGTAAGTTTGTTGCCGTTGTTGTTGTTCTTATTTTACATTTCCACATAGACTTTTTTCACTCTTGCCTTTAAGAAAGAAAAATAAGTTGGACGCGATATCTGGACTTGAAATCTTTTGTTGTTTTTTTCGGTTGCTTTCGTTTTTTATCTTAATCTCTTCGTTTTTTCTTGCTTTTGAATTTTATTTTATTAGGGAAGAGAAGTGGGTAGAAATAAATAATTTGTGAGTGTGTCTTTTACTGAGGGAAATGTGATTGAAAGAGAGGATATTTAATTTTTCGCTGGAATTGCAAATGTGGTGGTTTTAAACTTGTAAGTTCTTTTTTAGTTTATTTAGCATATCCGTCTTTAAACAGCTGTTAGTTAGAGCGTGTTGTGTTGCGCTTGCGATGAATATAAGCCCGTCCGTGATTACCCATTCCTTTAAATATAAGAATTAAATTGCAATGCAATACTATTTTATCTTCTAAACATGTTAATGTCTATTTTTTACAAAAGAATTTAGTTAACATCTTACAGTGACGACAGATATCAATTTCTAGAATTATTTATTGTATTGTTTTGTTTTTATCTATTGAGTTAATAGTCCATATCGATTTTTAGAAATTTTGCTACAACCTGATTTGTAAAGTAAAAACTAGTAAGTAAAATTTTTTAGTGCTTTAAAATTCAGGTCCGAAAACGCGAAGAGTGGAAGTTTCCCGTAAAATCTCTAAATCGCAACACTTCTGTTCTTCTATTTTATATAACACATCTCATATGCAGCAATGAATTTCTTCCTTTATTGCAGCTGCGATTTTAAATAAAACCAAAAATGGGCATGCCGGTTGTAATTGAATTGTTTCACTGTAAGCATGGAATGTGCCAATGTCTTGTTACAACCCCACATTGGATATATCAATATCAAATATTTCGCGATATCGAGCCCCAATATACTCTTTAGTGCCACTGGTGCAAATAACATAATCACACATTTGCATTTGTTGCAGAATTTACGAGAATTTTAAGGAAAATCTGTCTTCGGAGGCCATTCCAAAGAACTTAATAACTCTTCCCTCGACGCTTAGTATAAACATAAGAGACTCTGCTGCTAAGCCACTAAAATATATAAATAAAGAGCAAAACACTGCTCTCAGAAAATACTGCGCAACAAAATAAAAACTGTAAACTGAAAATTGAAATAATAAATATAAAGTGAAAACTAAATTTACACAGACGCGCCATTAACCACATGATTGTGACTGCGACGGCGGCAACACCTGATTTTATTTCCTTCAGTTTCAGTAAAATTTTATTTCATTTGTGTATAATTTACACTTTACACTTGAACAACAACTACCGGTGTTTTAATTGTTTGCTGTTTTTGTTTGTTGGGCCGTTGTGTTTAAAATACATCAAAAACGGCAGTAAATCATGCATTCATTTAATAAACACCTTATGTGTACAAAGCCGTAAATGGACAGAACACATGCACACAGGCACATACTCACAAATATCTTCAAAGAAACATTTTTTCTGCTTAAGGTTGGAGAAAATTAAAAATGGTAATAAATAAAATTTGCATAGCAAGAGCATTCTACGCGCAGTGGTATCAACCTAATTTTTAAAGGACGGCCAATCGATAAAAATAAAAGAAAAAACACTATTGAAAAATATGCATTCAGATAACAACTTACACACATTAAAATAAACCGATTTGTGATTTTAAAAATAGAAATACTCATAGATATTTCTAAGATTAACAGGGGTGTGTACCGCCATTGTCCTACACATACAGAATACAGTTTTAATCTTTTATTGTTATAATGATCTACCAACGAAAGACTTATACAATCAGCAGGATTTCTTGTACTTCAACCCCCAGAACTAGGGACTAAGATTAGGGTTGGTTGGGCGGCGAAATCACAGGTGTCACGGGGTACAACCTCAGTCTCAGGCACATTCGTAGAATTACTTCCCTTACTAGTTGTCATCTATTTAATTCACTGGAGTGAGAACTACTTCTGCAAGCAGTTTGGTCAGAAGAACGAGTTCCTACAATGGATACCATCATCTAATACCATCATCTCTCTTCAACAACAGGAATAATTAATATAGCAAAAATTAGAAAGTCCATATAATAAAAAAAAGACAACCCCAAAACCACATCCATAACGCACAATATTGTAAAAGGCCACTTTAAGCCCTATATTGCACCTAATGCCACATCTGACAAAAATATGATATCCGTATAACAAGACCGACACTAAATATGAAGAAGGAGTGCAGTCGAAATAAATCCCAATATTTTTCGCTACCTTCATAACTTTACTTCTTTGTTAATTAAATACTAATGTGACTAATAATGGAATCTCAATAAATTCTCCCCGATAATTATATTGTTCTAATGTTTTTAATAAAGCTATACGTCATCATCGGTACATACTCTAACTTTACAATAGAAGCTTGGGAACTGAATTCTGAGGTGCAGCGATCCATGAAGACTTTAGAGAAAAATCCCAACTTATAGTGTAAAATATTGCGATTCACAGTGTGAAATACTTTCGAATTACCAACATGGACCCAGAACTTGACACCCTGCTGTAGTCAACCTCCTGCAATATGTCCTCTACAACACCTATAAGTGCGGTTGTAGAGAAACCGTATTGGTGAACAGTGCAAATATTGTTAGTTTCAAAATAAAGAAATACTTGATTGTGGATCAATCTTTTAAAAACCTTAGAGAGGAATTGTAAGGTGATATTCGTCTGAATTCGTTGTTAGATTTTTTAATATGTCTTTTTTTTGCAAGGGCCCATAGTTTTGGATATTAAAGTTATTATTAGAGGCGCAGAATGAGGAGCTTAAACATCAGCCTGACGTTATATATTTAATTCATAATATGAGATAAAAATATATATTAACGTTTTCCAATGGGCCGCATTTCTAATAGAACAGTGAACAGTATTCAAGAAGGAGTAATGAATTACGAGAGACAAATTTTCACGTAAGGAGTGATTTTGATTCCAAGGCCGAGTCACACAGAATACGTCATACTTATATTTGGTACTTTCTCAACTGGCATCAAGGTGAGGATGGAGAATATTGAGACAATCAATACTTTGTTAGCGGATATTAAATATATATAAATGTTAAACTAAATTTTTTCAATGGAATTTGAACTTATGAACGTGGGCAACAAGTTCAAAGATGGCCATATTTAGTCCTTTATGTTTACGAACGCGTATTAATTGTAAACACCCTGATAAGAATATACATACATAGTTTAACTTATTGGTCAGCTGTAAAAGTCAAACGTATTCTATGTGACTAGGCGGGCTTAAGTGACAGTAATTTTTGTAGAATTCAACCGCGACAAAGGGAAACTAATGCTATAACTGGCAATATTTTAATTTCTGGTGATTAAATCTTTTCTAACAAAGACAAAATGCATAGAACAATTTTCGCGCGAAATTGCTTTTGTAGCAGTAGTTTGCCTTGAACTGAAACTAGTAATGCAACAAAATATACATTTTCAAAAGTATATCAATTACCATGTTCTTATATCGTATAATATTGTTTGTGTAAAATTTGGTATTGAGAAAGAAGACACGATCAATTTCAATGCACTCGACTTCTTACACACTTTCGCATTGACTGATATTTTCAGTACAAATGAAATATAAAGAAGGAGATAAAACAAAAGAATACACTACATACAAATATCTATGTATAAAGTGGTTTTGCCCATCAAGCGTATTTAAGCCAAGAGTTGTTTTATTATTTATTCAATTATTTAATCGCTTAATTCAATTATTTTCCATTATTTAATTTAATTATTTTATGTAATTTCATTCTATTACAAAGTTGCTATTAAACAGATTTTATTTTCGATCTGTGAACTGCCTTTTCACATCTTTATCCAGTGTTTCAAAATTCTAATCGTTTAAATGATTTCAATAATTTTTTTTTTAAATTCTTACATGACGTGAAAGTGTTAATGTGATACGGGTAATAATGAAAAATTTGAAAACTTGAATTGTGTTGCAATGAAACAATCATTGGTTGTTCCAAGTTGTTCCAAATACTTTAGCACCCGATGAGAAGAATTTAAAAGCAAACCATTTGGCACAGAAGACTACAAATCATGAAAGATCATGCAAATACTGATGAAAGCTTCTTAACAAAATTTTATTTAATAGAAATCGGTGTCACTTCTTCACGGCGCAGGTAGGGTAGTGGTCGTATAGCTTAAGAACACTATGATAATTATCAAACATTATATATCCGCTAAAAATGCCGTAAGTCCTTTCATCAACACACTTTTATACCTGTGAATATTTTGTTATTATTTATTTTATTACTTTTTAAATATTGTAAATTGAGAAATTCTATTTTTTCTATTTCCATTCCTTTGTGTACTAGATAAGAAATCTCTCCATACGGATCTAACGCTATTTCCCCTTAACAAGATATTAGTGTCCAACTGACTGATCTCGTTCCTTTCATAACACAGGTAGCAATAAATAAAGAAAACTATGAGAGAGCTGAATGAGAAGTGGTAAAGAAGGTGCACCAGTATTCCAATTCCAATAAACAGTAGCCCGTTTAAAAGTAAACTAACAAAAGAAACAAAACTTATAATTTACCTTTTAATTTCTCCGGTCACTTATAAGTATTTCCATTTTATTATTTTTTACCTTTTTTGGTCGCTGTTTGTGAGCTGCTGTTTTTATTAACGTTAAACTCTAATCTTGGAATCAATCAAAATTATTTTAATTTTATTCATCTCTTTCTTAATTCAGCGCAAAATCTCAAGGTGAATATGGATTAGTGAAAAGAGGGAGAGCCAAAAAATACTCGTACCACTGACTGTATGATAATAAGTGAATTGAATTGACTGGTATTTGTCGTTTTGCAATTTAGTTTAAAATGTTTTAATACATCTTCTTTTCATTAAGCATTTCAGATACGTAATAGCGTCGATAAAAGTATAAGTTGTTCACCACCTTTTTAAGTAATATTACTTTTTGTGGGCATTATATTATACCAAATAGTGACTAGTAAGATAGAATACGTCTTGTACTCTGTCAACTAGTCATGCAATGCATTGTGGGGCAATTAGGAGAAAGGGACAAGATAGGGCAAGTAAAATGTGAAGAAATGAAAGTCAGTCGATAGGCCATTGGTGCAGCGCATCTTCTCTTCTGATATCCTTTTTAAAGCATTAAACTTCGGCGAAGAATAGCTGATACGGAAAAACACTGGAGCAGATTGTATATGGTCACGTGTTATTGTTGCCTATATTGTGTATTCTATTGTGAACGTCAAGTGACCAATAACTACACCTTCGCCGCTGAGACACGAGAAAAATTCATAAGAATTTCCCTTTATGACTGCCGGTGTCTCATATCGCCGATATCCACGCATATTTATGACATTTTAACATATTTTCTATGGGATGATATTGTCTACTGACTGATATTACCGCGTTTGCAAAACGTTTTTTCTGTGACTGTATGCTAATTTTCCGATTTTTTTTTTAAATAGATTTTTTGTGTGATTTTAATTGCATGAACGAAATATATTGACATCACTAATGACCACTAATGATAAAAAGAGTTATTAAGTATAAATCAATTTTATTTGTACGAGTATGTAAAGTCAAAGTTTCTAATTTCTTTGCGTCTTGTAAAGGAAACAAAATCGACAACTAAATTAATGATAGTCGTAGCTGGCTACACCATACGATTCATTTATTGAAGGTAAGTGGCAAAATGGTAAGTTTTCATCATAGATCCTTCCTTGAGTTGGCAACATTAGTGAAAAGACGTATATAGATATGTATATTGATATGGATACGCATGGATATCGATATGTATCTGAATATGTATATGGAGATGTTCATGCATATACATATGGTTAGGTATACCTACATATATGGATAAGTATATATATGTATATGAACTACATGTGTTTGTATGTACTTCAGAATGTGATCTTGCCAAATTGATTCTATGAATTATTGTCATAAATTCCTATATTTTTTCATTCTCTCACGTCGCCCATAAAATGTAAACTGCAAGGATCGCAATCTTTCTAGGATCTCACTGCAATTCATGGAAATTACACCATTTAACCTTAACACTGAAATCTCATGATTGCTTCCTACTATCTCATTAACTTAAATCTTTAACCTTGATCTGCTCTAGTAACTGTTTAATAATTCTCTTCTTTGCATATTTCCTCCTTCCGCTTCTTTACCAAAAATAAATAGTACGTAAGTAACTACTTAT
This sequence comes from Ormia ochracea, assembly GCA_963402855.1. NCBI lineage: Eukaryota > Metazoa > Arthropoda > Insecta > Diptera > Tachinidae > Ormia > Ormia ochracea. Next base: position 30,068,209 of record OY727108.1, read on the forward strand.
AAATAAAAAAGGCCAATAACTTTTGGCAAATAAATTGTTTCTTTCCTATTAAATAATAGACCACGTAGATAGATACTCAAGTATACACAAATAAGCACTTCTAATATTGCCTAATTGACTGTCTGGAGGTAACCAAAGAGCTAAATGCTTAATGGTTAATAGAAATGACAACAGTAAGGGCAAAACTAAGAAAGAAACAACGGGTTACCTTTTCAACATATAAAAAAAAAAAAGCCGGTGAGCCGAAATGACTAATAAAGGATACAGCAGCAAATACTCACCCATACTTACAATTACGAGAGAAAAAATCAATGAGTGCTGATAATAATTTGGCAATGCCTTTTACAACAAAAAAGATGGTAAACAGTGTGCGTTACGAGTAGCTGATAATTTTGTATTTCTATTTTAAATTTTGTGATATCTTAGCAGAATTGCTTCCATAGTTGCAGAAAGGTATCTGACTGTATCTAGTAAAGCCAATAAAGATTGTCGAAAATTCATTGTGCAGACATTCTTGGTTATTTATCAAGACGCCGTTTAGTTTATTGTAATGACTCCTCCGGCCATTAGCCAAGATGGAATGTAATAAGAAATGACTACTTCAACAATTCCAAACAAAAATTTGCGACTTTTTATGATTGCTGTACATACTATATACCTAATCATATTAATATTCGATTTTTGCAAATAATTGATTATTAATTGCACAAGAAATGAATGCTAAACTCTTTATAAAATACATAATTGGCCAAACTACGGAAAAGGAATTTTTTTTTAAAATTAACTGCAATCGATGTCCAATAAACTGAATGATTGAATTTTTATTCGCGAATACTCGTTGGCATCGTTCATGTCAAATTTGAATGTGGCGGAATGAATATGAGTATGGTGTGACCATCTCTGCTTTATTTTTCTTAATTTTAGTAGAGTAATGCAATCAGAATTGCATTTACATCAATATATCATATTTGTTTGATAGTGTGGCAACAGCAACCACATTTTGATGCGTATTCCTAAAATTGGAGCGTATCACTACCACATTTTCGTGTGAATGAATTGTAGACTGTCTAGGATAGTAAAACCAGACCTACATACAACGAATTTCCAAGACGAAAATTTACTGGAGAATTTGTTGTTCGTTAATGTTGTAATCCTGTGTGTGGCATAAGACTGATTACGACGTGGAGGATTTGTCAAAAAGTTGGATGTAAAAAGATGACCGAAAAGGTATTTAAGAGAACATAACAAAAAATTTTATTTATAAAGTCGATCTAAATTTTTTTAGGAAAGTTATATATATTTTTTTTAATTACAATCTCGAACTAAATTTCTTTAAGGCATAAATCATCTACAAGTTTCTAGAAATGTCTCTCTTTTGAAACACTTTTTCCAAAGGAATGGATCAGTTGTGATCCAACAAATCTTTTGGAATGCATTCTTTTATTGAACTGCCAAATGACAATACATACATATATATAATGCTGATGGCTTTTTCATCATGATGTTGCGAAGGACCGTGACGATAATGATGATTATGAAAACAATGTCGTTTAGGTGAAAACAATCATAAGTGAGCAATTTTTGTCTGGGTGTCTGCACATCATCTCTTTTCATATGAGTTTTAAATAGTATTTTTGTTTTTATTTTGTCTGGCTTTTTCTTGCTTCCATTCGTATTGATAAAGTGGATAACAGTTTTTCCCCCGTTGTTGCTATTTATTTGCCACAAAATGCGAGCATTTGTGTGTGTGTGTGTGTGCGTGCTCGGTGTGCTCCGTTGTAAGTGTTCTTCGAAGGTGTATCAAATTGCTGGTTGTTTTCTTAGTGTTCGATGTGTTTTAATGATTTCTCTACATCGACAGTTTTCGTATTTTTTCCTCTTGCATTCATTGAAACACTTTTTTATTCCTTATCTTAACCGGAAAAAGACTTCCCATAAAAAAAGAGAAAATTAAGAGGAAGGTGCAATAAAAATTCATTTAACATTTTTTTTTTTTTGCTTAAGCATACACATTTTGTTCTATAGCTGTTCGTTTTGTTCTCCTTTTATACACTCCTACACATTCACATGCACATACCCATACATATACACATACGTACATACATATTTTTTTATCGATTGAATGAATGGCGATGCATCTAAAATACCACCGCAACACAACTGAACACAACACACCAGGAAGCATTAATGTGCACTGATAAGTTCCATTTTTTTGTTGCTGGTGTATTGCAAGATACAATTTCATATTCATTTTCTAGACGCGACAATTGAGTCACTCAATTACTTGTACTTGATAGGTAAAGAAATTGTATGTATTTACAAACATACATATACACATGCATGCACACATATACATATTGGGAAATGATACCTTTTGGTTTAAAGATTGTTTTCATATTTTCCACTTTACGTGCTTTTCTTCTTGCTGTTTTAATTACTCAAGTGGTTGTTTGTCTTGCAGAAATTTAACGTCATTTAAGGGCAGCGTCAGTCAGTGTGTGCATTGGGAGATGTGGGCATGTTATCGCGCTACGTCTTAAATAATTAAAACTCAAAATTACTAAAAATAGTTACGTATGTATGTATGTATCCACATATGTGCATATACATATATGTACGTATGTATAACAATGCAATACCGTTTTTGAAATAAAAGAGTGTGTTTTGTTAATTTACATTCTACTGCCGAAACCTGTTTGCGAGTAAACGTCAAAGTAAACGTCAAACCTATGAAATAAAAAATTTATTGTAATTTTTTTTAATATAAATTTATAAATTAAAAAATTCCATGCGGTTTCATTTTTTATTTTAATTTACTTTTGTTTCTTTTGGTTAACGTTGAGGAATCACAACATTTGAGGCGAAGTGGTGGCGATAAAAAAAACGTGCCAAGAAACTGGACAACGTACATATCAATTTGCACTTATCAGACATTGTCCGTGCAACGACCTTCAAGTTCGTATTAAACACGTTAAGGTAAATTTACACGAATTCCGATACGTGTACCACTTAGCTTAGATACAGCTTACTGTGTTTGGCTAAGGTACTTTCTAGACCCCTAAAAATTACTTTTTCTTGACTCGTACTTAATCTCGTGTTAGGTGAAAGGGGTATATGAAAGTTCTTTAAGTTATACAAGACAGCAAAAATTGTTTTAATATACATATGTATATGTAGGAGTACATACATACATCCATACATATACTTATTTAAAGTTCACTCTAATGATAATTCTTCTTTTTAATTTTTAATTAACCCAATTCTTTTTTCCACGTTTCCTACGTTGCTCGCCTCCTGACATCTACGATGCTTTTTAAATATATTTTTAAAAAGTAAATACAAAATCGTATCAGCAAGCCCGAAAATAACACCCAAATGTAAAAGTATTTATAATAAATAAATTAAAGCCAATGTATATATGTATATGAATGTGTGAGTGTGTGTAGGTATGCAAACGAGTAAATAATCGAAAAGCAAAACTTTCGAGCACCAATAAAAAATTTTAAAATTTTAAAAAAGTCAATCTGAATGTGTTTTTAATATTTTTGTCCGCTATCAAATTCAGCATCTAATCACAGTAAAAAATCTAAAAGCCCTTTTAATTTTATTCGGATTTAAATAGTAAAAAGTGTTGCTTCACACAAAATTGTCATAAATTGTATTCGCTTTGTAACAAAATTAAATCTCAAAAAGCATGTTTTAATGCGAATGTACAAAATTAGAAAAAGTGAGTGAACGAAATAAATTCTTTAATGGAAGAGACATTTTCGACAGATACCGACTCAAAATGTATGTGCATAAATCTACTTAGCCATTTGTTCGGCTAAGCCCTTGGACACATAGTTACACACATGTACATATATATAATATTTCAACATTTAAACTAATTTTATTACAAACAGATAATTGCGATAAGCAATTCGAAGAAATAAAACTTTGATATAAATGAGATAATTTACAGCAGATGCTTTAACTGACTAGCCATATATAATGATATAAATGATTATAATAAATGATTTTCTTTGTTTTCATTTTCCGTATACAGTACGAGCTCGTATTGCGTAACTACCGATAAGTGCTACTCTCCAATTAGCGCAACACGAAATTTTTTTTATAATAGAGTCGTTATAAGTGCAACATTTTCCAAAATCCAATCTCGATAAGTGCAACTTTTTGTGTTTTATAAATACAACAAGCACTTTAAGTTTCAACCAATAGCCCAACTTAAGAATGGTGCAAAGTTTTTACCGTCGCCATTAACAAAAAGTGAACATGGGACTGACAAAAACGATCTACCACTCAGTTTGTTACGGGATGAGATAGCAGAAGAAGAGGCTTCAATTACATCATAAACTTTAAAATTATTTGCACGATGTTTTACTGGAATGGATCTGAACATGCAGCTGTAAATGTTTCAGGGGAAGAATTGTAGAAACTAGATGAAACCATTAAGTCCCTTCACATTTTTATGGAGTGGGCAACAGTTTACTTACTAGCGCGGATGAAACCTATTTTCATAAATAGACTTCATATATGTGCATACATATGTATGTTTGTCTGTTTATTTAGCGTTAGTCATCAGTCATGAAATGAACACAGAATGAGCTCGATTTGTGCAACCGAGATAAAGCAACAAGACTTGGAATTTTTAAATTTTCATTTTCACGGTATAAAATAGTTTAAAAGATTATTTTTGTTTTACTTTTCATTTATTTATAACACGTTGTCTTTATCATTGTGCATAATAAACGATTTTTGATGTTTAAAAAATAACATTTAATGGATTTTAAATAAGATTTTCAGTGGCCGCTTATCACAACTTTTCGTTAAAAGCAACAACACCGCTTTCCTGGCGGTTGCGCAAATCGAGCACGTACTGTGTTCATTTTATGACTGATGACTAACGCTAAATAAGCAACAAACAAACAACGAAAGTTGGAATTTTAAAATTTATCGCTCATTTTCACGGTGTCTTGCAGACCAATTAGTAGACAATAAAACAGTGGAAATTAGCCATTAAAGGTGCAAAGAGGGCTCAAAATAAATGAAGTATAATAGACCACAAAGAAAAGCTACCAAATGGGCAGATAAGAATACTTGGAAAATGCTCACACTCATGCACAATGAGATAAAGAAGGAATTAATGAACGGACGTTGTTTGTATGCCACACCAAGAAAAAGTGATTAAACACAACAATCGAGAATTATGTTAAACGATAGTTATACTTCGATGCACTGACAACTCTCCCATCCGTACAAGTTCCACGTCTTTATTACGTATTTTATAATACATCATCTGATGTATTATATCGAGTGTACGAAAGGCTACGCCTTGCAGGTCTTTAGTTAACTGATTTGGTTTATGCTCTTGCTACATGCAGCCTTGCCCACCTATATGCAACCCTTCTATTATTATTCATCCAACTTTCGAATACACGTTTAAAATAAATTGGATTAATCGAAACAGAAAATATTATAGAATTTAGCATTATATGCAATTAGCAATCAGCAAGTTTAAATGTGTTCGCTCAACCAACTTAAAGACGAATATCGGCATAAAATATTAATGGGTAATTCCGGTACACTGCGATGGCAAAGGCCTAAACGTATCAAAAGTTGAACTTCAAGTAAGGATTTTTATATTTACATAAAGAGAACGAAATGTGTACTTTGTGCATGTGTGTATGTATTTTTATTGAGCGCCATAATCGGTAAATTAAATGTAATTTTTTACTTTTTATTAAAATACTTAGTACAATTGCCCCACGAATGATCGGGGGTCCTTTTGGCCGGTTGTAATTGTATTAAGTTGTAATAGATGATTATAATCTGATACACAAATAACATGAGATTTTCAGCGCACAAACTCGCACACGCATATGTAAGAAAAGAGGGTGGCACGAGAACAACGAAAATAAAACCCTGAAAAAGTCAAGGAGAGTCACTAAACCACAATGAGTTTAATGTCAACATAACAATTGTTTTGAACAACTTACGAATTGGTTTAAAGTGTTGTTTGGCCAATAATCGTAAAGTGAAAATAAACTCATAACAGAGAGAAATAAAATGAAGGAACGAAAATCAACAACGAGCCAGACCCAAATAACGCGTTCAGGATTAAGCTCTTGTGTATCAGTTTATGTGCCGTCTACGTCTGTTTTATGTGCTTTAACGTAGCAGCAACGATTAGGCATTCCCACTGAGCAGCTCATACGTAGTACGTACGCACACACATAAACGAGTATACCTGAAATAGCAGTCAAGTGAAAAGAAAAAATACGCACATACACACATCCACATAAATACAGTATATGGCAAAAGGTTGCACATGTTTGTTATCAAAAAACCTCCATAGAAGCACCAACAACAAATACGAGCGGGCACACACGCACTCGTACATGTAGAGAAAAGATATTCAATGCCCCAGATGAACACACAAACGCTAAAAGCCAAGCAAGGAAAAATTAAAAAATGCATTTATATTAAACCCATAAATTCTTATCACATTTTATGCATTCCTATGATAAATGAGTGAGAAATTACATACAAACACACTGACGGAGAGAATACAAACAAACAAGCAAACAAACACACAAATATAATGAATGAATTGCAACGAAAGCAAATATTAAAAGACGGAGGCAGTACAAAAAGTCACAATTTCAAACAGCAACAACCTGATGAATTTATAAAGACATTAAACACACATACATACATACATATATTTATATATTATTAATTTGCTTAATGAAACATTTTAATTAATTTACTTACTTTAAGGTGTTACCACTCAATGGCCCGTTTAGGCGCTGTCGGGCGTTCATTTTGTTAAAGAGTTTTAGTGCCGTTGTATAGTTTTCTTTTGTAAGATTTCAAATAGAGTATAATCTGGATAGTGCGGACAAACAAAAGTCAAGGCTGTCCGAAATATCAAAATGTCAGAATTTCCGAAACAAGAGAAAAATTAAAGTGGTCTTTTTGTAATTGTACTGTTTGTACTTATTTTTATTTTCAAGAAATTAATCTTAAAATAAATTTAATTTTCGTATGAGTAAACACAATCAAGTTTTATTTTCATCTGTCGAAGTTTAGTATTGTAATGCTTTTTGTACGCAGCATCCTAGCAGGATGTTGCTGTTCTTCGCAATATTTTATACAGTGAATGATTCAAGATCATCATCTTCTTCGGGCTCTCATCGCAGCGGAATCGCTGCGTTTCTGTCTTGCTAGAGGAACTTCATCATTGTATCCCATTTATTTTCATAAAGAATTTTATTAAAGCACTTTTTAAGAATATTTGCCTCAAAACTTTATTTCAAGCATTGCAAATCAAAAAGACCACGTTTTTACATGTAAAGGTGCTACGAGCATCTACGAGACTTCCTGAACTGGGAATAAACGAAAGAAATAAGTGCTGTCCGAATTATTGAGGTAGAAAAAATGATGGGGGTCCGGATTATAGAACACTTACTGGCAACAATTTATGCGCCCGAAATATCACCAGTAGCTACTGACATTCAAAAAATAGCAATTCAACGCAGTATTGATGTTTAAATTTACGTAATAAATAAAAAATTCAGCCCACATGTTGACTAAATCAAATTGACAAGGTTAATTGTCCTACATTTTTTTAACATAAAAACTATAAACAGTTTTGCCTTCAAGCTTTTAACCCCTTCATCCATCCGAAAAAAAATATATGTATATTTAAGGGGGAAGTCAGTCATGAATACAAATTTCACTTTAGTTGGCCCAATAAACTTCAATATACATAAGCAGAAATCTCCGACTTGGATATCAAAGAGCTCGCAAGGATTCCCATTGTAAGTTCCATAACATCAAAAAAAATATTTTTCATAGCATAGTAAGAAAGAGTTTGCAGTATTTCTATTAACATTTTTTAGATTCTCTTTTTTAGTTTTAAATTTTTATAAAAATTTTTCTCAAATATCGTAACTGAAAGAGTGTCGTTTGTGTGCAATTCCATTAATATCAGACACGAGCTTCGGAGACTAGGCTACGGAAATATTATAAATTGATATATTTAACGTTTCAAAATATCCTTTAAGACCGACCATCTCTACAAAAATGACTAACAACGGCAAATTGTGTAATTCTTCTTAAAAGGATATTTACGAAAAAAAAAGAACAACTTTCAATGTTTGTGTTTTCAGCCATGCGATGCCAGCAACACAAGTAAATAAACAAATAATGATGAAAAAAGCGACAAAAGCAAGAGCATTAAACCCCTTTTTCCATTTAAGTCTGCCTTCACACTACATCCGTTCTTATGCACAAACACACACGCACTGAAGTAAATTCCAGAAAGGGCATTTCTCAGTATTTGATTATATTTTGATGTAACTTTTTTTAAATAAATATTTCATATTCTTATCACCAACTCCACACTCATTGCACTACAGGCTCACACACAGAAACGGACATATCAAAAACACCCACACACAACACACCAAAATTGTACAACTGCCCTGCCGCCGGCTTTTCCGAGTGTTATATATATTCCAACATGTACGTACAATGCGAAATTTCACTGTCTCAGCGAAAGGAATAAGCAGAATGGAATGAAATCAGCACGACAGCCCAATAGATAACATTCTCGCGCTAATGGGACCAAACAATGGCTAAAAGTAAATTCTTCCCGTGTTGTTGTTGTTATGGCAGAATATAACATCAAAAGTATTCGCAACAGATAGAGCAACCAAATTGTGTGTGGAATGCTACAATTCACAGAAGTGGAAAAGCACCCTGACACAACAAAACAAAAATAACACCAATAACTGCAGCAGCATCATCCGTCGCTATCTGTACTGTACTTTACCCATTTCTGCCACCCCGGCAACTAGTTTTGCTATCACTGACGCTTTGTTGCTGAACGATTTGGCAACAGTTAAATGACGATGATAATAGAATTGGGCAAGGGAAAAAAATTAAAAATATATGACACTGACTAAATGATAGGAAGGTGAAATGATAGACAGGATTCCCGGAATTAATATTAATATTAAGTTATACAACTTATTGAGCAGGAGTCAGTGAGAAACGAAATCGCTTCGAAACTCGAAGATTTGGTATTTAATTGACTTTTCTTCATTATCAGGCCTGTCTCTGGAAAATACGCCGAACTTTTTGAGCCCTACAGGACTACATGATACATAATCCAGCACTGGAGGAGTCCTTCATTTTTAAAAGAACTACATTTACTACAAATGCAATTATATTTTTGAAGAACAAATGCTTCTAATATTAATTCCAAAAAATATTTTTAATTGAATATTTTCAAATATTACCAATATTTGTTTAAAAACTTGGCAAAAATAATTTAAACATACTTTTGCTGCATTTTTTGTAATAATTGTTTTTCTACAGCATTACCAGATAAGGCGTCTAGTTCGCAAAATACTAAGAGAATAACATTGTCAATAGCGTGTACCCAGAAAATTTATAAACCTTCTCCAAACGAAGCACTGCGCTTTGATAGTGGGGGCGTGGTAGGCTACCACTATCATTTGACAAATGTCACAATCGGCAAAATTTATGAAAAGGTTCATAAAATGATAATTTGCATGCGATTTAAGTTGTATTTACTTCAAGTCGCTAACATTGGCACCTGAAACGCCATTTTGAAGCGATTTTTTAAAATAGAATAAAGTCGCATCAGATTTGCATGGGGGTGATTGATGGGATAGTGAATACTGACCTTAAACGAAGGTGTAACAATAAATATCATCATTGCTATAAAGAGTTAGTAAGGTTAGCCGAGTGTGCAAACGGTTGTGTACGAATTTTCATACTTATTGAAAAATAAATAAACAGTGGTGTGTGATAATAAGAAGTTGAACCTTCATTTTAGTTCTGCAGCAAGAAAATTATATAATGTTCTTGTTGGTTAAAGGTAATAAAGTAAGAGCTTCCAAATACCCTTTCAATTTCAGAACTTCAACTCAATCTTCGGGAATCTACTCGACTGCGAATTTATACGGACTGTTGGCAGAAGAAAACTTTAATATTATCAACTGAATAGGTGAAAAGCGTGCCAAAATAGTATAATATAATTATGCTTCGTCGGAAAGCTCTTTGTATTATTAACAGCCTTTACTCGTCACCTTCATGGCCATTTACCCCGTCCTTGGACACCAACAAAATAGCTTGCTTATGAATATGTGTGTGTGTAGTGTTATCGTACAAAACTAAACTAAAGTTTCTTCCTTGTGGTTGGAAATGTATTGTACTTTGTTTGAGGTTCTGCTTGAATGATATAAATGCTCTTTCGACTACTGACACACAATAAATGTGTGTGTGTCTGTGTGTATGTTTTATCTATGGCCATCAATCAGGTATAGTGCGATAAGTGAAAAGATTGCAAATAGAGTGTACTACCGTCAGTCAAATCGTAATCATGATGAATAAATGCATGGGGAACAGAACGAGCACAAAAAACGTATAATAAACCAAATTGAGTGAAATGTGTGAGAGAGCCAGCCAATGAAAATGGTGTGGCGAAATAAAATCTGAGAAGGGAAAGAAAAATTTTTTTGGCGGAGCAATGGAAGTTTGGGGCATTGTAGTTTATGAAATAGTTTAAATTCCTTTGGAGCGTTTTATATTTTCAAGCTCATAAAATTTTTATTTTATGAGCCAGTATTGTACAACTGGATGACATGGAATATCCAGAAAATGGGGTGCGTACTAGTTTTCACAGATTGCTTTAGTTTAAAAGAATTTTATTGTATTTGTTACATTTATTGTAGTTTTTCTTTTGCCTGTTTCCATTATCTATTTCAACTAGTGCTGTAAACTTTCTCCCTCTCTTCCTATTAAGCTGTTTGGCAAAAGTTCTTTTGTGTGATATTTATTATCCTTGATGTCTTCTTATAAACAGATATTTATACAATATTTATAACGATATTTTCCTTCAAGTACAACATTTTTCAATTCGTCTGTGTATGTGCGGATGGATATTTGTATGGTAGAAGGAGTGCCACTGAATACTTTCTGTATGCTTATCTCTGTGTTACCTTGTGCTGTATGAATGCTCTAAAGTTGTTCGTACACATTTCATTTTGTTATCGAATTAAACAAAAATAATCTTAAGCAAAAAAGGATTCATCTTCGAAAATTCCAACACCCAACAAACTTAAATACACGTTGGCATTCCTAAACGTACATAATCAGATCCGTTTATTTAAACATAAACTCCGCAAAAAGGAGACTTAAAAGACACATTTATATCATTCCAAAAATTAAGGATAAATGAAGAAATTGTAGCGCATTCTCTGTCCTGGCTTCTATGGCAAAGAAGTGCATTTACGTTGATACCAGTCGAGGAGAGTAACAAAAGTTGTAGTCAAAGTTTTATTGCATTGTAAAAATTGTATTGCAAAAATTTTAAAAGTGTCCAGGTATGAAAGGAAATTATTCGTAATTCAAAAAGGGGATAAAATAGAAATAATTAGTAATGAGCGCGCTCAGTGCCTTCAGCAATCTTGAAATAGCCGCTAGTCATGCAATCCGTTGTGTCAGAATTTAAAGAGGGCGATTGAAGTGAAAGAGAGAGATATTGTGGTATTGTAGATAGTCCGGAGGGAAGGCAAGGGCTGTTAAGCTGATTTTGGTAGACGTTTTATTAATTGCTTTGGAAAGTAGTGAACATGAATCAATTTCAGCAACTGGGCTTTTATTCAAACAGGAGCTTAAAATGTTTACATGTATTTGATTTTCGATACATCTTTCTAGAATAAACAAGAGAATAAATTTGCTGATTCAATGTACAAAGTCTGTTCGAAAATAATATTTATTTGTTCGTCTACATTAATGTTGCCCTTATGCGATATTAGGCGCCCGATCTCTGGTGTGGCCCTTATGCTTTTCAGCGAAGCGTTTCACGTGTTTCATGCCCGAAACATGACAAAAAACTTCACCGCCCAATTCTCTGATTTTGATACGATGGTGGCTCATGACTATTTTTAAATTAAATATTTTGAAACATTCTGGGACAATGTTGCAATTTGACTGGAGTTACTCACACAGATCACCTGAGATCTCCTGAGATTCACTTAATGCCAATATTCAAATAATAATGGCAAATATAATTTTTCTCGCTATTCTTTGCAAGTTGAAATAAGTTTAATTAATACATGGAACTAAAGGCCTTCGAATTGAACTGTTTTCTTTTGAAACGGTCTCTGAAGGCCATAATTTTATTGAAAGTGTTTCTGTGTTGTAATTTGTCACGCAAAATTCGCCCCAAATCCATGAATCCTGCCCAAAGGGAATGACAGTGCTTGCATAGCGTATTAGCACACACCTTTTTATGATTTAAAAATGTCCCAAAATATTTGCTTACAGCTGAAAAAAGATAATGAATGAATTTTTGATAAAAGGATATGTTTACGAATTTGTTTGTGTGGGTGTGCAACTCAAAGCAAACACGAAAAGAAACTCAACATGCTACCCATCCGCCACCCACAAATTTAAACCCTTTCTGCTTCTTTTGTTAAAATATTTGCAGGAACAAATGCCGATTTTTTTTTTTGGGACTGGCGTTGTTTTCATACGAACAGCACTGTATAGCAAAAGAAAGAGAGGCCGTACAAAACAGAAACTCTGTTATCATTGTGGAAGAGCATGGCATTGCATACGTGTCCATGTGATATGGCTGAGTTGATAAGAACTACCAGGAATAAAAATAGTGATTTTTTTTTGTCTTAAAACAAAACAATTTTCGACATCCAAAAATTATCGTAGAGGGTTAGCGTCATGTGTATGTTTATGAGTCAACCTTGGTCCGTCTGTCCATACGTGTGGTCTGTGTTGCAGTCGGTATGAAGAAGACCTGTATGACATGCAATAACGGTCGTATGTAATCTGTTATTGTATGCATATGCGATATAATGATACGAAAGAACGTTGTGTGTGATGCAAGACAATTTTGCAATTCGTTATCAAATAACGTTAGTTTTTTTAAATAAATATTTCATTTTTGTTTAAATGAAATTTTTGGAAATTTTTTAATTATTTTTCCTTTGAACAGAAGACTCTTCTTTCGTGAAATGGTAGAAAATTTCAAAAACTGTTGTAGGAGGACTGGCAAGCGTGACTGCGAGAGTCACTGCTTGAATTTAACATGTTATTTAAGAAATATTATTATTGTGTTAGGATGGGCGCTGAAAATGTTGCAAAATGAACAAAAAACAAAGATTAAATAGTGTTTTTCAGCTGTATGGGAAAAAATTTTTAGTTACGGGTTCAACTTGTTCTACATTTAAGGTATCCAACTGAACTGGCTTGCTAGAAAGTCTTTGTAATGGGTGTTGGGTTCTATATAAAATCAGGAATCGAAATAGTTATGGTTTTGCGAATGAACCGTCACATTAAGAGAACACTTTTTTGTAGCATAGAGGTTCGCCGCATTCATTGTTGGAGATCCACATCAAACGTCCTCCTATTACCTCAACATCCTGCTTGTAGAACAATGCATTTCAGGAGTAAGGGACATCGCAGAGTGCTGGTTTTTGAAAATCTTTTTTTTTTATAAAAAAGGTCAAATATGAACACATGCGTGTTCATATATATGTATGTGGGTACGTAGGTAGGATAAAATGACGTGTGATATTACGAAGAAAAGCGAAAGTCTAGAAATAATTAAGAATTTTTAAGCGAAAGTTATAAGTAAAATTTTTTTGTTCAAAACTAAGAATACATTGAAAATGGAATAATCGTTTTCTAAGTGCTATGAATCTCAAGGAAGACGAAATTACAATTATTATATTTTTATGTATTTGACATTTATTTTAATAAATTTTAATGTGAAAATTCAAGAACTAAAAATGTATTTGTTTGTCCAAATTTATATCCGTTTTTAAAATTATTCTGTCTTTGGCACAACATCCCTGCCGAAAAAGAAAATCTTCTTATATCTGACCTTACGGAAGGACTTCTATAATTTTTTTGTTATCTTATAGAAGGCATTAATAGTTCTGTACGAACTATTACCTTCGGTTCCCTCAGATTCCGTTTTAGAAACCAAATAAAAAAAATGTGTCATGCATATCATTTGCTAAGAGACAAGTGAAAAAAGTAAGTGAACCCCATTGGAAACCATTGGAGATTGAACTCTTAGCATGGTGTCGAAAATTTCCTCCAGCAAGGAAACCTATTGATGAACTGTTGAAAGTACTTAATTCGGAAGGCATAAGTGTACCTTGCAGCTGTAATCGGCTTTTAAAGCAAGAAAAATATAAAGTAACAATTAGAACTGTTTCTCCTGAGTTTTATTACCATTTAGGCCTTGAAACTCAAATAAAAAAAAATTCCAATAGAATTTTTAAAAGAAACAGAAAAGCTAAAAAGTTATATAAGTATAGATGGGCTATCACTTTTTAACAATTCTGCTATATATCTTTGGCCTATAATGGGGAAATTTATTAACTTACAACCTACAGATGGTTTTCTAGTTGGATATTACATTGGAAATATAAAACCAATCAATATTTATTAATTTACATAAGAAGCAAATCCAAATAACTATAAGAGCTTTCATACTTCTGCGGGTGCTTTTCTGGGCAACAGAGTAGCTTATATCCCGTTCTATGAATGCCTAAAGTGGTATCAAAAGGCTTGAAAAGTGAAAAACATTTTTACAAACGAGGCTGTTTTAGCAGTGCTACAAACTGATGAGGATTTTTTCAAACGAAAGCAACGGGATTTCCACAAAGGCATCACAAAAAATAACCACATTTCTGAGGAAATATATGGTATAAAAATGGTGATCCAAATCCCATTAGATCCGATGCTCTTAAGCAAATATTAACCCAAACTGATAAGGTTGTTCTTTCAAAAAGAATTATTGGGTTGTCCACATATGTAATTATTGAATTTCAAAGAAAACCGCGTAGTGTAGAAGCTATTTTGCGATGGAAATCCACTGAATATATGCAATTCATTTTGTATATATTATGAATTTCTTTTGTTGCACTCAGCATACCGCATTTTATCTACTCCCAAACATTTTATGTCCAATTTAATTTCCACAAATGAGCTTATTCAGTAATTTATTGAAAATTGCAAAAAAACATTGTTTTGAGGAAAGTATTGTCACTTTTAATGTCCATGGTCTCTTACAATTGGTAGACTGGGTCAGTGTACGCATTTGAAAATTTCTTGCAACTATTAAAAAATCTTGTTACTCGTAAAATTTCGAAATAACATTATTTTTAATTACCAAACACATGACCTATCTAATTATGTATATCAATTCCAAATAATTATTGTTCCATAGAACCATTTATCCCTATTGTCACAACTGGATTCTCTGATGAAAATGGAATTTGTATTAAAGGCAACCGACTCAACAATTTGATCGATTTTTTCGATAAACCTGTGAAGCCATAAAGCATAGGTATATAAATATGAGAGATATTTGCAGCAGAAGAAGAATATTTTAGTAAAGAAGACGTATATTGTTAAATTATAGCTTTTCCTTTCGAAAGTTCACTTTTGATACCGCTTTTACATTCTACTTACTTTTAAGTTTTACATTCTATGTTACTTTTAAATAATAATTATGTACAATATCCGGGGAATAAAATGGCAAAAAGGGATTTTAAAATATTGGATATCAAAGTCCACTGTGAGTGAAAAAAATATTTGCATCCAGTAAATACAATTACATTTTTTATACCATTTTACCCTATTTTTCAAATTTCTAATTTTTTAATTCACAAATTAAGATTTGCATACGCATATATAATAGTTATATAAATTATATTGTGTACATAAATTCAACAAAAAATGATATCCCTCAGAAATGATAATAAAAACCACAATGAAATAATTTCCGGTGAATTGGCAACAATAAAAGTGCATTTGGAGCAACAAGTCAAAATCACCATAGTTGATAGTACATATTTGGACTATTTCCCAATCAAAACAGAAGATAATTTGGAAAGTTTGAATGAACGCATAAGCACCATGGAAGAAGAAAAAGTTATCCACCACAAGGAGGATTAATTAAAAATCTTCGAAATGTACTTTGTGTCGATGTAAGAAAAAGGTTCTAATTATGATAGCATTCAAAACTTATGCGAATGCTGACAATTTATATTTCCAGCCGGTGGAACAAAATGTTATCACATTTTCTAATTATAAAATAATTATAAAAAAAGCGCTCCAGCTTAAAAAAAATTAGCTGTATAAAAAAAATTCCTAAGAAACAAAAAACATTTAACCCTCATCGGTGCCTAGAGAAATACATCTAATCGGTGCCTGTATTGACCCTTAACCTTGAATAAAATAAAAACGGTTCAGCGGAATGGCTTTGTATTTTGCAAAGTAGAATTATTTTGCCAGAACAACCAAATAAGCCGTTTTTGAATTTGTAGGCTTGCTGTATATAATGATGAAACCCTCTATATAGCATACCTATCCCCAGATAACATACCCACACATTCTATATACTTACAAACTAGATATATACATATACATTATTGTAAGATTTAGCTATAAGAGAAATTAGAGTATAATCAATGTTGTAATCAGACGGAGAGGGCGCAGCCTTAAATAAGTTGGTATAATATGATTTGGTATAGTTACGAGTCGGTGCCTGTGATGCGCGTACAAGCACAGGTATTCAATGTTAAGGATTAGATGTATTTCTCAAGCGACCGATGAGGGTTATGCAAAGAAAATGAAAAAATATAAATAATAAAAATTTTATCTATTAACTGTATTAAAAAAATTTTTTAAAGAATTGATTTTTGATTTAATTTTTTGTTTCATATTTAAAATAGAAATCTAATTTTCGATTAATACATTAATTTTAATATTGATGCTTATAAAGTTGTGTAAATAAATGAATACATACATATGAATTTTCTACTTAACAATTATCATTGAAATGTCCTTGAACAAAGAACGAAGTTATTATTCATTATTGGGTTTATGTATTATTCTCTTCAAAGCCTTTCCATCCTCTGCCGAAAGAAGCTAGTGCGGAAGGCCTAACCCGCAATGACAACGTGTGTAAAAAAGGAGGATTTGTTCATCCAAAAGAAGGAGTACAGTGGCCTTCTAGAAGGCGATATGTACCTTTTTTTTCTTTCTCAGGCTGTGATATAACTCGATGAAAGGTTTTTAAAACAGGGATATCCTTTCAAACACGGAAAAGGACAGTACCACGGCGTGTTGACTTTACAAAAATTGGATTTTTTCTTATTTTTGCTTTCAGCACATTGTTTAAGGAAAATGTACTTACTCCCATACATACATACATATATATGGCATACTAAATGGCATATGTACAAAAGTTTTGAAGCACGTATGTATGTATGCACACAGGAATATGTATGTACATAGATATTTGCCAGAGGAAAGAACTTACGTAAGAAAATCGAAAACTATTCTTTGGAGTAAAAACCATCCAGTTGAAATAAATTCATAACTTATTTCAAATTTTCTACCTAAGTACATATGTACATACATACGTATAGCTACACACATAAATCCATACATGCATGCGTACACACTGCACGCAACAATCCATATATATGTACATATGTACATACATATGTCCATATGCATATATTTAGTAGTATTTACGTTTGCTGTTAAATGAAATGTTATAAAATTCCCTTTTAAATGATTATACAATTATAAAAGCATGCATGTGCATGTACATGTATATCTCATTATATTTTTTAAGTTATAATCAGTTACCAACATTTGGAAAGCACGTGCCAAATTTTGAAAATAGGAAAAAAACACTTTTGTACATAAATAATCTAAACAATAAAGCAAGTGCATCTGTGTGCGTATGTGCATGGGGGTTGTGTGCAGGAACGTACGAATATTTACTATTATTCAAATACGACAAAATTTTATTGTAAAAGCAAAAGTTTTTAATTACGTACATACATATATTATTTTATTTTTCTTATTTTGGGCTTAGCGATTAAAATAAAAAATTGACATGAATTATGAGCAAAACTTTTTAGAAAGTCAAATTTTGTTGCGACAGAGCCAAGCAACAATATAAATATGTATGTGTGTGTTTGTGTATGTTTGCATATATGTGTGTCAATATCAGATGAACGTGTTTTTTAATACAAAGTATTAGAATAAATCCATACATACATACAACACACACACACACACATGCATACATACAAACACACATGCAAAATAAAATAGATTTTATGATAAGCGTCACGTAGAAGAAGTCAATGCTCACAATAATTGTTATACAATAATCATTTATAGCAATGGACCAATTTTTGAATATTTTTTATTACTCGAACTTTAATGATTTCATTACGGACTTTTTTCTTATGTTTTGAATTGTTTGCAGCAATTAAAAGATGATTTAGAATCACTGTGATAAGCGGCCGCAACACATATAAATTAATTTTGGAATTTATTGCGTTTGAAGAAACGTCTATAAATAATTGGTAATGACGTGACAAATACTGTAGCAAAGTTGATTTATTATTATACACCGAAGTGCAGACTGATTATTATAGACGGCAGTGTACTTTTGGAATGCAGGATAAAGGTTCCTACATACTCGGCTTTGTTTAATGTATACATACATGCGCGTTTTTTTCGCTTGCACTTAAGCTTTTTAGAATTTTGTTGAAAAAAATGTGGTTTTAAATTATAGAATTGTAAAATTTTGCTGCAATACGCGTACAGTGAGCGTCAAAATAAATTTACTTCAACATATTTAAATGTGATTAACATATTTTACACATTTTTGTAACAAACAATTTTTATTCAATATTGTTGACAGAAAGTTTTATTGAATATCATTCCAATTAAATAATAAGGAGAAACAGAAACAACAGAAATAACAAAAATATTTAAAAAGTAAAACAAGACGCACATTTCACGAGGAAAATGTTAGTTTACAGTAAAAAAAATTAGGAAAAAATTAAAAATTAGTTTTTAGTTTGTTTGTCTTTTGCATTTAAAACGGCTTGTATTCTTCTTGGACATTGATTTGACTAAATTTATAGTAACTTCAGCAGGAGTCTTCAACCATTCCTCCTTTATAACTGACTTAGCTTTTCCTTATTAATAATTCCATTTTTCTTATCTGTATTTGAAGATGCTCCCAGAAATGCTCAATGGGATTTTAATCAGTTGATTGCAGGTAGATGATCCAATATTTTCGGCATATGATACAGCAACCATTCTCTCACCACTTTAGAAGAGTGTTTTGGTTCATTACTAACGCTGGGCTTCAAACTATTTTTCAATACATTGAAGTAATCACTTTTATTCATCGTACTTTCAATAAAAGTCAAGTTCATCGCTCCATTTGCTGCCATATACCCCCCAAAAAAAAAAAACACAGAAGACCCCCACCATGCTTAGTGGGCGATATTATATTTTCTTCTTCATATAGTATCCGCCGTATTGTACTCTGATTTGGTACAAACATTTGTATGTAATTCAATAAAAAAAAAGATTTTGAATTTTTGTACCATAAGGATTTTTTGGAACCATATGACGATATATTTATTCCAACTTTGATCACCGAAGGAATACGTGGTATTTTATTGATCGGCATATACTACAACACCAGTACACATATGTGGGTCTATGTAAGTACTCCTTTGATATACATGCACGCTTTCGAAATATTGCTGGTATCCATGTATAAGCGAGCAAATTTACGTATGCTTCAGTCGTACGATTTGTCTCATTTGGCATCTCTACTGGAAAATTAAATAGTGTGGCATAAAAATGTGCAATTTTGCTTGGCAAATCGTAACATTTTCCTAAAATCATGGTTTTCGTGCGATCAGAATTTCTTTTACTTAAAACACCTGAACAAAAAAAATATTTTTAAAGTTTGTTGATAACTTAATTTATTAAAAATTTATTAAAAAAGTAATATAGCTAAACGTATCAAGGTATGTATTAACCTTCTCTTTACTTTTTTTTAATTTAATAATAATTTTTTTAATTTTGTTTTAATTTTTATTTTAATAAATTGGTTACATATTATTTGTTTAATTTTTTGCAAAATGCATTTTGTAATTTTTTACAACCACAAAACATACGTATGAATGTATGTTTTTGCATCACATTTAAATGATTGTGTGACACCAGCAGGATAGTGAAACGAGGCCTTCAGCAGTTTTCACCAAATGAGTTGCGTTTAACGCTTTAGCTCAGTTCAGCTGAATAAAATTAATGGAACTCTTAAAATTTGTTCATTTCATTGTAAAAGAACTTTTTTTTTTATTGAAATATTAACATTTTTAAAGGCGAAATTTTAAAATAATGTCCACATTTCTAAATATTTTTGATAAAGCTCAGTTTCAAAAATGACTGCTTATAAAAAGTCGAAATGTCCAATAATACTTGAAATGAATAAAAAAAAACCTTTAGGTACGCAACTATCATTGTCTTAATCAAATTTACTTAACAATTATCATTGAAATGTCCTTATATGTAAATTGACACACAACCGCAGACACGGGCAGAGACAAGACCTTAGAAATTAAAATTAAAAAAGCCAAAAAACCTGAATACTACAAAAACACCCAAGCGGCAGAGGCACCAGCCATCCAACGATCGATCCATTGGACCATTCACTGAAAAATTATCAACTACGAAAATATTTCATTTGTTTACTTTTTTATTTAAAATACTTTATCAATGAAATATAAAAATCCATCAGTACTATCAAAAATTGGCATCAAAACGCCGCCAGGCGACGATTAAAATATTTTCATTTTTTATTCTGTATTTTTGGGTCAAATTTAAAAACAACGAAAATACAGCCAATAAAATTTAAAAATGAGAGCTGAAATAATAAATTCATACCGAAATAAATGTATTTCAACAAATTACACAGTCGCACAGTCGCACAGTCACACAGTCACACAAAAGGAATTTATATATATTCAAATACAGAAAAAGCGTATTCTTATCAATCAAAAACAAAAACAATTATCGTTAATTCGTTCTTTATATGTATAAGGAACCAAAAGTTATATAAAAAAACATGAGTTCTTTTGTTAGAGAGCGGCGTTTTTCTTTTTATTATTGATTTCATATGAAATGGAAAATACTCGCACGCAATGGAAAAATATATGTGGCTGAGCTGATCATAATCTACCGGCAAAATGTGCATATGTATGTATGTATGTATTAATGCAACATTGTGGCACTGGCAGTTGATTACAGTGTATACAAATCCAACTCTCTGGCAAATAATTTACAAATAATTTTATTGTTTCTACTTGCTTTTCCACGGCGCTTGCTTAGATCACCACACCACTTTCCCATAAGCAGTTTTAGTTTAATAGTTCATGTGTTATTTAAGATGTGATTGATTAATGTTTGTTAAAAATTCAACAGTTTAAAGAAGGAAGACCGCTCTATCTTTTGGATAGAATATTTTATTCTCGCCATAGTTTGCTTTTAAGTTAATAATAAAATAGAAATAATTCTTTGGTAAAATCTAAAAAGAATCAAAAGCGACATTACAGCTTTAAATCACGTTAAAATACATCCCAACTCTGACCTCCTTTGGCAAGAAGAATATTTCCATTATACGCAATATTAATCAAAGTAAAATTCTATTACACACATGTATGTAATAAAAGCCATTTTCTCAGAGCGAAGAAATCAAACAAGGCGAATTCGTAACGGGATTACCGTCTTTGAGACCGTAAAAAAATATAAGAAAAGTTTTTTTTTTGTTCTTTTATTTGGAGAATGTAAAAGAAGACTACCATGCATATAAAGTGAAATAAAGAAAACAACGAAAACATGTAGTAAAAGTGCTCATGGCTCCATATTTATGGAAAGCATTTCAAAAAACAAGAGAGAAAGCAGTTGCTTTGGAAAGCTCCTGCAAACCAATGGAAGCCAAGGACATTGTCCGTATTAAAATAAAAGTTTATTTAACTCGACGAACAAAAGTATATTTTTTCATTAATTTTTTAAATGTTTTAATTTTTTCTTCATATATTCCTTTAATTACAAAATTGAAGCGTATTTTCAATGACGCAGTGATTGAATTTGCCTCAGTTTAAAAAGTGAATTCGCTTTAGTTCACTTTGCATGAATTCAAATATTACGCTTGTAAAAGTTTATGCGCATTATGCATAAGGTACTTTCTGCTCATACTCATTATCCATAGCGCCACAGTAGAATTGTATTTCTGAAATTTATAAATGTTTACTAATTTTTGTTACCGACTTTACATATTTCCCTTACTACAAAGTAAAAAACAGAATCAAATATGATAATTATAAGCGTTAGTGCATCTAAACGAGCTCTACTGTATTTTCATTTCCTTGAATTTTTCTAATAATTTAACTTAAGAAATAACAAGTGAAAGTGCTATATTCGACTTTACCGAATCATTTCTACACTACAATTTTACTGCATTGAAGTTTTAATTTTAATGTTATCAAAATTAAAAAAATCAAATGATGTTGTCTTCCTACTTATGCCATTTAAACTTTTGTTACCTGATTTTGGCGATTCTCATAATGGGTTAATTTCTGAAAAAATTGTGTGGAGATGGTTTTTTAAATTTTTGATTTTAAGGAAAATTAGGATCAACTTACAGTGCGTTAAAAAAATACCCAGCACAGACAGGAAGACAGATGGACAAACCTCAATAAACTTCCCTTCATATATGAATCCTGAACTCGCGGTGCGACAAAAATACTGATCACAGACAGATAAACAGGCAGACAAACCCCAATGAACTTCACTTCCCATATGGATCGCGCATATACATATATACTTTATAGGGTCGAAAATGAATATTGTGTCAAAACATGTGAATGGTTTTCCAGCGTTACATGAAAAAGTATGGTTACATTGCCGCCAATAGTTGGAGAGAGACAAATTTCTTTCCTGCTGCATAGAAATGTTGATTCCAATATGCAGTACCAGGCATAGAGACTTTCCTGAATTACTTGCACATTTGTTTTAACCAAAATTGATCAAGGATACAGTTTTAAGGAAATCACAGTCAGAATTCCAGCTGAGCAGAGTCCTTATAATTGCACTCGATCGACACATATGTATGTATAATAAGACATTTTCACATATTATTTGAACGGAATCCTATAATCAGCAGCTCCCTCGCACAGGTATATTGATGGAGCGTGGGCTTCGATGTACTCGATGTTAGGTCAATAAATAATGGAAACCTTTTTCCAATTGCAACAGTTGCCACAATTGCAAACACTCAAAGTAAAAATAATATTTTTATTTCACATTTTATTTTTATTTTAAAAAAATTCTTACTCTGCCAGTGGCCAACATATTCGAAATGTCGTCGGTCTATTAAACATGTGTCTACATACATACATGTCACCACCAGGATGACATAAAAATGGGGATATTCATATGTTTGAATCTATTGTAGCGGTTTGGCATTTCTGCTTGAGAAACTTGTTGTTCTACTTTCAGAACGGATTTGATGCACAACAACCGACACACACACCTCCGAAAAAGCAAAAACGCGAAAGGATTTGACACAGAATTCAATGATTGTTGTTACTGCAGACGTACTTTACGCTACTTTGCTGTGCCAACAATCTACCTACATACATACTCGCGCTAACTTGAAGATACGCACACAATCGTACGAGTACACACAGAGGAACGTGGGGATTTTGGCCCGAAATGTCCTTGCTTTTCTTGCGATTTTTGCTTTTTGCTGCTTTGTTTCATTTTGATTTTAGCAAACAAACAATCAACGATAAAGGAATGAGCGGCTGCACAAATCGGCTGCCTAGCACTTTCTGTTCCCCTGTTATTAAGGACAAAGAAATTCCAACAAAAAGTTTTAAAAAAGTACATTCAATGCATGCGTGTGTACGATATCAGAAAGTGTTTTACTTCTTCGTCCGATAACTGTCAAATTTACGTGTGTTGGAATTCTATTTGTTGTTATTTATGATTTTAGGATGTGACAGTTTGCAAGTATTTTTGAAAGGCCCTCTTGCTTGCGTGTTTATTGCTGATTTCCATATTATTATTGTCTTGCTGCAGTGCGAGTGAAAATGTGTATGTATTCGGTGCACACACAAATGCACAAATAAATTTCATACTAAAAGGGGAAGGGGTGGTAAACAAATTCAAATTGAATCAGTTGTTTCTGGTGCTTTTGTTAGGATTATTAATGCACAAAACACTTTCTAAATAATTTAATTAATTCGAACTTGTTTTGAAATGGTGTATGCTAAAATTGCTAAAAACAACAACAACGACCATCTGCGTGCTCTAATATTGTTTTAGTAATTCTTGTTCATTTTCTTGTGAGTAAACATGCAATATTAAATGAAGTCACATATTACAAATAGCTCACTCACATCATCAACCAAATATATTTTCTAATTCATTTAAAGATAAATTTAGAAAAAAAATTGTCAAGGGTTTTAGTTTGAATTTAATTACTTTTAAAGATTTAAAAAAGTTGCGCAGCACAACCGGTGTACTTTGATAATGGCGTGCGATGTTTATGTGACAAGTATAACTTAGTAAAAGCTAGAAGATTAAATTATTATTATATTAATTTTGAAGAAACAATTTGAAAGGCGACTGAGACCTCTGCGATAGCAGAGGTTCTAGCAGGGGCGATAGCAGAGGTCTCAGTGTAGCAGAAATACAAGGCGTCAGATATGCAAAATATAAATATTATGACAATAAGTTTTAGTCAGTTGCTGGTTCAAGTCAGAAATGTTTCGACATCGCCTCTGTGGTTTTTAAAAAAATAGTACACGTGCTCGGAACAGATACCAGCAACATAAATCTCACATATTATAGCAGATCCTCAACATCCAAGAAGATGTGCAAAAGCCGTTTTTGACATGAAGTTATATGCAGTAACATGCACTTCAACTTGTCCCAAAAAAACAATTAAAAAATATACCTGTAAAAAATTAAGATTAAACATTTTTGAATTTCAAATTGGGTACTTTCGGATTCAGGCCTTAAGATAACTGTATCGATGTTTGGGAAAAACAGCGCTCGAGGTTGAATACAAACATTTTTAAATTTACTCGACAATTTACTATGTAACTCGTTTCGAAAGTATGAACAGCTCGAAGGTGGTTTTTACGATCCGAATTTAAACTCTTACCATATAACATAATGTGCAAAAACAAATGTAATTGTTAAAAAAAAATGGCTACATTCCTCAGCTGGGACTCGATTATTTACTCGATATCGAATGCTAGAAAATGTATTTACGAACGTGAGTTAGATGGTACGAAAAATCCGAATTCGTAATATTTAACTATCGAATCGAGTTATATACTAACTCACATGATGTTGATCACATTGGATCATTGCAAACTTACAAAAACCGACTATTGACTTTTTTTTAAATGTGGCAGGTTTGGTTTTATATAACCATTTAATTTTTTTAATTCAACCAGTTTTTTTTTGCCACTGGATACGGGGGAAGAAATCTAAGGCAAATGCCCAGCCGTACTCGTACTAGTTAAAAGGGATAAAGCTACATCTTGTTGTAATGTAAAATAAAAAAAAATAATTCAAATAAAATTTAAATTTCTGAATGAAAAAAAAAATTTCTAAATCGACGCTTTTTATTTTGACATGGACGACGGAGACCTCTACTGTTTTTGGTTTTATACTGTGCAACCTTTTAAATTATAACAACCAGTGCCAAATTGATGACAATTTTGAAAAATGCTAAACCTTTTTGATTTTGAAATTTTTTTATTGCAGCAACCTTCTCTTCTTCTACTTAACATAATTTATACAAAAAGCGACTGCAAGTATCATGCCACCAAGAAAGATTGTGACAAATTGTTTAGTCTCTGCGCTACAAAACTCGTAGTTGTCATAAGAACAATGTATCGCAACGAGCTTCTGTAAATACGAACCAACACGTAACTAAAGATCCTGTCCAGACGTACTTTTGATGCAATTGCTACTGCATTTCTGATTTTTATGAAGATTTAGCAGTTTTATTGAATTTATTGCTCCCATATTTATTTATGCTGTAAATTTAATTGTCAAGCCATTTGAATCTCTATGTCACGCGTTATTCACCAAGAATTACACTTAACTGATCGTCCCTGGCGAAATGAATTTTTTTTGTTGATTTTTTTTTGAGAGCTACAACAAACAACAAATTTTTTTCTAAGTTACTTTGGAAAGCAGGTAATTAATAACGATAATGCTGGAATCCTCTCCAGCAAGCAGTGGTAATATCGCTAATTAAAAGTCGGATAATTTTTAAACTCTATCACGTTTACCGAAATTACTTCATTGAAAAGAATTTTAAATGATATTTTTAGGATATAGTTGTAATATGGCACGAAATAAATATAGATACATCCCCTTTTTATTCACATAAATATTATCACGCCATTGTCCTGTGCCTGTAAACTGCTCCTTATAACTTATCGTTGGTTATCCTTGTTGTTGCAGCAAATTCTGTTGCTTTTATGTGTTGAATTTTTGTGTTTTCCAACTGATAAGGATATTTTTGTGTTTCTTAAAAAGAGGAGCAGCAAGAAAAACTGTAAGCAGTTAAATATGATTTTTCGTTGTTGATAAAAAATATTAAATTTTAATATTTTGCTCATTTTTCTCTCCATCTTTGCAGTTGCTGATATGTTTTGTATATAATTTTAGATATAATTTGGTTGTTATCCTTTTAATAGAAGGAAAAAAGTTATTGTTTGCTTAACTCAGCAATTTCTTTCCATTACTCCTTCTTGTGAATAAAGCCAGCATTAATGGAGAACTAGAAACAGCAGTTTAACGGATATTTTTACGAGGAAAATTTATTTTAGGAGAGTTCTTTTCACGAAAATAATTACCCACCAGCAAGTTTGGCGACAAGCGATTTTATGAATTAAAAAACTGTTTTATAAACACGATATGAAAAGAATACAGCTTTGAAAGAGTAGTCCTTACGAGCTATTTTTCATAAAATACATTTTCTACACATGAAATGCTAGGAAAGGATATCTCAATTTCAAATGTGTTAAAGTCTGTTTTGTAATGAATATCCTTTTAAAATATATTTGTTTCCCAAAATTAAAATAATAACCGTTCTCAAAACTTCTTCGACTTTGCAAACATAAACGATAAAAAGTCAAACAAAAAATTGTTAACAGAAACTAAATTAAATTAGTCTTGGCTGCAGTTCGATTCAAAATCATTTTTTCCCTTTTTTTCCTTGTATTTGTTTGAATTTAAAAATCAAAATGAAAAACAAAAGGCTTTCCTTAAATTCATAAATTAAAAAGTCGGAACCTGAAATTATTTTTAAATGCTTTCCAATAGTAATATCTACCGGACTTTGTCCTAGTGAATTAAGAATTGAGTGCTTAAAGGTACGCTGTTGTAAGCACGACTTTTCGAAAGGACTTTCTTAAAGGAAACTTTCAAATTCAAATACTATTAAATCTAACACACATATTTGCAAGTGTTGCTCCCAAATGTAAAATTTTTAAAGGCACGTGCTTTCTTAATAGTAGTACTTCTATTCAAACATACAATTTTATTTTAAAATCAAAATCTTTCAAAAAAAAAATGTCTTCCAAAGATTTCCCCTCTTAAGACCGTTTGAAAA
Source organism: Ormia ochracea (assembly GCA_963402855.1). Classification (NCBI taxonomy): domain Eukaryota; kingdom Metazoa; phylum Arthropoda; class Insecta; order Diptera; family Tachinidae; genus Ormia; species Ormia ochracea. The sequence continues at coordinate 30,095,822 of OY727108.1, forward strand.
TTTGTCCCCAGCAGGTACCTTTTCAAATGCACTACTTTAAAAAAGTACTTTTTTACACATATCAATTTTTAAAGGTGCCATCATCCAAAGGATATCACAAGCTTTTATCGATACCAGTTCCCAACAATTTAACAGAAAGTATTACAAGAGTCTACGCACACTTGCTCCCTTCTTTCATAACTTAATACTAAATATGAATGTGTGGGTATTTTTAGAAGTATCTTTTCCACATACAATACCCGTACAATTTCCCCATGAGTTTCATAAATTGTTGTAATTTGTTATGTTTATAGTTTTGAGCAATTTTAGCTGATTTTGCAAAATGCAAAATAAAATCACAGAAATGAAAGGAAGATAAAATTTATAGCAAATTTCAGGAGGAGCAGATGAAGGGAATGAAGGTTGCGAAATATGAATAAGAAATAACATGAATTACGACACTTTTCAAATAATGGATTTGAGCTGTTCAAAAACGATTTGCTTAAGTGTCGTTTTGTTAAATGGTTTGTTTTTTCGCATTATCATTTTCCATTTTATCGGTGCAAGCATTATAAGGAAATTTTAGAGCCAAATGAAATATGTTAGTAGTAATAAAGCTGGCATTAACGAAAAGCATTGAAACAGTAGAGGTGCAGAGAAGGAGAGCTGATATGTCTAGATCTCTTTTTCTCAAGTTGATGATGAAGTCGCACTTTGTTGGTTATGACGATTATTTGGCAAGCGACCAGCAGAAAAATACTTTTTTAAATTAATATAGTCTTGCATTGATTTGTACTCGTATCTGTGTTCCCCCCTTTGCTAATTCTGCACTTGCATCGGCATAAACATATATCTACATATATATATTCCTATTTTTATCAGTAGATCGGGGAGAAGGGGGCGTTATTTTGGGTCACATATTTTGTACTTTCCTCATTAGCAGGTAACCAATATTTTTATTTAAGTTTTGTAGAAGTTGTATTCTCGTTTACTTGCCCGGCACTTGCCAACACATAAACTTTAAGCTTAACTCGTATCTCAGAGCACAAATCTAAAAGTCTTCTGGTTTGAGTTTATTTGTTATACGTAAAATGTATTGATTTATTTGAGTTCACAATGTAAGTATAAAATTTACAGCATGTACAGTCTAATACTGTAGTTTATACTTCTGAAATGTTTTCCTTAATCGATTTTATCCATTTTTATCAAGTAACTTTACTTTCGTAACCGCCTGTAGATACAATCTTATAGCGAGCAAACTAAACTATAAGATGTTAGACAAAAGTAGCGTACAGTAAGTGGAGCCACATCTGCGCGTATAGTGTTACAAACCGACCTATTTAAGTCAATGACTGACAGTCTGACTAAGGAAAATGTTTTATTAAACTTTGTTGCAACATGTACGGGAAGAGAGCAAACTGCAAATCGCTCGGAATGTATTTGCATGTGCACTTGCTCTCGCATAAAAGCCTTGCAGGGAAGTCTTATTTCGAAATTCATATTCTGTTTGCAGTGAAAGATGTGTCTTTATTGACAAGTGGCAGTAAATGTAAAGTATCTTCTCAAGATAAATAGCAAGAATTGTTAACAAAAGAGCCAGCTGAATATTGTAATGCTAATACGAGTATTTCTATTACAACACCAATAATAATAAATTCTTACGAGCACTACATTCTAGCGGATGCAGAGTTTTGAAAGCTGTTTTCTCTGCTGCATTATTTTTCATATAATATTTCATAATTCATTATTTACTGCAATTGAAATTGCGTCACCTCTTTCACAATCAAAGAAATTTTGATAAAATTTGCAGAATAATGCGCAGTTTCCGCAACCAATTTGATTTTAAAACTCGATTTGTCATTATCATAACAAGTGATGCCATTTGGCAAATTGGCGACAGCTACGTTACTGGCAGTCTGTCTAGTCGTGTAACCGGTAGCCTGCAACATTTTTGTTATATTTATGTTTAGCTCAATAATATTCATATTTTAGATTTTTTTAATTTTAACGATTTTTCTTAACGTGAATTTTATTTTATTCATTTAAGTACTTTTTCTTATCACTTTTCTTATTTTTCTAAATTTCATTTTGAAATATTAACTAGTTTGTTCATTGGATTACGGAAATTTATCATTATATGTGATATTTTACCAGTTTATTTATTATATGTAATTTTTTTTTAATTAAATTTTTTATTTAAATTTTTTTTTTTAATGTTTTACTGTTTTGTCAATATTTAGTCGCAAGCTATTGAATTGGACCTTCAGTGAGCCTAATCAGTTATGTGTTTGTAGGCAAGTGTGGAAGTGTGCATGTTTGCATGTATGGATATGGGATTGGGTTTAAACCAAAAAATATTTTCTGTGACTGCCCCAACGATTCTGTCAATTAGATTTCAAATTAAATGTGTGTAATATGTGGAATAATAAACTACCGACCATATCTTTTTCCTGTTTTGATTCTATTAGTTCGTTGTTAGGAATTTATACCTGGCAAGTGTTCCGAAATAAAGTGTGTGGTCAATTCTGATTCTTCGTTGTATCATATACGAAAAATCAGACAATTACTTCGTATGCACATACATATGTATATAAAATACTATAAATAGATGTAATACATACCCACATGCAAGCGTATTACTAATGGCGTTTTCTTTTCTATATTAAAAATGTTGCCCTGTGAAAAGGTGCCTTTTTAAAATGTTTTGCCCGCCCTGTGAAAGTGCAGTTTTTTATATAACGAGAAAAGAACACAAATTCGAAAAAAGAGCAATGCCTTTTTTTTAACAGCTGATAAACATTTTCTGTATTTTATGAAATGTGTATACAAAAATGTTCAGTTGCCAGATTGCTAATTCATCTGCTTGAGAAAACAAATTTTTTTTTTAATATTTCATTTTGTTTTATACGATACTCTTTAAAGACTCTCAAAAGACTTTTTTTTAACATTTTCTGGTAACGCTGTGCAAGAATAAAATCCATGTGTTTTACAAGGCAATTTTTTAGAAAAGAAAGGGCAACATTTTTTAGAAAAGAACACGCAACCCTTTCACAGGGCAACACATTTTCGAGAAAAGAACACAAAATTGCCCTCCCTGCGGGTAGTTTTGCCTTTTTTTGTAAAAAAGAAAACGCCATAAATATATTTATCACTGATGTGTCCTTGCTTCCGGTTTCATCAGTGCCGAGCATAAATTTTCATTCTTAAGAGAACAGATTCTTTTAGGCTGCTGTTCAATGTTCACTGTTTTGATTTAAGTGGAATATATGCATGCATGCATGTTCTTAACTTAATTGTTTGGAGCACGTACTTTAAGAATATAAAAAGTGGGTCTGTTCGCGTACATTTATTCTCTTGCAGTTGGCCGTTGCTGCTTATTTAAAAAGATATTTATATTTTATTTCGGAATATGGTCTTGTTTTTCTTTTCGTTTATATAATGATCTTTTACGAGTGATTAATTAAGATTGATTGATAACTGCAAAAGTACACAAAAACACACACAAGCGCAAATCAAAAGCACGAAATGTTTAATCGAGGTGATCTTTTTAAGCGAATAAGTTTGCAATCTCCCCCCGTCCCGCGGACGGTTTTAATGTACTGCTACGCTTGTTTTGCTAATAAATTTTGAAATGTTTTATGTGCGTTGGCTACCCTTGGTGATTGTATATGGTTGTATATAAGCCACTGTTACCCCGCTACTCCTTTTGCTAGCAATTACTAACGCAAGTTGTTGCTCTTTGCCCCCCACCGGTTTAATGCGATAAATAGGAAGATTAGAGTGCAACTCACCTTAAAGCAGCATGACTGTTTTGTTTTCAGTTTGGATACAATTTATTGTTGTTGTTTTTGTTGATTTAAAATTTTTTTCGCATTCCGGCTTGCTACCTAATATTGCTACAATAGTCATAAAATATATACAATCAGGAGAAGAAAAAACACAACCGTATAAAGCTTTAAAATTGAGATCTCATTTGTTGATAACTGAATTGCTTTTCTTAAGCACAGATTTTTACTTTTTGATATATGAAATGAGATATGAACGTAAATATAAAAATCACCTAAGTGGAGTCTCTTTAACGTTGTTTGCCTTAACGCTTTTGCAATTGTTGTTGCTGCTGCTGTTACTGTTGCTCTTGTTGTTGCTGTTGCTGTTATGCTTTCAGTTTTAACTAAATGGCCGTATGCAGTTATCGCAAGAAATACGCTTTAATTTGAAATACGCAGCATTGAAGGTATCATAAAAATTTAAGTAGATGTTTGATAAGAGCAAAAAGAAAAAGGAAGAAAAATAACAGCAGCATGACTATAAACCACTCACCTCTACGGACATAAAATTCTAATTTTCCTAACCAGCAATCCCATTGAAAAATTGCTAATCGAAAATGGTTATCGATTAAATTGTAAAAATCAAAATGCAGTTTCGTAATAAACATCACAATTTATATCATGTCGAAGAATGTGAAGCTTATTTCCACATGGAATTTATACTTACGTAGCCGTACCTTCACCCAGAGAGTATGACGTAAGGAATATTCTCTACTTGATAGATCAGTGTTGAAGCAGTATGGAACACTGGCACAGCTACATCAAAATGTGCATAATTTAATTAACCAACTTTGTGTTGCAATAATCTTTCTTCCACTACATCATCGATATATTCACCATAAGCTTTGAAAGTGTGTGAAAGTTTTAGAGAGTTTTTGTATAAAAGCGCGAACACCAAGTCAGCAGCAATTAGGGAAATTGTCTTTCTATGTCAGTTTCTAACCACTTTTGCTGCTTGCCAGAATCGTAAGAAATTTATACAATATCTGATATATTTCCAATATATAAATATTTTTATTTTAAGAGTTGAAACTTGATAGGGTTTCAAGTTTTATAACTTTAGCTTTAAAACATTTTTATTTAAAATTTACTAGCTTCCTAAACACATTCAAAGTGAACTTTCAATTTAAGTAAGTATAATGGCCTTTTTCAGTGCAAAAATTTGTGCAAAAAATCCTTGTTTCTTATTACAGCAAATATTTAAACATTTAATTACATTTTAAAATGAAATGGTAATCAGTGTTATTCGGGTCCAGCATTTTTTGACACTGGTTATACTTTGCACCATTTACTTTTTTTATAACAACAAATAAGAGAAAAATTAATTTTCCCAATCGTGATAATTATTCGAGTGTTAAACATGTGCAAAGAGTCCTTCGAATTATAGTAAGTTTGATATATTTTGTAAAATTGCAAAAAAATATTTTCTGAAACACTAAGAAGAAATGGTGCAAAAGAAGTATCTTTCTTCAATCTTCGTTTATTCAGAACACTTTTCAACCAAAATCAATTTATTATTTTATTTATGCTAATTATGGATGAAATTGTCTTTATAAGATATTTAAATCTCACTAACATTTCATAGTTAACCCTTACTGGAATATTAATTTTTTACTTAATTGCTGGGGCTTGATATCATCTAAATCCTGTTTGCATTCTGCTAAATGAATATTAAATTTACGATGCTAGTGCGACATCAATATCAAGTAAATTCTATAGTTTCGCTTTGGAAACCTGATTGGCAAGATGGCTATACACCTGTTATTGTTTTAATCAAGTGTGTATTCCCATATGTTCCTCTGCATATATAATTTTCAGTTAGGAAGAAATCAGCCAGTATAGAAGTTGTTAAGCAACGTTTCATCCGTACTTCACTGGTACCCCTGAGAGGTCGGAACATATCACTCTGTACAGTTCTCTTTGTTTATCCCTTCAATCTCATTTACTTTTCTATTCCTATCAACCCAATAAAATTAGTTCATGTATGACTATTGGCTTCCATTATTCAATTTCTAATGAATATGACTTTGGGATTTTAGAAGGACTTGAATATATATTTTTTGGATCTCATCCAAATGCACATACCTTTTTACTTGTATGTTTAATACGACATTTAAATAATCATTTTTCAAAAAATCATCATTTTGGATTTGAAGCAGCTGTAAGATATTTACATTTTGTAGATGTAGTTTGATTATTTCTTTATATATCAATTTACTGATGAGGAAAATAAATGTAATTATTAAATTTTTTATATATCTATATAGTATAAAAATTATATATGACTTCCAATCATATGATCTAGAGAATAGTACAGATAATTATTATAATTTTAATAATTAGAATTATTATTATATTAATTTCAATATAAGTAATAATATTAGCTTCAATTATTTCAAAAAAAATCAATCACAGATCGAGAAAAAACATTCCCATTTGAATGTGGATTTGATCTAAATTCTTCACCTCGTTTACCATTTTTATTACGTTTTTTTTTAATTGCAATTATTTTCCTAATTTTTGATGTAGAAATTGCATTAATTTTACCTATTATTTTAATTATAAAAATTTCTAATTTATTAATATGATCTACATCTTCAATAATTTTTTTATTAGTTTTACTATTAGGACTACACCATGAATGAAATCAAGGTATGCTAAATTGATGAATTTAAATTCATAGGGTTGTAGTTAATTATAACATTTGATTTGCATTCAAAAAGTATTGTATTCAATCTTCCTTGTATATATAAATATATATATATATAAATATGAAGTGATAAATCACAATTAGTTACGACCTAATAATAGGTAATTATTACCCTTATTTTAATATTTTTAATATATTTGCGGGGTTTCTTTTTGCCTTTACTAGTTCTGAATTTTTATATATTAATTAATTTAATTATTTTTGTGTTTTCAAATGCCAGTAGACTGCAGTGCAATAGCATAATGCACTCTATCCACACCACTAAATATATTTTTTCTATTATTGAATCATCAATATAAAACTTGTAACTCTCTTGACCAGTCTTCTTGTGAAAATATAACTTTTAATAATTTATCCGACAACGTCATTTCATTCTTTAAGACCTGAAAAAGCAAACTTTTGCGATGGCTTTTAAATAATCATTGTGCAGTCGGAATTTTGCGGCAGTCTTCCCTCTTCTCCTTACAGTAAAATTGGCTTTCAGACTGCAACACTGTTAATCCCGTAATATCCGTTGGTTTGGGACTCGAAAACTATTGCTTTGGGGCTGTTTTCACTCTTTTTGTAAATTTTATAATTCTAAAAAGGCGTTAAACTAAATTTAATCTTCCGATGAAGTCTGATTCATTTATTTAAATGCAACACTCTTCTATACCAATTTTGTGATCTAATTTTATTTCTAATCTTCTACAGAAATATATGTATCAGTGTCAGTGGCTTCTACTTTATTGCTTGTTCATATTACGGGAAATACTCGACAAGCCGCTACTTTCTTTACCTCACTGTACTTCAACTTGTGTAAGTGTATCACTATGTTATGCAGTGCTGTGCGTTATACAGTACGCAATAAGAACTTTCAATAAATCACTGAAAGTTAGCAGCAACTTTATTCTGTATTCCATGCGCAAATGAAATGCGAAGCGAAAGAAAATTGGAATTCTATAAGGCTTTCCTAATCGCATTCGAATTTTATTTTAAATCGTGGCAACGCCGGTCAAATAACAACGCTGGTCTAAAGTAAAGATCAAAGATAAATTTAAAAAACGAACAGAAATTTGTGATTTGAGGAAGAATGCAAGTAGATTGCTAAGAAGGAAATTGGATATTCTATGTATAAAGGTAATTTATTTTGATGCATTGAAAACAAAATAATTACGACTGACATGGAGTTAAAGTTTTTAAATTGCCATTTTTCATCAAAAATTCCACCATTATGTCAAATTGATGCGATTTGGTGGTCTTCTTGTTTGTTTCCCTGAATAATTTTAACAAGTAATATAAATAAATAAAAAAAATAATTCTAATTTTTCATTTACATTTTTATGCTTTGCGAATGGTGTTTTGCTGTCGAATATATTTTGCGGTGTTTATATGTATTTGACATCTGTTTTCGCAATACAGAATACCGAATTGCCACCTTCTCGCATTTTAAATGCGATTAAAAAAGTACTTTGCGAACATCGCAACACAGAATAGGAGTGTTCGCATTTGCATATTTTCGCATCGTATTGACTTTCGCATAGCACTGTAGAATAAGCCTGCAGTATTATAATTAAAGTCTCCGTTAATGAGTTTTATTTTCGTCAGTGGTTCCGTTTTTCAATACAAATTTATTGGGAAAGGAGAAATCATTTCGCATGAAAACCAAATGTTAGTTTGAAAATTAATCTTTGTATTTCACAGACATGACTTGCTTTTATTTAATAAATATGTATTTCCGAAATAAGGATTTCATTTTGACTCCTATTGCACGCGTTTTAGAAAATAAGTAGAGGAATTTCAATTTTCAACGAGCAAAAGCCGTAAGGTAATTTTCTTTTTAAACTCTTCCCATGAGAAACGTATCGATGGCGTGAAAAAGGTTTTGCTTGTATCTATTTTTTTATTTAAAACATTTATCAATTAAACATCGATTCCATTGTGGCGCCAATAAGCCTGTCGCTCCGATTACTTCAACTACAAATGATAAAAGACAACGACCAAAATGATAATCCTAAAATAATTCTCCTCTATTGAATGAGCCAATGATAAAATGGCTCGTAATAAATATTGAGAGAGCTGCCACGTGATTTTTGAATATTGAAGCTAAATAATTACCCGGAAAAATAACAAAAGACCTCAAATATTTTTATGTTAACAAAAAGCAAAAATTTTCATTATTGTCTGCTAGATAAAGCTGTAATATTAATTTAAACAAAACGACAGAAATTTGTCAAGTTTATCGTAATTAATCAAGTCGATGCAGGTGAGGTGGCGGCATAATTTAAGGCCATCAGCCTCCACAATGTAAATATTGGTCGGCTCTTTCATATAACCAGAGCCCATGTTTCGTACACATGCCAAAGAAGTACAAGGTCTTTGCTAGCAATCGTTGCTACTAATCGCCCTTATAATTGAAATGGAATCAAATAAAAAGCCGCTTTTAGAATTTATCAAAATTATACTAATTAATGATCGCCAACAGTACAAGTCAGAAAGAAATCGAATATTATCAATAATTATTTTTCATTCTCATTTTTATTCGAGCACAACAGTAAAGAAAAATAAAGATTTATAGCCCAGATGCATATTTGCTGAGATGAAAATGCCTGAATATTTTTCCTGTCGCTTTTGTGCAAAGAATTCTTAAAGGATTGACATTCCTTTTGGGTGGCAATTTGTCCAAACGATGGATGGGTGGTTTTGTAAGGAATTCCTAAACAAGCGGAGGAAATGAGAGAAGTGTGAGTGTCGAATTGTAATTGTGACGATTGACGGCAAGATTGTGAAACTTATTCGATAAATAATTAGAACAAAAATTTGTCGAATTTGCAGTTCCGTGTAAAATATTTCACGATATACGCTGTCGGTAGCGATAAGCTGTTTTTGTTTTCTTTCAGTTTTATCGACAGACAACCGGTAATCTACGTTGTTATTTTAAACGATTGGAAGGAAGATTTAGCAGCAATTTAATCCTGTACAAGTTTGAAACCTTGAAATTGAAATGGTATTAAATATGTTCGGTATGATACGACCCATAGTATTTAAAGTTTAGGTATTTTTATTTTAGTAAAATAAAACCACTTTTTATAATTGGGGTAAAACAGACCAGAACCCCAACATATGGTTAATTCGGAAGAACCCGGTTTCATAATATTTAAATTTTGATTTAGTATTTCAGTATTTACTGCACACCCAGACTAATTTTAAATTTTTAATACTTTTTATTTTATAAAACAATTAATTGTTTTTATTTAATAAATAGTTGTGTAATATGGATTTCATAATGAGGTTGTTTTTTAACATTTTCCAATTCCGCATATATTTTTCACATGATTTTCTGTTACAACGTCTTTTATAAGCGGCGAATCTATTGTGTAAAGAAAGAGTTCGGTGTAGGTTTAACAGTGTTTATGACGTGCTTAACAATTTCGAAGATTTTTATGTTTTTGTTTAGAACGGAAATGCTTGTGAGATTTCAAAACCCCGTTAGAAAAGTTTGGAAATCCGTTTTCTTCTTGTGATTAAGGTTTAAGTGCACTACACAAGGTTCCCCCAAATAGCGAAATTTGAAAAGCAGCCCAGAGAAATGCATTTGAAATCCGCAATAGAATGATAAAAGTTTTAAAAATTACTTACAATCTGCGCTATTTTTCTACAGCAGACTGCGAATTTTATAATACGGTTTTATGCCGCGATAATCCTTTTGGTTAAAATATTTATTTGTTGTTGGTGGTCGGTAGTTGTGTTGCCTTAATTTAAGTTCTCTGACTCATGCAAAAAGAAAAAAAAACTGGAAAAACATTTAGTAAATGTTTTTTTATTAATATAATATTAACTCTCTATCTATCAGATGTCTCAGAGGAATGTCCATCGCTTGTATAGCGTTCAATTTCTTAAAGAAAATACAAGTATCTAGCGAAAAGTTGATGCTGTAGGCTGACCGTCTCCGCTTTCCATTCAGCTTTTAGTGATAGCGGTTGTTGTTGCGGTTATTAAACATCAGCAACTTAATATTAAATTGAACGGGTAAAAAGCGTACGGGAAGCAGCACAAACCCTTTGATGTCGCGCCTGGCGTCTTCATTATCTTTTCTGATAACATGTGTCAGTGGACGCTTTAGGCGAGGTTAGTCAGTTTTTTCCTTCTTTTATTTTTGTTGTTGCACTGTGTGGTTGTTTTGGTTTTACTTAATATGAAAATGTTAACTTATTCGTATTAGTTGTTGTTGCTGTTATTGCCGTTGTTGTTGTAGTTGGCCCGTCTTGCATTTTACTAAGGTTCTTTTTATGGATGTGATAACAAAGACATTTTTAATATAATCGAACTTTTAGTTTTCTTAAAAAGTGTATTATGAGAAGAAGTTGATTATTTTTATAAAATGCTCTTATCATACTTAACCACATGCAGTCTTTTACAATCACTTGTGTGCATTTGCCACCACTTTGGCCATTAATTAGTGAATGCTTTTAGTTTGCATTAGTTTTTGGTATTTTTATAAAAATTTTTGTCATTTAATTAAAATGTGACATTTTTTGAGTCTTCATATTAAAGAAAAATTAATATAAAAAATATAATTGAGAATTTTATAAAGTTGCGAATTTGTTTTATTTATTTTATTTTAGACAAGGGGGTACTAATTTTATATTATAAAATAATTTTAAATTAATTTTTTTGTCATCTGTGGCAGCCGATAACTGTTTGATCTGCATATAACACGTAAGACAGATTACACGAGATTTCATAAATTCTTATGGAGGTTTTGTAATCCAAGTGCCGGAATCATATTGAATCCCTTATTTAGAAATATTAAAGGCATTCTGCTATAAGTTTTATTAAAAAAATTTACTCAGTTCATCAAGTACTCAATGCACTACTTAAGGGCTGTTGGGAACGGCCTGTTTTGTTGCGAATCTTATATACGCTTCGCAAAGAATATGGTCCATACCTATTTAATTATACTGCATTGTGGGGAATTTTAATTGTATAATACATTTCTCATTACTAAGAAATATTAACAAATAAAATTTTCTTGTCTTTCTAGTTATACTATTGAAACGTAACAGCGAGTGTGCCTACGAGGGGAGTGCTTTGGCAGGTAGTTCAGTGGTTCGTGGTTTCAATCTTTTTGATATTCATCTCAAATATTTGGAGTTTTAAAATGTATCAAATTATTTTTTGGCAATATTTCTTATATTTATTACCTGTTTTTAGTGATTTTCATATTTTATAGCTTTCAGAAAAGTTTGAGCGGAATGGCTTTAAGTTTTTGATTTTAATCCAAATTCAAGCTCAATTTTCACTGCAACTGAAACACCGAGGACACAGAGACAGACAGTTAGGCAAACAGACAGACGAATATAGCTAAATCTCCTTACCATCGTGTATGGATCCAGAATATGTATTTCTTTTGTGGTGGCAAGCTAATATTGTTATTGTATGTGTTGTCACACTGTTGCATCGCTTTTGAGCGAGAAGGGTGATGTAAATTATAACAACTCTGTGTTAGAAATTTGCACTCTTATATTTACATGGCCTTGAAGTTATAAACAAAAAACAGCTGACTAATGCCACACTGCAAAAATATAAGAGCCCAAAATTTGTTTGTCCTTCATAAGAATTCCCAAAATGCCAAAAAGAAATTTTTTCCCCCAATTTTCATAAATGATACTTTTAATACATGAAGGGGCAAATTTCCTAAAATTAATAATTAGTAGAATATTTCAGGGAACAACAGCTTAGTAGTTGATTCAAATATATTTATTTTCTCGCATTATTGCTACATTGGATGTCCTTTTTCCACTGTGCAAGTGCGGTTTTAAATTAATTTATAATTAAAAAATTCAGTGAAATTTTTTTCCATTTATTTTGACAAAAAAAATTGTTTAATATATATGGATTTTGTTAATATTCTATTCAATAAATGTTTTTAATGAAAGAAAAAATAAATTTTAATGGTTGCTTAAAAGCATAAACAAGAATTTCAAATATTTAATAAATTTCTCGCGAGCTAACTCAAAAAATTTCTTATTTATTAAATTAGGTGGCCACGAAGCTAAATATCTGTACCATAATAAGCCCACATATTCGTAACGGTTTATCATTACAAAATTTTAGCACAAACTTATATTTCGCCATGCCTCGGAACAACAACAACTCTGCTCCAAGCATATCCTTCAGATTGAAACAGGAGCCATAACCCACCCTTCAAACCAAACCAACGACAACAATGAACAAACAATCCTAAAAATGTTGATCCTTTAAAAAATTTCACAAATAAAAATTAAAAAGAAAACTCTGTGGATGAGCTTATGCAACATGTGCGATGTGGAGTTTCACTGTCGATTCTATGAAAAAGAGGCGAGAATATTGTCAAGAGGAAGATAAGACTCCGAACTGGGAGCAGCATAGGAATGAAAACATGAAACAAAATATATTAATATTATTATTATGCACGTTAACTCGTGCATGTTAAGAAATGATATACTACCGCACTACTCGTATTTGTATTTATTGTCCTTAGAAAGAAGAAAAAAGGAAAACGTGTTTTCACTCAGATGTGCAAGTAAAATGAACACAAGGCTACACGATTTGGAAAACATTACTGTTATCGGCGAGTAACAACTTTATAACCAAAAATTTTATGAAACGTAAAACTTAAGATATCCTTGCACACAAACACATATACTCAAATTTTTCATATCACTACAAACACGCTATAAAGCATGCACTACTAATAAAAAAAAGAGAACTGCACTGATAGCATGCAAGCATAAATTTCGATGTGAAGATTAAACTATACAGTGAACGCATTAAACTATACAGTGGGGGAAATATGTATACCTAAACCGTGAAAAGTTAATATTTGCAGCAACTCCTTCATTCGATTGTAAACCACACTAAAATCCCGAAATTAAATTTCAATATGGGTAAAAGTATTTTCAGAACTTAACTATCAAATTCTAACTATCAAATGCAACATTTCTTATGAAATGCTTAAAAATATAACCTGTTTTAGCATACTGTGCTTCTAAGCTTCTTCGTCTCTTAATTCATGAGCAAAGCGTTGCAAGGATATATACAAAGCAGTAAGTGTGAGACGAAATGTAACATACTTGCCTCAGAGTGTATATAAAACATTTGATTACCCACTGTGCGTGCTTACGTAAAAAAAATTGTCTGTAAATATGCGAACAAATGCACAAATTTATCCATTGAAGTTTGATCACTACAACAACATGTTGTTTATATGTGTACGTAAGTATGGATGGGTTTGGGCTAATAAGAGTTTTATATATGTCTGTATTAGCTCGATAGCGATAGTTTTCCGTTCAATGATGTGTGTGCAAAATTATAACTGCATATTCGTATCGCTGTAGCTGAAGATACTGACAAATAAAGTTACATGGAAAAGCTTAAATGTGCAGTACACAACCATAGACTAAACTTTACACATACACAACTACATCCACTTGTCTGCATATCCTTAAAGCTGGCTGGGGGCGTGTGTTTCGCTGGTATGCATGTGTGTAGAGTGGGAAAAAGAGATACATTTTAATGTGAATCTTGATAAAAACGGCAGATTACTGTTGCAAAAAAAGGGAAACAAACTGTTTCGTACGATAAGAAAACTGTTCATGAGCACAAGAATAAAAATGTAACGTATGACTACGAACAAGAAAAAAGCGCAAAGCATGATGTATAACTTTTGCAATAAGTAAAATATTGCAGTTTGAAGTCATAGGAAACCAACTCCAGACAAGACGGTTGGCACGAATGCGAATATTAGAAAAGGGTTCCTAAGTTATTAGAATGTCCCCGATACGGGGAAAACCACCACTCTTCTAAAATAGAGTAGAAAGGTTAAAAAAAAAGAAACAATTAAGATATGCCCTTCGGATTTGCAGGAAGACCACACCAGTTACGTTCCAACAGATGATTGCGTTAACGTTTATAAAAGTTCCGTAGTTGGACCACTACAAAAATATCTAAAATGTTGGTTAGATCACCTATTCTTCCATATCCGATAACATTTTTATGCATTTTCCCAATGCGCCAGAGAAAAGAAATTCATCGTAAAAGTATTTGTTCTCATAAGGTATGTTTCTTGAACTACCCTACCTATAGCTTTAAGCATAACTTAATGCTATGCAAACACACTCCTAGATACGAAACTTGCTAAGGCTAAGGATCGTATTGAATATTTTGTGGAATTTCAGTATCAAATCAAGTTCAATATGCCATCAAATTAAGAGAAAATTAACAACATTTATGCTATTAAATCGTTAGCAATATTAATATAAGTTCCAAAATTGGGGATTAGCGGATTGTGAAGAATAGCCACTATTTGGTTAATGCTCATAATAAATTTCCACATGGCAAATGTCAAGCCTCCCGATTAAAGAAGTTTCATCTCATCCATTTTTCGCTGAGCTTAATCAGATTATATCACTCTCAGAATTTATTTTAAGGCCCATATCAAAGGAGAAATTTTCTACAAATTTCTATTCTACACTATTCATTCACTGCTTCAGTGATCACACTTCTTACAATAAAATCAAATCTAAGAATATATATATCTCTTTAAAATCACCGCAATTAACAAAACGAGATACCAGGAACTCTAAGCTATAAATATGCAAATGTGTGTGTGTGTGTGTGTGTGTGTGTGTGTTTAAGAACATTCTCATAAAGACATCGCATTTATGTCACTTTCCAAGGACTCATTCTTCTTGTGCTTATATCCACTATTTCTTCCTGATACAAATTGAGTGGGTGCATAAATAAGGATGAATAAATATTGCTTTCTTTTCCTTTTCTAGCGAAAGATGTGCACCTACACGTTTGCATATAAATAGTTGGGAAAAGAGATAAGCAAACATGCAGATTGGAGAATAAAAGTTGCAGAATTTTGAATGTGTTATTTAGCGCAACGTTGAGGATTTAAATATTATCGGGATAATGATGAGGTGAATTGAGTTGAAGTATGCGAATGTAGTCGCAGCAAACAAAAAGTTTAAACAAAAAACTGGAGGATATGAATTGAAGCAAAAGTCTAAATATTTCGTTTGCACAAGATAAACTAATTATGAAAGATATTTTTTGTTAGAACATTTTGTATGCAATAAAAATGCTAATGTTGCGTATATACACGATGATGTTAATGCGATGATTCACTACAATCGGCTAAGATCGTGCCTTGGCCTCTACAGCTGTCCAAGAAGATAAAATTCTTGCGATTTTTCCTGCGATTATATTGGACATTTTCGCAGGACTTCCAAAATCATGATTTACAAATATAAATCGGTTTTCTGGTTTAGCGAGTCCAATCAAAACTTTTTATTTGATCGTGTATTTTAAACGGCATCACTATTTCGCTGAGGTCACCATTTTTCATGTAAATTCAATAATAAATATAAGTAAATGATCGTCTCTTAACACATAGTTCGTGCCGCAATCAGCATCAAAATTTTCTATTTTTCTCGATACATGCCAAATTTGTGTGCTGGGAAATACCAAAATATGTATGTTGCAAAGAATTTCCTTAGTAAAACTGGCAGTTATAAAAATGTCGTTACGTCCTAGTGTTGCTAGAATAGTGTATTACATCCATTATTAATTTATAGTGTGCTTGAACTATGACATACGTTGTTAAGGGCTTTAACTATAAGTCTCAAAAGCTATAAAACTTTAACTTAGTTCAATGAGAAGCTAACAAATATAATTGTTCAGATCAAAAGTTATATAAAATTATATTCTTACAGATGTTATAAAACAATCGAACATTCCCACTCACCCATTTTATGATACGATTTTTCTTGTCAAGACTCACCTAAAAAGAGAATGATAATAAAATTATTATTTTTTTCGCATTTTCCTGTTCTTGATAACTTTTTATAATTATAAAATTTATTTGCATAATTATGCTGATCTCCTATTATAAAGCTAATAACATTAATTAACAAGTTTTAGTTGGACAAAAATTGTACATATTATCGATAAGATACATATGTGCATATATAATTATTTCATACCTAAGTATGCATGTTTGTATGTGTGTGTATGCAAATACTCGTATATTTAAAAATATTAATTCAAATTGAAAAGACTTGTAATTTCCGACTGCTAATGAAATATTGAGCGCACTTGCATATTCTATTTTGGAATGAACTAAATTAAAAATTTTGAAATATTGGCATTGAAAATTTCCTGGAGCCATCCATCCATCTAACTCCACAATTGAATACATAATGAGCAAGTAAGGCAAACATGGTAGAGAACTGCCTTCACTCCATACAATTTTATATGGAGTCAATGACAAATGCCCCCTGGACAAAGTTTGGCTGTTAATAAGATCATTTGCTTAGACAATTTTTCAACATTTTGTTTTTAACTTTCATAAAAAATGGATTACATATAAATAATTAGAAATATTGATTTGTAACGTTGATGCAATGTTTCATCCAGGTATTTGTTAGTTATAGAAGTTAGTTAGAGAAAAAAAAGAATTAAAGTTGAATTATTTTGGTCTGCCTCAAATAATCCATTTTGGACTTGTCTCATAACTTCTGAGTTTTGCATTTTCAATTAATTGCATTTTGTTATTTATTGCTTAATATTTTAAATGCGATAATATTTATATTTCGAGACACAAAAAATCACTACTTTTCCGATCAATTTGATCAATTTGGTATACAGATAATTTATAGCGATGAAGGCGGAGGCAAATGTTTTGTAACAAGTTTCATTGGAAGTTGATTTTTGATCTTGCTTTCATGTTCTTTAGCAGGATAAAAAGAAATATTGCAAAATTATGTAAATTACAACTCTCGTGCAAACACTTACTGGACAAGCTGTACATTGTAAACAACTTCATATGAGTATGTTGCTACACATCCATACACAATTTGAACTTAAAAGAAAGTGGCTTCATAACACCTCATTAAATCATAAATTGCCACAATTTGTGTGCACATTTGAGTGTCATTGAATGTGGACAGTGATCTTGTGACAGTAAGCGTGGTGTGGATGCCTTTAAACGGGAGTTTGGTCGTTTTATCAATACCTGCCTATGTATAAGTAATCGAATGCATCAATTCCCACTACACCGCACGTACACACTCTCAGAGCAGCAAACGCCATTCGTTTTTTCTGACTTTCAATATTTGTACATGTGTAACTTGCGCACACACATGCAGACGGCTGCAGCGTTACAAGAAGAAAAATATACAAAACTAGCTTGACAACAATCAAACAAAAATGAACAATGAAAACTTTTTATTCGCTATCAATATTTATTTGTTGCTGTGCTACATGCTCTTGCCGTTGTTGCTCAGTTATTTTTTATTTTTTTCACCGCTTTGTGATGGTGTAGAAACTTAACAACAACCACAAGAATCCCAAACAGAAAAAAACTGAGATAATATAAGATAAGTCACAATGCCTGGCAGCATTAAAAAGAAAAAAGCAAACACTCCACTAAAAACAACAACAACATCGGCTAAAGCAACAAAACCAGATATGGGCGGCGCCATACCATCAGTTAGTAGACCAATCACAGCAACTTGTATTCAATGTGTTTTATGGCCTTTAATGTTGCAAGCACATGGTATTTATGCTTATGTGGCGGTGTGTTCGTGTTCTCACTAGGTTGCAGAAAGTTTGTGTGTGTGTGTGAGTGTGTGTGTGAATGGGTTTGTGTTCGATGTGATGTGTCCATTAATGCAGCGCAAAAAACTGTATAAAAAAATATGCTGATGCCTTTTTCCCCCACTTTCGTTTGCTTTTGATGCACGTTGCAATATTGTATATTGCTTAGCCATGGTTGCAACTTTGTTTAGTTGTTGATATTTTTGAGTTTTAGCTTAAGTGTTTTTGTTGTTGCATCGCTGTAAATATCTGTAGCATTGATAGGACATTAGGATGTAATAAATCTAAGACACCATCACAAAAAGCAGCAGCCCCACCAGCAGCTAGAAGACAAACAAAACACCAAGGAAAAGAATTAAAATAAAAATGGTGGAGATGTTTTATAAGTATGTGCAACAAAACTAGCAGCATCATCAAACAACTTTAAATGTTGTTCGTGCAGGGGAATGTGAAAACAAGAACATTAAGAAAATAATATAAGCACACCCATAGACGAATTACATCTAGAATCATTATTGTTTTAATATGATGATTTAACTATTTGAAGCAGCACGTAAGTGGAGTGTGGGCTGATGGTGGTCTCAGAAACATTGTAATTAAATGAAATAATTTAAAAACCAAAACAAATGTTTGAAATAATAACTTTTACGGTGTCAGAATGGAAATACTAAAACATCCAATGGGTCTGCCAATTTAGCTGATTGCATGATGATAAACTATTGGAACTAAGCTGGAGACTAATTAATTATAGGAAGTGTTTGAGTTCGTATTGTCATGTAAATTTAAGTTGCACGTAAGCACCGTTATAGGCTTTCAGCCATAAGTTATTATTCTTACAGCATTTAAATGGCCAAGATGGTGTACCTATATGCATTAAATCGCTTGCACTTCAAGCATGCAAATAACATGAATGAACGTCATAATTGGATTGTTATAACAAAGAAGTTTTGTTGTTGTTATGGATTTTGAATCCAAATATTAGACGTATCATAATTCGATAATTCGACATACGATTGAGTAGGATGTTACGATAGCAAAACTAAGCCGATCAACCTGCCGTGTTTTTCCAGAAATCGAAAATTTATGCCACCACGATGCTTCAAATAAATTATAATTTATTACATATTTTTGCTTACAAAAAATATCTTTCTTCTGTTATTATAACCGAGAAGACGTTCTTGAAGCTTATTATCGTATTATCTTTATACAAAATAATTTTGAAAACACATACAAAGGGAACAAAAGGAAATGTTGAATGAAAAAAAATTCCAGAACATACTATCGCCTAGAAGTAGCACGATAATTTTCCTAATAATATTTTTTATGAATTTATTTCTTACATCACTTTCAAAAATTTCCTTAAAAAGATTTTAAACTTTAAATATTAAAATAATAAGTATCTCAAATATTTGGAACAACAAAAAAAAAAGTTGCGGAAAATACTTTTCAGTATATATTTAAATAGTCTGACACGGCTTGTTTTAATAAAATAAGTTCGAAATCATTTGTAAGTAGAAAAACTTAAATGCAAAGAAAATTTGCAATTAATGTCGAACATTAGATAATTAATATCATTATAGAAAGCTAAAATAGGAAACTTTGAAAGAAAAATTATTGCATAAACTTTAGACCGGTACGTAAATGTATTACTGTACTTCATCTGGTGTGAGACGCATTCTTATATGCAAACCATGGCAACACTGACAGATGGGCACAACTACAAAAACAAAGTCAAAAAAATAAAAAATGGTTTTTAATTTTTTTTTTTATTTAAAATATATTTTTGAGTTAGATGGGGGGCATGTCTACTTGCTATTTATTAAGTGCACAAGGCAGAATACCGACTTCATATCTGGATTAGCTTCAATAATATATAAATATTCCCATACTTTAGGGAAGCGATATTGGCTTCTTTTCATAAAGTATTTTCCCCTTTTACTTTCATATAATCGAACAGCGTGCAAATAAGCAAATAGGAGCATTGCAGTCGACCACTAGCAGAGGAAGTTATAACCAAACAACGGTTTCTAATACACAATTAATATCGACAATAAGAATACAACTATTTGACGGCCTTCTGTATCAGTAGTTCAGACGTGAAGAACTACAATGAATAAAATTGGCACCACTTGCGCTAATTGGTATTCTAATTAGCACCAGAATATCAGTTTTACATCCTGTAAAATATACATACATAGCCTCTTTGTCTGCCTCTCTGTTCGTCCGTCCTCGGTATTTCTATTGGGATCAAATTTTATTTAAAATCAACAATTTAAAAATCCATCTGTTCATAACTTTACCAAAAGCGGGCAATCAATAACGGAAATGTAGCCAAACTTTTCAATGGTGTAAATAGGAAGGCAAAAGCATTTTATTTACTTAATTTTATTACTGAAAGATGCATTTCGATGATGACTACGAAGATGATTACAAAGTGATTTCAAAGCCTACAGTAATGAGTCCGAGCCAGAAGGATGCACATGGACGCGGACGTAAAAATATAATGGTTAGCATAATTGCTATGAAATGATGCCAATAGAGATATGAGATCGATCGAAGTTGGCAATCGAGTATGTTTTCAATGTCAAGATAAAATTATTTGTTTGACTAAAGACTTTGTATTTGTGTAATTAATTACATAGTTTTTGAGTAAGATATCTTACTTAGGCAATGTTAAAAGAGAAAACGAAATACGAAAACTGTAGCTTGTTTGCTTACAAAAGAACTTTTGGGAAACAATTTATACTCAGTAAATTTACAATTAAATTTTTTTCCACAAAATAGTTTTCCTATTCGTAAAATGTTAATAACAACAATCTGCCTGCCTTCAGCAAGCGTTTGCTACTATTATTTTTATATTTTGTAGTCACATTATTTCATTTCGAATAATAAATATTTTAATTACTGATTTTTATCTAACAATTTTTTTCTCTTTATAAGTATGTATATTTATTTGATGTTTGCATTTTCACATACATACACACTCGTACATATATTTTCTATTTAAAATCATTTTAATAAATTGAATTTTAGCCGCCACATTTAGAAATGGCATCTAAATAAATGCAACCTTTATTGTGGCTAAATTCAATATTAAAATACTATTAATTTAAAAGATACAATAAAATCTATTAAAAATAAATATTAGAAAATAAAGCATATAAAAAGTCATTTATACACTCGTTTGAAATGTAATTTTAGCAAAATCTAAAACAAATTTTAATAAATTTGCTTTTGCCCAAATGGAGAATAAAACATAAAGCTTGAGTGCATTAGAGGCAGTTTAGTAAAATAATGAAATCATTAAATAATTTCGTAAAGAAATATAAATTTTCTTTTTAATTATTATATAGTTTTTCAGAATAAAACTTCACATTATTACATTCATTAAAAGAAAATGGAACTGTTCTAAAGCCAGTTACCAGTCTTCGTTACTGTTGCAGAGTAGGGAGTAGCAGCCACTTGTTGGGGTCAGGAGGGGAAAATACCCTCCGAATCGGATGTTATAATTTAATCTATATAAATGTGTGTGTATAAAATTACCCCATGCGTATTTCACACATGTTAGTTTAAAAAATATTTAATTGAAAAGAATTATTCCTTTTTAATATGCCGTTAAAAACTGAATGTTTATTAAATTTTCATATTTTATAGTGAAAGTTCATTATGTTTCTGTTACAGCATTAAAGGCATTCATGAGTTGTTGCCAGCATAAATTAAAAGGTAGTTTGGGGAAACAAATAGATGTATTAGCGCTGCACAGTGGGAAGAGAACAATAACAATGTGAAGCAAAAATAAATTGTGAAAAATGTATATAAAAAAAAAAAATTTAAAAACAGTGTGTGCAAGGCAATTCATTACATATCGATGTTTGGTCGCACTTTGTATTTATGGCACTGTTTTTATGAAAAATTAATAAATAATAAATTTTTATGTTGCGAAAAATTAAACAAATACTTTCTCCACCATTTTCTCCAGCTGATAATCATAAAAGTGAGTTGCCAAACACTAAGGAACACTGGATGTTTTCAAAAGCTTAAAAAATGCCTTTCCGAGGACTGTAAATAGACTTTGCAATTTGTGGTCGGAAAGTCATCTATTATTATTAGACTCGAAATATATTTGTATCAAATTTTTCATTCCACTGTAAAAGAATATTTGCTGCAGCTTTTCTACAGACTACGTTTAGAGAGTTTAAGTAGTTCTTTATTGATCTCAAATACATGTGATCAGATGCATAAGTGCCAGTGTGCAGTGAACGAACTTGATGAGTTTTTATTATATCCCCATCTTCATCATCATACCACCCATGAATGATTCTTACTGATGCAATTAAATTCATTGATGTGTAAATTTAAAAATTACGATAATAATACTTTTTTGCTTTTATTTTTTTATTATTCTTTAATAAAGTGCAACAATTCAATTTCATATTGTTTCCAATTGTCTGCAGAAAGGCAAAAAATATGGTGGGAAAACAACGGGCAGACAAAAAAATTAATACGTAAAAACATAAAACAATAAAAAAGTTAATAAAATTCAACAGTTTTAACTTGGTTTTTTATATTCTGCATTATTTTGAATGCAAAACGGGAGCCAATGCCGCAGCAACCACATTCTGCCGCACTATGCAGAATGCATATTTTTCATTTAGCTGCTGAAGTATGACATGCAGTTGTGTAAATGAATTTTATTTCATTTAATATTTTTTAAACAATAAATTTATTTTTATTTATAAACATTCTAACTGCCTTTCACGTAGAGTTTGAGTTCATAAAAAAAGTTTTATTGAATTAATCTCGATTCCACTTATGGGGTCAGTACCTTGAAAACCAAATTTTAAAAAGTTTGTTCAAGTTTATTTAATTATTCCGAGTGGTGAATATTTTTGTATTCTTAAATTATTATTCATAAATTAGTATATTTTTGCATACATTGAATTCTCGTAATTTGTCAAAACTAATTTATAATTTTAAAGAAATGCTAATAAAATATTTAACAGACACTTAAAGTAATAAATTGTTTAAAAGTCATTGTTTTAAGAGTATATGTTTATCAAAAAGCGACTGCTTTACAGAAATGGAACACCCTCCATAGTTGAAATCTTTTAAACATCAACGATGATTATATAATTTTTTGGGAAATGTCATAATCTAACGCTCGGCAATATAAAACTTACAGCTGCATGCATTCCTACGGCGATAGAAATAAATGTTAAGATCCGAATATGTTGCAATACTTTTAGCATCGATTTGCTACAGCACAATCATTTGCAGATTTACAATTTTTTTTATTTTGTTGGCATCTATTTATATATAAAGCAGAAGAAGTATTCCTTCCCTGTTATCATTATTTCTAATGAATTTCAAGAAGTGTACTGAACTTTGTAAGTTTTTAGCAATTTTCATTGTTTTTTTGAAGATTTTTAAAGATAAAAATTAATAATGGAAAATAGGAAAAAACTGTTTCCGATTTTCAGAAAATCTATTATCTATTAAATCAAAAGGTACCGCAGTTGTTCCTGCAAATATCGCTTCAACCGTACAATCGGGAGTATATTAGCAGCATAACCATGCCCACATTAGCAGCTTGCAATTTTACTGATCTTGCTACTGTATTGAGCATCAATTTCACTCGTTCTTATTTCTTATAAAAATATGGGCCAATTTCAACAACCTTAAACTGCCAATGTGATAAGAAGTGCGACTGAAGTGAAATACATGAATAATTTGACGTAGACTTTCCAGATAATCCGCAATAAAGAAAATGAAATATTCTGGTTATTGGGGGAACCCCTTTATTGGCCCACGTAAATTGTAATATGTGGTTATAAAAAGATCCTGTAGATGAAATTTTTGAACAATATTTTCTAGTTTCCACATTTTGTGTGCCTTTTTTGTGTGAATTTCGAATATATTTTTGGTACCCATTTGAATATGATAGAAACGTCGTGGAAATACTTCCAAAGAGAGGCAATAAATTTCACAGATAATTTAGAATTAAAATGTTTCATTCAATTTCAATTAATCTCCTCTTAATATTAATTATGCACTTTATAAATTCTTAACTTTTAGCACGCGTCCGAATTGAAATCAGCTATAACCAGTTTTACCACTCAAATTAAATCTTTATCTTTAAAAATTAAAAATAAAATTAAAAACGTCGCCCCCAATATCCACAAGATACATATACACACACACTTACGTACATCTAAACCGATATAACAACTTAAAAGTTGCCATTAAAGCAAACGAATATACAGATTGAAAACATGAACCTCCATTGAAATTAAATTTTATCTATAATGACAATCTCTGAAAATATGAATTTTGCCAAAAAGTTGAAACAAAAATATAAATAAATCCAAACAGCTCTTTGTTCAGAAAATTAATTGAAAAGTATTTTCAAAGCGGCATTAACAGCTGCTGAACACCCTGCTCGCAGGAACAAAAATATTTTTGGCGTTTAAAAAAAATAAAAAACAAAAAAGGATTTATTGTTTATTATGTTGCATAAATACGGCTCAGAAACAAAGTGAGTGCCTTTGAACGATTTTAGGGTCTCAAATTTTCTTCAATGCAATATTTTGTTTTCGATTCACTTTCAGTGAAAAGTTTAACAAAACTCTTCGAGAGAATTTTTCCAGGATTGCTACGCCATTACACTTTTGGAAATCGATGAGAGTTAAGATGATTTTGAGGTTAGACCCCGCTTAACCACCGCATTGTATGTGTCTACTTGAAACTTAAACTGCACGCTACTGATATATGTACGTCGTGACAAACTGGTTACGTGAAGAATATAGGTCCGAAGCCGTTGAGGGCGCTGACGTAGCTGAGGAAACACTGAAAAATTTCCCACACTCAAACTTTAATAATTTTAAACTCTCTGCTGAAAACTTGACGATTGTTAGATTGACAGTTGACAAACTAGAGTCTCAGTCATCAGGATGTTTCCATAAAAGTAATATCGTTACCAGACTTACTAGATATTTTTATTGTATTTAAGGATATTTGGCTAAGTAAAATTTTTATAGCCGAAAGGTTTTTTAAGCAATGATAACAAATGCTAAAAAAAATGCTTCTTCGGAGGCCAATTTACGAAAGTAATTCACTTATAAAACAATTGTGAGAGAGTGAGTCAGACTGAAGTTACTCTGGTATAAAACGAATATAAAACGTTTGGTATATATATTTAGTCAACAATATTTCTTATTTCTTGAGACACACGAACCTTTTCGAAATTGGCTTCTGTTTTCAGAATATTAATTTCTACTTAAGTCCTCAATTCACTATCCTAGACAATCGTATTATTCATTAATATGAACATCTGATCGTGATACGCCCCTATTTTAAAAATCGCTTCAAAGTGGCTTTGCTGTTACCGTCCTATCATGCAAAAATTAGCCAAATATTTTTTTCTTTGCCGATTGAAGTAAAATCAACTCTGATCGCATCAAAATTGTTACTAAAATTTTTATAAGCTTTAGATTGTCATAAAAATCTGACATTTTAAGGTCTCTCTACTAAATTTTTTGAGCGGAGATGCCATGTTTGACAAATCATACGACCGTATAGGAAAATAAAACGAGTCCTCTAATAAGACTACTTTTGAAATGGCAAATTAAATTGAAAAATAAATCATCAAACATATCTGTGACCACACCTTTGAAACATATTTTAATATTAATTTAGTAAAAGAATATTAATAATTAATTTAAAAAAGGTTTTCCCGTATAAAACCTGCATATTAGGCATATTTCATTTTTTTTCTAGTATATACTGCTTCTGTTTAGCACAATGTATAAAATCTCAAAATTAACTGATTTTGGAAAAGAAGCCAATATTTTTTAATTAAATACTTTTGTATTAACCAAATGAAAAACTTTTGAAGTCAATGCAAACTACATAGGCGCTAATAATAATAATTCTCGTATTTGTTTTCTTAAAAGCATTTTGCAAACAGCCTCTTTCATATTGGTCTAGAGATGCACGTGAATAATTAATACTTATTTGTAATGTATTATATGTAAGTACAACAGTATAAGAAATTCCCACCACTTGGGTTCAAAATCGTGATCCCATAGTGAACCTAACATAGAAAAGTG
Source organism: Ormia ochracea (assembly GCA_963402855.1). NCBI lineage: Eukaryota > Metazoa > Arthropoda > Insecta > Diptera > Tachinidae > Ormia > Ormia ochracea. The sequence goes on from OY727108.1 coordinate 30,122,074, forward strand.
GATAAAAAGAATAGCATAAGAGATAGAAACTGTACTCATCGCCGGTGTATAAATAAAGTAAGAAGTTTACGCTTCGGTAAATTCAACATCTTTCTGCTTTTGTTGCTTACCTCACAGTATTCTGGTGGTGAAGAAGGTTAGGTCATTTTACGAAGTAAAAGGCGGCATACCCGGTTTCTTAAAGGCCTCTAACACACATCTGAACCAGCTTCCTCTCTTCCAGAGGTCATCTGCAACGAAAATAATGTCATCGTTCCAATTCTCCTTTAACGGATTGAAGTTAATTCCCGATTTACATCGTATTAAGAAAATAGATATTAACTACTCATCAAATGAAATTGTGCAATAAACTTTGTGCTTTCTAACAAACTAATAAAAGAACCTGCAACACAAGTTTTACGTTTTTACACAAAACGAGATTAAAGTTGCGAAAAATGAAGATGAGAGATGAAAATCAGCAAAGTGTCACTACGTGTCAGAGATATTTGTCGAAAATCAGCTACAACATTAAAACACAACAATTAACTTCATTAACTTGAAAATATAGAAAATAAAATAACTTTAAATCAGTATTTTAAATCAACATTTAATTTACTTTTAATAAACTGCAAATCTCGTTAGCAAATACACTACGTCATTGCATACAAATAACTGATTTTAAAATATATTCGTAAACGTAGTTTTCTTATTTAGTTTAATTTTTTAAATGCAAATAGTCTTGGAATTGCAAAATAAATAGTTTGCCTTCCTTCATTTCCCATTCATTTCGCCGGTGAAGAGAAAATGATATATATACATATATAAAATTATATATATTATAAATTTTGTATATTAGGTGCCTGCACACTTTAAATTTAAATAAAACAAAAAATTTATAAGGTTGAGTCCATATGTACTTTTAATATGTAATAGGTCTTTTTTGCCTTTACTGCTAGTCATGTAGAGATAAAGTTAAGCAGCATATGGGCTGCATTCAACAAAACAAAACAACGTGATTGTATTTTTACTGAAATTACTAGTTTATGTTTTGAAGACATTTTCATTCAAATGGCCGCCACTGCTACTCTTGACATACTGAATACGATCTTCCAAATTTTGAAGTACTTCTTCGGCAAAGCCAGGATGCAGTTTTCACGCAATATGAGTATATCCATCGCGAACTGCATATAGAGGTGCATCGTCTTGTTGAAGGAACATGCTAATAATTGTTCAGCATCGACCTGTACCGAAATCCATTAACGGCAACGATGACACCACCAGCAGGAAGAGCTCACCAGGCAGTCAATTTAAGTGGATGATGTGGTATCTCGTGTACTTCATGTAAATTTTTTTTGTTCCAAATGCGCATATCTTGGTTTTTGGCAAAGCTAATCAGGCAAAAATGCACTTCATTCGAAAAGCACAATTTTTCGATAAAAAATGGATCTATTTCGACTTGCTCTAAAGCCCAATCAGCAAACGTAGGATAATTGGTGTGCACGATGTGGAAATGATAAATTTAGATCTTCAACAACACTAGCACTAACAGCAGGAATATTTTCATTGGAACGCGCTGTGCTCATTTCTGTTCATTTCGATAGCACTTTCAATAATTTTGTAATAAATTTTTACGATTTCTAAACGTTGTTTTGCTTTGACATGCTCCATGATTAAACTATTATTAACCCTAGAAAAACTAATATGTGTGATAACGCTTTATATATAATACGTAGAGTCTAATTCCGCAACTGAAAGAAAAATAAATAGTTTAATACTTTATAGTGCCGATTGCCTTTGTGTGCTCTTTGTTAACTCTAATTTTTCTTCTTGGCTCATAAAGTGGTTCCAAATTCTAATTCGAAGTTATAAATTTAACAACTCACAAATCAATGCTGCAAGGCAATTGAAAACCTGCACCATGGAACGTTACTTCGAAGAATTTATACACATGAACATGAGCATGCATGGAAATACATACATATGTATATTGATTTTTCTGCTATATTCAGCAAGGACAGATAATTCAGATACATTTGATCATTTTACATAAACAGCAGTAGGATTTTTTTTACAAGAACCAAAGGCAAAGCTGTACTGATCAAGTCACTCAGATATTGCGAAGAGTTACAAAGCTGCCGAAGTCGTGGTGGAAGCCAATAAGAAATGGAATAGAGTACAGGGAATTGAAGAATATACTTAATGAAGTATCAAAATATAAATTTTTTTAAATGTTTCTTGATAAGAAACCAGAGCCTTCTGGAACCCGAGTTGTTGCAATTAAAAACGTAAATCAATGGATACAAATCTGATAATCGGAAGACGAAGAAGTAATTTTCGAACTCTTGCGATTGGAAATCCTTTCTTTTTAACACCGTCTTGCAACGCTGTGAAGAAATAAAATAAATCGGTTGTAAAGGGCGTTTTCTAGACTGTCGATTTATAGGAGCAGGCAAGTGCATTTCCTTTTGTGTGAGAGCTGAACACACAATTGGAATACTTAAGTAAGACGTTGCTCCTTTCTGTGGAAAAGTAAACGGCGTAAATGGAATTGGAAATGAACGATTTTTAGAGTTTTGCAAAAGCTGACCTCTTAAGATATTTCGGCATCTAATTTAATTTTTTCCAGCTTTTAAATTGAACTCTGTATTACTTTTAGAAATTTGGGAACATATATTAAGAAGTTAAGGAAACAGCCCTAATGGGCTTGCCCAATGGAAATTCTACACTCGAATAAATTCTTAATTATAATCTATTTTACAGCAACCTTTTTGTTACATTTTAGTTAGAAAATGGTTTTGCAAAAGTTTCCTTTTGTTGGTAATACATTTTGGAATCCTACAAATCTAAACTGAGCAGTTTAATTTAAATAAAGTTAATACACGACGAATACATAAATTGTATCCACTATGGCGTAAATGGTCTGTTCGCAATAAAATGATGTAATCAGTCGCCACTAATGATGGAAAATAAAAAACGCATAACATTATCGTCTCTCTTATCGAAATTTCAGTAAATTAACAAAAAGGAGCGCAAGAGAGACGCGATAAGAACACAAACGCCCACAATTGAATTAAATTAAAAAAATAACGACAACAAACGTTAAATGAAATTAGCAAATGCGATACGAAAATATATGTAAAATACAATGAAATGATACGTTTTGTTGCTGCTTAGAAAAAATTATTTTATCTTTAGTTGTGTTTTATAAATTTTTTTATAGGACGATGATCGGTTTTTGTTCGTTGTTGGCTTGATAACTTTTCTTATAGCTGGCAATCGCTCACTCATACTCTTACACGCATGCACACATTCACTCATTCCAGCACTCACATACAAAAACGATAAATAATTTGTGTTTTCTCTTACATTCCAAATAACAGATTCCATTTTGAAAGTCAGTATATAATGAAAACGACTGAGAACATTTGCTTGGACCAAAAACACAAAATGGCGTTTACCGTCGGCAACCGTTATATGCGCGGACAGTTTATACTCTGTGCGACGGGGAGAACCCCAAACAACCGACTGACATCTTAACAAAGTGAAAGATGCATTTGCAGGAAAGCGCTCAAATTAAAATAAAATGTGAAGCTCAACTGCAATCTCATCCAGCAATTGAATGCAAGATAAAGTGCAAATATGAATAGAAAATAAAGCATTTGAGCAATAATAAGTAAGCAAGGATAACTTAATTTCCAGACCTCGTTAAGACCACAATTGAACAAATGTTTTTCGGATCACACTCGAAAATAGAATCACTTCAATAGTAGAGAAATCACGTTGGTTCAGTGGGGCATCATCAGAAATAGCTATACAGAAGTCTACTCAATTTCCTGCCTGCTAAAATATCGGAAAATGGAATTTAGTAGTTCGGTATGTTTCGTTTTCGGTATTTTTAAATTTATATTTTTTGTACGTGTTTTCTAAATTATTTGTTTTAATTTTAATTAATTTTAAAATTATTTGTTTTGTTTAATTAAAACAAATCCCCACATTAAACAATTTTCCGTAATAAAAAGTATTTTTAATTTGAATAGGGAGTTACGTGTGTACGGCATTCTTCGTATGTGGTTTGCAGTTTATTCTTACATCGGCGTGCGCATTTTTTATATGCTACAGTTCTATCATATACCTCTTTTTATTCGGAGGGTGATGGTGTTTGCCATTCTTTTCCGTACTTTTCCAAAAATATTCAAAGGAAGAAGTTTTACAAAATGACATTTAAAGTAAAAATAGCAAAAAACGTACTTCTTAGAGACAAACCGATTATAAATAGTATGTGTCCAGGAGGCCTTTTCTGGAAAACCCCTTTAGCCGTACTTTTTTTATTTATTTTATTTATTTATCTTTGTATCCTTCATAAAAAGGTATCTTAAAAAATTGTGACAGTTTAGTTGAAGTACGATACTACCATTTGGTTATTTGGATCCCTCTCTAATTTCCACTAATTAAGAACAAAACACAAAATTAGCCAAAAGTTGATCTCTGGAAAACAGAGTTTGAAATGAAATTTTATTAAATGAACCATTTTCGCACAGATACTCTAGAAAGAGATCCACATTAAAAGATACCTTTTAAACCACTATTCAAAAAATGTATCCATTTTAAGAACAAAATCATTAAATTTAAAGTCTTTTAAAATATATCTTTCACTAGGACTGCCACGTAAAAAATTTGTTTTCCAGAAATCAGCTGTAAAACAAGTATTCAATAGAGCCGCGTTACATTCCGAACAAGTCGAATAAATGGATTTCTAATGCAAGTATTTTTTATTTGTACTGCTTATTTAAGATTACAGAAAATGCACTTGGCTTTATAAGTTGATAAATTTAATAACTAATTAAAATTATTAGCTTTGAGTAGGAGTTTTAGGCAAAAGGCTTTTCCTAACCATCCTATGCTACGAAGCACTATCGGAACGCCTGCAGAATAAACCACCAATGTCCAGCTTCTAATCAAAGTTTGGAATGGTATGCGGCACTACTCCGCGTCGTAAATATTTTAAAGACAACAAGAGGGTTTTAGATAATTCAAAATATGCACATTAATAAATATTAGCACGCTACACACATACATACAGGCCAACGACCCTCATTTCACCAGCGAAAAAAAGAATAACTCTAAAGTTCGTAATTGGAAATGCATTACAGTGCAGGGGTATCCACCAAAGTGGAAGAGAAGGAAGATGTGCTTGTAAAAAATTTACAGAAATAATATCGCGTGTTTTAAAAATTTCAAGATTGTTTCAAGAGGATAAACAGTTCTGTTTTTCAGGTGCTACTCTATTCATATGGAAATTTTTCCTTATTATTCCTGCTGCAGTTGCATTACGAGTACATTCTTGACTGTTTTACAATTTCAAACATGAAATACTTACATGTGGTGGTTGTACTACGTAGCATAAAGTAAACACTGGAATAGTAAAATAAAACTTTATCTGTTCTAGAAAATAAAATATTTGGCGCGAAACGTGTTCTTGCGACTGTTTTTTTTTTTGCTTCTTTTTTCGTTCTTATATTGTTGGTAAAATCGGTTTTATTAATTTTTTTTTTCAATTTTACAGCACGTTTCAATTCATTTTATTTTATTTTGGTGCTGAGCTAAAAAAAGAAAGACGAGGCAAAAACTTAACTCGTTATCACCAACTATTTCAACCGACCAATCGTGCAAAGACCATAATGAAATTGCCAATACATTTCCTGGCATTTATTTAACACTCACACATACGAGTGTACCTACGATTTTGCTTTTCTATATATTGTATGAGCATTTGTATGTAGAGGGCAGGGATGCCAGTGTTTGTTAGACCTTTTCCCCTATCTTAAATTTTTTATCACCAAAATCACCTCAATGCATTCAACAACGATGTAAATGGCTTCTGTTTTCTTCCTCTCAAGAGCAATTCATTGTGTAGGATCTATGAGAAATGGACAGCGATAGAGAAGGCAGAGTGGGCTTCCTTTGTAACGCCTTTGCTGTCGAACTAGTCACTGTTAGGCTGCTAGCCTCACTGACACATGAGTGTCAAAGCAACTTAGCAGCATTCATTTGAATATTAGTAGTTCGTGAAGAAATTAATTAGTTCAGCGAACGAGATCACCTATATTGGGCTAAAAACACATTTATACATAAGAAATTTCAACTTTAACGCGTTTCGCTCTCATTTGAAAACACGGTAAAAATTTTTTTAGATTTTGAATTTCTAAATAAACTGGCTGTCGAACACGCCTATAAAAGGGCAATTTGAAAAATCATAAAATAAACATGTAAATATATTATATTCGACTGTATCTATTGCATAGATTAACAAGCTAATTATTATTTATCATGCATACGAACATACATACATTTATAGTTTCTTTTACTAATTGTTAAATAATTGCAAACAAAACTCAAACAGAACCTCAAAAACCTATTTTTGCTACAGCGCGTATATGTGTGTGTGTGTGTGTGTTAACGTTAGATTTTTCTCTAATAAACATTGAAACAGTACTCAAAAAAAACAAAAAAAAATTACAACAACTCTTCAAAATGCGAGAATAATATACAAACCTACTGCAAATACCTAAAAATTTATTATAGTATACACATATGTATATACAAACACACATTCATACATATATATTTGCATGGATTCATCCCTACATGAATGCCTACACATATTCCAAACAAGAAAGAAACAAACTTAACCACCAATCCATGCAAAAGTATCCTCAAATTAAAAACCCACAAAACGCAGCTTTCCTGGTTTGATCCGCCTTGGTTGTGTTGGTTTAAAAAATTTAACAATATATCAATATGAAAGTTCCAAAAAGGGTAAATGTAAGAAAATATATCCGCTCATCTAAGTACTACGTACTTTGTTTATAATTAATGGTGTTTTCTTTTCTACATTAAAAATGTTGCCCTGTGAAAAGGTGCCTTTTTAAAATGTTAGAAAAAAGTGCAAACCTTTTTTTTAACAGCTGATAAACAAACATTTTCTGCATATTTTATGAAATGTGTATACAAAAATGTTCAGTTGCCAGATTGCTAATTCATCTGCTTGAGAAAACAACAATTTTTTTTTTTTAATATCTCATACAAATAAGCTGCCGCATAGTGGTCTTTTCTTTGTTTTATACGATACAAAATATAAAAATAATTATTAAAATCTAATTTTCTGACTCTTTTAACTCAAAAGACTTTTTTTGAACATTTTCTGGTAACGCTGTGCAAGAATAAAAACCATGTGTTTTACAAGGCAATTTCTGCCCTGTTGATTTGTTCAGGGCAAAAGTGCAATGCCTTTTGCACTGCGAAAGGACAACATTTTTTAGAAAAGAACATGCAACCCTTTCACAGGGCAACGCATTTTCGAGAAAAGAACACAAAATTGCCCTCCCTGCGGGTAGTTTTGCCTTTTTTTGTAAAAAATAAAACGCCATAAGTTAAACATCGAGTCTTGCTGCGAAAAAAGCGGAGTGTTTGTCGTACCGTTGTTCTTGATATGATACCCATTGTGGTTTCAATTTCTCGTCTATATTTCCGATTTGGCTGATTGAAAAATTGAAAGCAGATTGAAGCAAATGGATTTTAAAAGTTTTGATTTTAGACAAAATTTAAGCTCGATTTGCCCCGCTACAAAAATACTGAAGCAAAAAAGAACAAACAGATAGGCAGACAGACGAACAAAGCAACTCTTATAAGGATCCAAAACATATACATATATATACTTTATGGTGTCGGAAACCAATATATAGTACTTTCATCCCTGGATCAAACCTATTTATACGCTTCCATCCCTTTTTGGAGAAGGATATAAAAATTTGTTAGCGTTTTCAAGTTCTCACTTATATTTGTTTTTAGGAATGTATGAAAAACTAAAACAATTATTTAAATTTTCTTTTTGTTTAAATGTTTATTTTTCGAAAGGCTTTTAAATACAATCCATCAACACGGTTTGTAATATTTGATATCTAAAAATTTCGAATAAGAAATTCCCCGGGGAATTTAGTACACATATGCACAAACAAATCCAAAACCGCCAATACTCGTCCGAGAGGCAAGAACGAGCAGATTGGTAGACATTATCTGTCTCTTTCTCCGCACAACCGTACTGATTTTTTTTTGGTAGGAAAACTTTTTCATTTTTAATCCTTTTAATTTTTGGACGTGAAAAATGCCGCTTATCAATATTATAAACATTGTTTTTTTCTATTTTATTAAGAATTTTATTAATAAAATTTGTACCCGTTTTTCTAAAAATGTTATTTTGGTGATTACGATAATGTAAAGGTGAGGGCTCAATAGATAACTCTCAACCAATTACTTTTGTCCGAGAGAGAAAAATTATTAACGGAAACGTATCACCGCAAATGAAATAACTCTCAGTCCTTCGTAGTTATTAAACTTTACGAAATTTCGAAAACATTAAGGCCGTTCAGAAAAAAACTTTTAAGGGAGACACACTTGGCAATGAAGACAAAATTCCAACAACGATTCTAAAATTATTTTCATACAATATTTACGCAATATCGAAAAAGAATAAAAGATTGGCATCCAGAGGGGTGGTACTAAGATTTTTGGTATCGTTTCCGAGTAATACGTTGGCAAATCAGATCGTGGCTTTAGTTATGTCTTGCTAATGCTTATTTTTAGACCTTTCAAAACCAAAGGCTTTAATTATAAATATTACTGTAATAAATCACAAGATGTGCTGAAAAAATGGTTTTATTTGTTTGCCATTATCTAAGAAAGATAATGGCAATTCCAGCAACAAAGTACTCCTCCCACAGCAACATCACGTTTCCTTAAGCTGCTCTTATTAAAAAGTGGAAAAACGAAACTCATACATTGTTACTTGTAGCTCTCGCTGGCTTAAGTTGATCAAACATAACAAACACATTGTTCGTGGCTTATAGACTTTAAGCTGCATGAAGTTTCCTTTCCTTACTCTTCTGTATCTTTCGGACCAAAACTGATTGATATTGACATCATCTTTATTTAACTCAACGAACCATGAAAGTGTTATAATGCAACCGCACACTAAACGCCAGTCTTATTGTTCGAGAGTTTCATGATCGAAGTTGATGTGTTTGATGATGGGAATCACCATCATAAAAATTTTTTCCTTGTGGGGTTTCAGACTGCGCAAATGTTTCATTTCGTTCCAACTCTTCTCTTCCACCTCTTTCTCGATGTTTTGAATTATCGCAAGTATGTAGACGATTTTAATAAGATCTGCAAGGAATTAAAAGCAGTTTGTCCGCACTTTCTTTACAAGGTTTCTGTTCTCCACAGTGAAATCTTTAATATCGTTTACATACCCTTTAAACAGAACATGTTTCAACACAAATTCGTAGTGGAAATAAGAAGCGATGAAGGAAAAGCAATGCAACTCAAAAAAATTTCCCAAAAATAAAAAAATGAGACGATTTATTTTAAATTATTTTATTTCATTTTATTTTATTGTATTTAACAATGCCAAATTTTATTGATTTTATGTGTTTCATATTGTTTTGTTAGAAATTCTCAATTAATTTCCGTAACATTTCAGAATTATTTCACATTCTTGATCGTATCGTTTCCGTATCATGATTTGATATTCAAGCGTCAGGTAAATTGCAATAAAATTTTACAATTAATTGATATTTAAAACTACATAGACCTGCAAAGATTTATTTAATATTCTATTAATTTTAATATTTCAATGAAATTCCAAAAAAAAAAAACAAAGTTGTGGACATGACTGGACCCTTTTGTGAGACTCAAGGAGATCTGTGAAGGAAATTTTGTAGTTAACGACTTTGTAGTAATTGACTACATTTCAGTTTAATTAGTTCCAGAGTAACGGAAAAAATTTCATCAGTGTGTTACACAACCTTCTGATCTAGTGGCAGAACAAATTGCAATGAGCAATTGAGAATTGCTCTGGGAAGAAAAAATATTGTAAAAGTATTTAGTGGATTCAGTCATCTAGTAAAAATATTTGCCAAGTGTGAAAAGGGCCGATTGTGCGATGATTGAAGGATCTGGAACAGTTTCGCAAAACCACTTTTATATTAACCAGTTTGTAACCAGAAATTTTGTATTGCATTACTATTGCAATAAAAGAAAGCTAAACGTTTGACATTTAATGCGGAGATGTGGGCAAGAGTGGTACCGCTAAATACGCTTTAAATTCCGCCAACTCGTAGAACCGAAACATGTATTCGTCATATTAAATACTATATTGCCTATCATCTGCCACTCCCTTCTTATTAACTCTAATCTATAATATTTTTTATCAGCAATCCTTAACCCCACTTTAATTGCAAACATCTTAATTTATTTGTGCAAGTGAATAAAATTGCTTTTTTTGCCAGCAACATTTTCATTCGTACTTGAACTCTTGTAAGTGCATCTGATTTGTTATTTTCTGTATTCCGAAGTTGTATAAAATTTATTTGTAATAAAGAAAAAGCCAACCCTTTTAATAATATTTAATATAATAAACGTGTTTCATAAAATAATCCCAGCTCAACAAACAACGAAATAAAACAGATAATATAATATTTTTTAAAGTAATGAAATCGTTTATTAAAATCGTGATTAATTCACACCCCAACGCGAAAAAAGTCACAAGAATATTGAACACATAAGACGATGCTGAATGCAGCTTAACAATTACAAAAAATGTTAGAAACTAAAAAGCTAAAATAAAAAGCTTATAAGTATTGTGTTAAAATAATTACCCCCCGGGCTAAGAAACCAACCTAAAACACCTTTTTAACAGTTAAAAATTTAATAAAGAGAACAAAAAAAACTTAAATACTCTTGTAAAAAATGCATTCGAGTTAAAAAAAAAAATGTTGAAAATTTGTTAAACCACATAATTTTGAAAAACACACCAACACCTTTAATCACCTCATGCAGCGGCAATTATACGAGTATTCATGTTTACAGGAATAAAATAAAAGTACAAGATATGAATGGCTGGTACTAACAGAAGAAAAAAGCTAATTGGTATTACAATTATTTTTTGGCATGAAATCTTAGAGAGAAGCCAGCATTAACGGGAATGGCAACTTCAGATGCACCGTTAAGTTGCAAAAATGTGGACGTTGTGTTTAGGAAATAACAGAAGTAACTACTTTCAACACTCGTTCTTTATATCATTCCTTCAAAGAAATTATAAATGACACTCACGAAAATAATGCTAGTTCAAGTCGCAACCTCTGTCGAACCAAAACATTTCGCAAAATATTCAATACCATTGCGAATTGAGTAAATTCACATTTACGATTATTGCTCCTCAGTAAACCAGTTTTATTATTCCGAGTAACTAGTTTTTGTGGAAAGTGGACGGCGGTTCAGCGATGGCTAACTTGTTAGTTGAAATGGAAGACTTTCTTTAATTCTGCGGGAATATCTTTGGAGTACAAGCTTTCGCTAATTTTCGCCAAATCATATTAAACTGTAAAAGTTCGATGAACCTATTTGAGTAAATCTTTTAGGATTTTAAGAAATTCCTCTTTGCACCCTCATGATTTTCGGAACTGATTTCCAAATTGAAAAGACTAGTGTTCTTAAGGAAAACGTACGATGAAGTTCTGCAAATTTTAATTATTACTCGCAGTTTTTCCGCTTGTGTAGAAACCTCTCCTTTCTAGCCGAAAAATAATAATCATTACAATCAACATCTTTTGCAATTTGTTGCCGTTTCCCCATTTCATTTAGCTCGCTGGTATATTCGATTTCGAAGTAATTGTCAGCGTTCAAAGGCAAGAAAAAAATTACACGAAAATGTTTATCATCCATCACGGCGCAACACAATTCGAAACAATGAGAGTTATAGGAGCAAATCACTACAAATAATATTATAAATGAAATACATAATAACAATAAATTGAAACGCTTTCAATAAATGCATAACAAATAATATCGGAGCACCAGTAACGAAAAAGCAACACCAGCAGAAATAAGAAAAACGAAAAAAAATGCGGTTAAAACCCCACTCAACGTCATCATTTTAGGCAGCTTGGAAATAAATTTAATGTCTAATGAAGAGGGATGGAATGTGGAGTGAAGAAAAGTAAATTGAAAAGAAATTGTTATGACGAAAACCCAATTAGCAGGGATGGGAAAGTTTGAGAAAGTATCTCGCTTCGATACATAATATCGATTCAAATAAACAAACATATAAAAATTTTATAAAGTGACCAATTCAACCGATCGAGTAGCTTTCAAGTAGCAGTGACCAGTCTTGCCCCCTTTCCGCATCTCTTTTCCAATTTATTTAACACATGAAGCAAAGAAATGATGATGGTTCAAGCCTGAACTGAACGAGAACAACGAATGAATGAATTATTCAACAAAATCACACTTCATTGCGGAGGTCTTAAGTCTTGCAGTTAATTTGTAATTGATGGAATTTGTGGACTCTATTAGAGCAGAAGTAAGTATTCCTTTACTTGCCCATCGCGGTTGCTTTTAATAAAGGTCTCGTTTCACTATCCTACATAGTCGCCCGATTAATTTACACGAAAATGTGATAGATTTTTAGAAATCGCATAAAAATGACGTTGCTGGTGCCACACTATCATTTAAATCTGAAGCAAAAACCTTTGAATAAAATCAGTTTTAATAAATTTTAAATTTTTAAAAAACACAGTTAAAACGGGAAATATTTTATACGAAAAGTAATTTGCACATTACAAATCACATGTCGTGCCTAATGCTCATTATGCGAGAGTTGTGGTAACAATGAGTCCGTCTCCAAGGGCTATTAAAATGACTGTGTTAGTCTTTGGTAGCATCACAAAGCTCAATATTTTCTTATGGGGAATGGCAAATGGCATCTGGATATTCTGCAAAGCGATGAGAAGGGCATTTTGTTTAATAAGATTAATTTTGGCGTAAATCAAATGCCTATCGTTCATGCTCTTTAGTGTCGCTGAAAGAAAATCTTATACAGTAGCAGAAAGTGTAATACCCAAAGCCAAAAAGGTTTCTTCATTCTTCCTAATAGCCAACTTCAATGTGGCAGTTATTTAAATGATGAGAAAGGAGTTGTTTCTAAAACTCATCAGAAAAATGGTTCAACCCAATACATAATTCAAAAACAAAAATTATTGTCTGTAAATGGTTTTTTATTATAATTCTTTGCTAAATATCCTTTAATATTGCCGTTGTAATTCATAGTTCATAGTTCATTCATAGTTGCTATTTCTTAATTAATATTTAAAAATCAAAATTATATAGACTAAAACTTAAAGCCGAATTGAAATGTTACAATTATTTTAATTTGATTGAATTGATTTTCAAATTTTTAATAACAAAAACATGTTACGCATTTCACTTTCAGTTAAACTATTGAATAAAAATTTAAAAATTATTTCTTTTTATATCACTTCTGTAGAGAGTGTTTTTGAATTAACTGATTGTATTTGCATTTCATCTACGAATCTGCATTATTAAGTTAAAAATGACTAAACTCGCAAGAAAAGAAAAATTCTTTATATGCATAATAACTATTTAATGATTCAATCTGCCTTTAATCATTTAGCTATAAATCATTACAACAAAAAAGTTTAGACTTTTAAGCAATTTTTTTCTTACCCATTTGCCCAAAAACCTTTCAATTTATAGTTCATTATATTGATTACGAATCCCACCTTGCCATAAATAAATTCTCCCCCAAACCTAAAAACTTTAACTAAGCAAAGGAAATCGTATGATCTTTATTACACTGCAAAAAAAGGCAGTGAACAAATCAAAAGTCCTAATTATATTAGAGGCATACAACAACAGTTTGAGAGCCGCATTACTGCGCTTACAAATTACAATTTTATTGAGCCTGGCTTTGATTGTCTCAGTGTAATATGTACGTACAGCAAATAATATGCAACAGTGACCAAAAAGTGCAGCAAAACAATATTTTTGCTCCTAACTAAAGTTTAGGCAGACAAAACGATTGTTTTTACACCCAACAAAATTAAATAAAAAAAAATAAAATTAAAGTTCCTTAAAAGAATTTATTCTATAGATGAGTTGGAATGGAAACCGAGGAATATGTGACTCTCAGCGGATGATACGGAGATGAAATTCCATCGTTAACACAGATGAAATTTGTGGAATGCTTGGTGCACACATACACCGCATGTTGGCTGGACGGCTTGCTTGACGCACGTGCCCACTTTGAATAGGAGATTTGTCATTTACTATTCTAACCACGCTGTGTTTTAATTAAAAGCTAATAACGAGCAATAAAAAATATTTGAGGAAAATATTTCAGATATTGCATAGCAGTTGACACCATTCCGACAGAAACCTAAAATTACGAAATATATAAAAAGCAATGAAATTTTCAATGACTGTAAATCTGAGGGAATTCAAATGAAAGCCGAAAACGGGTAGAAATATAATACTTAAAAGTAAGAGCATCTAAATAAATTGCCAAAAAAAAATCTCCCTACTCTTTTAAATTTCAGACTCATAATCACTCTGCTTACAAGATTTCGTTTTCGAAATAATAACTAACTATTTCTACTCAACATTAATTTTCTATTAAATTCCACTATCCACTTTATATACTTAAAATGCCGAGATCGACAAAAGTCCACGTAAGACCCATATTATTGGTAAACCATTTTTTAATATAACTGATATCCATTCCAAAAATATATTTTATGTGTACTTATCAGTGAACAAAATTATTCTCCAGAAATCCAAATCGTTCTCAATATTCTTCTGAGCGATTTTTAAACGAAGTTTTCGATTTTTCTGACCAATTACATTTTTTTTTATTTACTACTTTTGGTCGCATGAAATATCAAAAATTCTGGCTGCAGAATTTTGTCGGTCCCTTTTTCTTTTAATATAATGTTATTGGACTTTTTTAATGTTTTATTAGACACCGTGGCGCTAAATAACGATTGCATTCCTTCATACCTCAGATTTGAAGTCAAAATAGTGCTCTTTTTTATGAAAAGAAAAGAAGTATCGTGTACTTTTTTCTCTCATTATCACGTTAAGATCTCTTGTTTAAGCAAAAAGGAAAAATAAGCAATTGTTTCGTGAACCTGATAAGAAATGGTGTAGTTTTTCTCACTCTTAAGATGTTTATGAAAAAAACACACCAGCAACATCAGGAGAAAAATGTAAGAAAAAAAATTAAGAGATGATCTTAACACAAGCGATTGCAGGAAAAAGATGCTTCATAGCAGTATAGTAGTCAAAGCTGTAACTTCGAAATGGAAACGAGGTTTAAAATGCGGCCGCTGCACTGGCTGATGATGATTATGAAGACGACGAAATGTATTTAAAGGTAATAACATGGTGCATGTACCCACCGCCAAATAACCCGAATTTAAAAACGCCCCAAATATAAAAGGCACAAACCAACCACAAAAATAAACCAGCAGAGATCGACATCTGTAACCAAAAAGGAAATACATACATATATTCTGCAGCTGGGAACATAAAAAAAGGAAAATTAGGAGTTAACAAGTCTTTAAATGTTTTCTTTAAGGTGAGAATAGATTGAAGCAACAACAGCCAGATCGAACAAAAACACTCCAAATTATTAACAAAATACAAGAACTTTTTATTTAATTTTTTCTTTTCTAAACTTAAATCACAGTAGCTGGTGAGCGAAGGAGTTTTGTTAAGCCCTTGTTCCTTATGCAGCAAATGTTGTTGCTATTAAAATGTATTCGAACAACATCTTTCATATCTTGTATTGCTGCACTAGTTGTTGTAAGCAGTTGTTACTGGCTACCAAACAAAATCGTGCTACAGATCTTTAGGTTGCTTTCGGAAACAAACAACTAACTCCAGAACAACAAAACTTGTACGGGTATGTATTTAAATTTTCAATTTCTAAATCACATGTAAAACAAGCCAATTACACGAAAAAGAATTTCTATTAAAAATGTGAACGAAATCTTAAACTGCAACTCCTCCCACAAATACCGAAATAGAGGAAAAAAAAATAATTATTTAGCAAATATTAAGAAAAGACACCGGGCACTTGCAACATGCGAATATGCAACAATTGTTCAGGATCAAAATCTTAATACTGCCTGCTTGTTTGTATGCACAATTCCTGGTAAGCAACTACCACAGCAAAGGAAAAGAAAAGAGAAATTAACTTCGACATCTATCGGGACGTCCGTCCGCGGTTGCCTTGTCGTCGTTGCTGGATTGTGAATAAAGTAAAACCAGCGAACGAGTAACATTTGTTTTATTATTATTTTTATTTTTATTTGCAATTTTTTATTTCCCTTAAATCTGTAACGCAAAATCTTTGAGGGAAAACAAGAAAGAGCAAAAGGAGGGAAACAAGGTGTTAATTTTCTTGATTTAAATATTTTGCTACGTTATTACCACAAGCTTGAGCGTGTCAGTTCATAAAGGTCACTTGTGGAGGATGTTCTTGTTGGTTGTTGTTTCAACAAAGCGAGAGACAGTGCTGCTTACAGACATGCTTTTGGAATCTTTGTGTCAGAAGCTGACGTTGTTGAATTGAAGCATAAACTGCCCAAAACAAAACACGCAGTGAAAAACGTTAATCTCTTTCAGACCGAGTTCTCCACGAATATGCGATTTTGAGCCATTCCCCTTCCATATTATAAAATACGTAGAAATAAAAATGTTCAATTTTTTTGGGTGTTATTTTTTTCCAGAGTTGTATTTCAATCAAATGATTTCCTTCACTTTTTTCTTCTTAAAATTCGACATTTTACAACAGTAGAAAACTTTATTTCACTTTCGTAAAACAAATAAATAAAGAAAAATATAACAACTTTTACAATAATTAATTGTATTGCGGAAAAATTTTGTAAAACGAACTCATTATACGAGTATTTTATCTCAATTTTTCGATTTACCAGTTTTGCTATGGGAATTTGAAATGAAATCATGTGTGTTTCTTTCTATTCTTAAAATATTTTGCGAATAATTAAATGCAGTTCACATCAAACCACATTTAAATTCATTGTCAATCCCTGCTGGTGATAAAAGTATTTGCGGATTTTCTAGCAGGACTCTTATTTCAACTCGTTAACTGTGCTGAGCAACCCATGTAAGTCCGAATTCTTCTTGTAATTATGCCGGCATTGTTGTAAATAGAACTTTTTACATGAGCATCGATGAGGTTTGCTTAGCATAAACGTTTGATTGAAATGGAATAATTTTATTTATTTTTATTTTATTTTATTTTTACTTTCATTTGAGTTTAAATGAATGCACCAATAACAATAAATATTAAATATTAAACGTTCTACCTAAAAGCATCTTACTCAAATCGTAACTCAGAACAGTGTTATCCAGCTCTCAGAGAAAATTTTTATAATAAATATAAAAGAAAAATTTTTGTTCCAAAATGTGAAGAAAAGACACTGATTTGAGCCTGCAAGTTTTTTTTGCAGACAATCGATAACGAAAAAATAGGACTTCACTGCCTTAAAATAATTTACCGACTGACATTCAAAAGTAATTTATTCCAAAAAGTAATATTAAATTTACAGTAACATTCAAATATTTAAATGATCATAATTAAGTAATATCAGTTCTTTTCTACCTGCTTTTACTTATACGATCATCATTAAATAATAATAGTTCTTAACAGTTCATCGCATATTCTACGAAACACAAATGCAAACACTTACAAATGCAAATAAAAAGGAATATAATTTATGTCGGGCCATATCTGGAAATACTGGAATTTTGTTTGGAAAGGATTGTACTGGTACAATATGTCGTGAAACATGCCATTCTCACTGCTCGCGTGCACTTCTGGGGGCAATGAGCGTTTGTGTATTATTACACACGTCCAATTATTCCCTTCGCTTCTACTTAAATCGACAATTTCTCCCCTGTTTTATTTACAATTACATACAGTGCAGTCGTTTCGATTTGTGTCAAGTTTCCGATTTGCGTAGTTTTGATTCCGACACTCGTCACTGCACGCCTTTATATGATCGAATCTTGTAATTGGAATGAAGACATTATTAATGTCCATCTAAAATTGCTGGCCCCAATTTATTAGGTTGTTAGGAAGTAGGAAGGAACCCTTATTAAAATAATTTGCAGGACAGACAGCGTTAAAGCAACTCAATATGCTGAAATTGACACAACATCCTAATGTGAACGAATTACGCAAATAAGAAATCCTTTAATCCTTAAATACATTTTTCAATATTTCTTTACAAAAGTCAAAGCAAATAAATAAAAAAAAATAATAATAATAGAAATATATGCAGAATAAAACGTAACGTATGAGATTCACACGACTTTTTACGTTACAATTTGTCAGATGTGCTGTAACAACTGAAAAGGTAGATTTGCATGAACGATTTTTTCACAAGTCTTACGATTTGTTTCATTACTATGCGATTAGTGTTGCATTTGATGCGACTTTACAAATTATAATGGAATCAATCCATATTTTCATCTGAGTGAATCGTACGACGGTGTAGGATAGTAAAGCACGATCTCAACTATGAAAATTTTTTTTTTTACTAACCTAACCTCCAAAGCTTTCTACTTGTCCGCAGTAAAACAATAAAAGTCTAGGCAGAAATCGTACCCGCGACCTCGAGTTTTGCAGTCTGCTCATTATCCGTTCGCTTACGGAGGCATCCAGTAGATCTAATGTCTTCAAATTCTTGCTACCAATTTTAAATATTTAATCCAGAAAGGAAATCTTACATTTTTTACACAAGCTCTACTGATGCCACATTGCCAGTGTGAGTACTAAGTGGAATTTTTCAAACGTTTAAGCGATGCACACACATATATTCTTATGTGTAAATTTTAGTTCCACGTAAAAGTACGATATTGTTTCATTGTATATTAATTGACATTTTTGTTTCATTAATAGCGAAAAATCCGGTATTCTTTGTTTCTATAGAAGTAAAGGTTTCCGTTTTCATACTCTAAAACTGTATTTAAAACCTTAAACTAAAAATATCAAATTCAAAAACAAACTAAACACGTGAAATACATCGCTAACAACTTTGTATCCATTTGTGGACAAATTTAGTTATTTATTCTCATAAATTTATATAATTTTTTCCTCGAGTGTAGCCTCACTTCTATACAACACTATCCATACTCGAACTAGTTGAAATGTTCAGATTTTTATTTTATTCAAAAAAGGAACCGCATGGTTGCATTTCCTCTTAGCCACTTAGTTGTCCTAAAAATTTCTTTGTCGTTCTCTTTCTTAAGTTCAATATATCATTGCAAATTACCAAACATTTAAGACAAAATTTGTAGTAACAGTTTACTGGATTCCTTTCCTTTGACAGAAAATGATCGCAGATTGGAGCCACTAAATGCATGAGGTGGCTTTCTTTTTCCATAAGTCTAACTCACGTTTCCTCTTGATGTCTTCATTGACTTGCAATTATTTTTTATACATACCTACATACATATATATTTGAGCGAAAGTAAAGTATGGAGTCAATATTAGGGTGGTGCGACGATTCTTGCAATAATTATAAAATAACAAATAATTTATGGGCCTCACAACCCTTTGCAGAAGTTTTATATTGTACAAATATGGTTTGTAGTTAATTACCTTGGCTTAATACGTTTCAACAGAAATCGGGGGGCAAATTGTTGTATACATGATCGAATGAATTCGATCGACATCTTTCATTTTGGGATCGTTACAGTCGATATCGAATAACACGTATTGAAATTTGAGATCGTGGCATTCGATTAAGTGTTGTCGATCGAATGCCTTCTCTCGTATATTTATTCGATAGTAAAAGAGATTCGATAAATAAACAAATGTGTTTTTATAAATGAAAATAAAGTTTGCATTGTGCAGAAAACACGATAAGAAGCACCAATTTTTTAATAAATTATTAGAAACATTTAAGTATTTATTTACAATATAATAATAACAATATAAAACCACTATGTATTTGTTTAGGACAAATATGAATAAAATAAATGGAAGACAAAAAGAGATAGTGGCCCTTGCCAATGCGGGCAAGGCAAAGTAGTGGCTACGAGGTATGGGAGGAACTGGCAAATGAACTGAATGCATTTAGCACAAAGAGGCGTCGGCTTGGCGTAAGGTATATACATATGTATGTATACATACGTACCTCAATTAATTTGTAGATTCACGCAGACCGAAAGCATAATGTTAAAAAAGAAATTTATTTTAACAAAGAGTCGAAGAAAAACCGGTTGTGGTCCGCACGTAGTCGGTTTGTTGAGTAAACATATAGTTTTGTTCTACTACAATGAAAAAAAATTTATTACATTTCTTAACAAACTTCTATACGAATGCTATACAATGCCGCAATCCGGTTGTTCGATACGTCACGAAATTTCATTCGATACGAAAACTTACTCGATGACCTTTACGACGCTTTGGGCGTAGTACTGAGAAGATGGCAGATATTAAAAATAATGTACGGTTCCAGTATTCTGTTTTAATCATTTGAAATCACTGAATATATGATGTTGCAGTTGATCTCCAAAAACCAATTCTGTTAACAGCTGACTAATTGTTGCGTTTTTTATTTATGATCATGCCCATTTTAACGTTAAGCCTAATTAATTACAACAATCACTCATCTATAAAAGGAACTTAAATATTTATTGGAAGCCCAAAAAGCAAACAACACCTACATGTGAACGTACCCAAAAGTGATTTCTATAAATAAAATTCTTCAGTTTGTCTACTTAGTAGTCTGCTCTGGACGCTCTTACAGCACGTATAAGCCTTTTAGAAAAATAATTTTGTTGCCTGTGTAAAAGTGTCTGCGAAAGATACTGCAGCAAATAACTTTATGCTCGTATATCAATCAATCTTATTTTTCTTCTTCTCGTTTTTTCGGATAACAGACAAACTTAAATTTATAAAGAAAAATTAATGGCCTCCAGAGAGAGAGGGAGATTCCACACTAATCGCACTACATAACACTATCTTCACCTGCCCGAGCCAAAGATGACAATAAAAGTAATAACGATGATGATGGCATTTACAGTGTTTTGCCAGTTTGTTTGTTTTTGACAATATTTAATCCGCATCCGCATACGAGGGTTGCTTACCTCGGCAGTGGTCGAATAAAATTGAAAACCAAAATTGTATTCAGCAAAATTATTTCTGCACAAGGAGATACTTTTTAACAAAAGGTGTACTTTTTGTAAAAAGTGATTTTCAGCACACTGTCATACTGAAAGACGAATTTTTAATAAAAGGTATTTTTTGACCAAAAGTTACTATTTTGAAGAAGTACTTTTTGTACTTTCCCTTTCTCTGGGAAAGGGTGCTACTTGTAATAAAGTACTTTTTTCACAAAAACTTCTTTCTTAATAACAGCTTACATGTTTGTAATTGAACCACCAAAACTTTCGTAACTAAAACTTACGTAGCCGAAAGTAATGCATAACTTTAATTAATTTACTTATCGAATTGGCTATTTTTATACCCTTCTCCAAAAAGGATGGAAGGGTATAAATAAGTTTGATATAGGGGATGCAATTTCAATAAATATTGATTTCCGACCATATAAAGTATATATATTCTGGATCGTTATAAGAAGGGGAGTATTTCGTCTGTCCGTCTGTCTGTCTGTCTGTCTGTCTGTCTGTCCTCATTTCCTTCCGGTAATTTTGTTGCGCTCAAAATTGACCTTAAATTTTGTCTAAAATCAAAAATTTTTTTACCTATCTGTTCTAATTTCTTTCAAAAGTACCACTTATAAAAAAAAGCAAAATCGGCCGATAAATAAAAAAAATATAGCCAAAAAATAATTTCATACATTTATATGAAGAAAATGCAAAAAATCCACGCTGAGTAACAAACCAAGAGCATGTGTATTGACAAGCACGTCTACGTTTGCAGCCAAACTTGCTGTTAAAATTTCACTATAAAGTTGGGTAGATAAACGACTATTTTTTCTTAATTTTACCCTTTTTGAACGACATATGTGCTATATTTTTTTTTTTTTTTGAGTATATTTGTAAAGCAACGGAGCCACTGGGGATCCGTGGCGGGATGCTTATGTATATGAATAGAAAATTTTTGTTTTTGTTTTTGTTTTTTGTTTTTGTTGTAGCAAACGCAAATTCATTTGGTGGTGGTTTTGTTTGTGTATACTTTTATGTGTTTGCAATACGATTGTATAGTATTCTGGCATATGAAGTGTTTTTTTGCCATCATAGTTTTCTTAAGCATTTTTGTACATGCATGCACACAGTGTTGCAAAAATTTCTCCAACTATATATAGCTATTGTGTTTCGATTGCCTGCGATATGGAGCCATGAGAGCTTCCGTGGAGCTGTTATCAATGGAGATCTTGAATTTGGTGGGTGGCGTCGCAAAGAATTCCTAGCGCTGCAGAGAGCAGCAGGAAGAGAAAGAAAGGTAATCTTAGAAAGTAGTAATCGGTGAACACCTCCTCACGAAGTAATACTATGACGATATGGGTACGTTTTTAAGTTCTTCTTTATGTTGCTTATTTTTTGAGAGAACATATCCATGGAGAAGGGTATAGAAGATTCGGCACAGTCGAATATAGCACTTTTACTTGTTTTACTTCATTGCAAAAGTAACAGTTGCATGTATCAATTGGCAGTCTTTGATGGTAAATGGAAATTAAATCATGTATTTGGAAAGACTTTCTTCTGCAGCGTAATCTAGGAAGTTGATATGACTCCAAAAACATTTTATGTATGCTAAAAAAAATATTAAAATCATTCACAGAGTCTAATGGCACTCATTATACTCCGTAGTAATGCACTGAAAAGCCAAAACACCTACCATGCGCCACAGAATTGTCATCGTTAAGTTTTTAGTGCACCACTTTAAACTACCCCATACCCATACACGTATACATGACGTACAAGCAAGATGCACTTGTTTTAAAATATTTCAATTTTTTTTTTACACATTATTATGGACTCACATTAAGTATATTTTCCATGCTTATAAAGACTTTAAAAATAATTGTAATCATTTAACCAATAGGGATTCCTGGCAGGCCGGTAATTTCACTTAACACTAGTAAGTGAAAGTGAATAAGAATTTTTTCTCATGGGCCACTATTAATATTATCTAAGCCTTCGTTGAAACAAATAGAGTAATCCGCATCCACACTGAGAGCAATTGAAAATTATTTAAGGTCTTGCACTCGTACCTATGGAAAGAATTGGAAATTAAACTTTTTGCTTCCAAAAAACAATTATTCATCAATTAATTAATGTTTTTCGGACCAACAATTTATAGTCTGAATGGATAGATTGTTCCTAATAAGCTGTCAGTAAGCGACTTTACTGGAAAAAAGTCGTTGTACAAATTAACGTTGGCTGCAATTTATATTATGAAATCTTTTAAAGAAATATATATTACGCTTTCTAAACTTTTCTGTACAGTTCTATCAGTCCCTCCAGTATATCCACCTTTATGTCGGCTACGGCTTAGTGTTAGATGAAGTTTCCCTTAAAATCAAACATATTAGAACTATCGATTTCGCCGAAAGTTTTGACATGCAAGGGATAGCATTCTGCAGCATCGAACTAACAATCTATATGACACGTCAGCTACACTTCTTCTCTTCCTACCAGACATACTTCGACTTTTTAAATCATGAGTAAGTAGATAAAATCTTGTATCCTTTTTGGTAATATTACTTTTTAAGTCATAGAAACGAGTACATTATCAAAGCACGCAGCGGCAGTAGTTATATCGCAATATCTATATGAAGGTTTAATATGTATTTTTATTTGCTATAAGTTAGTGCTGGGCTTATGGCAAATGTTGAAGAAAGCTATTGTAAAAAGGATCTTATAAGGATTAGAAGTATTCACCAAAAGACAGGAAACAGTAAAAGAGACACATTCTCTGTAGAGAAATGCATAAACGAATGGAAGCAAATAAGCTACTGTTCAAACCTGATCACTTACATACAGAGATGAATATCGGGGCATGGCTACTTTAGTTGATAGCTGCACATAATAGAGAAGTGTAGATAACTTAAAAAGCAGTAGGCAGAAAGGCTTTTAAAGGTTGAGCAGTAGGAATCCAACCTGCAGTAATGCGAAAGCTGGGTTCGATACAAATCCCAAGGAAAGAGAAGGTGGCATTTTAGTCGGTGCGAGATCGACTTATTGGCGATAAATGGCGATTCAATGCAAAAAAGAAACAAAACAAACCGCTTCAAAACGAGAACATTAAAAATTAAAGCAAATGACTAAAAAAAATTTAGCCATTTTTACATCCTTTCTCGAAAATGGAAGATCTATACACATTTGGGTTGCCTTTTCTCTTTTTGGAGAAAGGGGAATGAGAATAAATTAAGCCCGTCACAGCCTAATATAATAATTTTACTCATTTAGTTTGGATAAAAAATATATTATCAACATATTTAAAGCATGTTTTCAAATATAATTATTTAATTATTTAATTTTAATGTTATCATTTTACGAGCATTAATAACAAGACAGCGGACGAGTGTATCGAACGCATGAATCATATTTCTTTATAGTGCATTATTAGGAAGGGAATAAAATTTATGCAGAAATAAAATATACAATTGTTCAAAGTAGCTATGGAAAGGGCTCCTGTTACTATTCATTATTGCCATCCAATAAATATTTATTATCTAATCTTGTCATCTCAAGTGCCGTGGCTCGCAATTCGTTCCTTTTTAAAGTTGTTTTTAAAGTGATTGTGTTCTAATTCACTTAGTAATTAATTTGTATAAATTTTAAAATTTTTTTTTATTGTTCTCCTTTGCATTTCAAGTACGTTTTGTGGCCAACTACCAAGCACTAAATTAAAGCTCTCTACTTCGGCTTCATTTGCGTAGCTTGCACAAATTAAACAAAGTTTTTTTCTAAATACTTACTGAATCGCGATGAGGTGGACTAACCTGGAAAGAAATCAAAAAGCAGAAAAATCATGTTAAGTGACATCACTACAAGCTACTGTATCTATTTATTTGAACCGTTCTGTTAATCGAAGTATTGCAAAGTAATATGAATTGCGTTCAACCGCAGAGGCTAATAATTATTCAACGAAAATTGTTTATAATTAGAACGGAATTTGAAAAAATTATTAGTCTGAGTCATGGCAGATGAATACACTTCGTTCAAAAAACATTTTAAATTAATAAAAACTTAATTATGCAAATGTAAATGTGAAATATGCCATGAGCATTGAGCATTTCGCCAAAAAAAAAAAGATTAAAAAAATGTTTCTTATTTGCCCGATTAGTCAATTGGAAAGAGTATTCTATAGGCAAGTGTTGGATACGCATGGGAAGACATGAAATGCGGGTAGTCGATGATTAGTCCCAGTAAGTAAAGCTTTTTCAGTAGAAACACTATTTAATTGTTTGACTTGAAAGAAAATAAAAATTCGTAAAAAAGCATTTCGTGTTATTTCAATTGTACGCGCACTTTTATTTTTCCAAACCGATTTCGAATACGAAATTTATGTCTTAATTACTGTGCTGGTGCTTTTGTATTACTGACTGCTGTCATTCATGTCATATCAGAGCCCATAATTTTGAAAAGGGGGAGCAAGCCGAGAGCCAAGTTAATAAAAGCAGCAAAATGAGTACTATTGAAATGTTATCTATTGGATACAAAACCAAAAACTAAAAACCAAAAACCAACATACCAGTTCAGTCTTACTCGAAGCACGTAATTTATCCATGTCAAGTTGTAGATGATTAAACAATATTGAATTGTTAAAGGTGGGTGTATAAATACGAATATGTAGTCTCGTATACGTATATCTGTGTGCTGCTTATCTTTTCTTCCAACACAACAACAACAACAACAACAAAGGAAATATCCATACTACTTGTACGCTCATGTTGCTATAAAAAAATTTAAATCTATCTTTTAATTGCAGTTGTTCAAGGCAGCTGTTCAACACAATTGAACGCAAGAGTATGTGGCAAAAGATGTGGCCACGAAATGAGTAAAGAACACATTTAAACTTAAAGTAGATACACAAGTGGTGCAGCCTGATAAGCGAAATTAATCGTAGCACTTACGAAAATAGGGCTAAAAAATGAATAAGTGTAAAAAACAAATAAAGTGCACTTTTCAAATACAAACGATTTCTAAATATCGATTAAATTTTATAGCAAAGATTTTGTGTCTAATACTTGTAATTAATTTCCCTTGCGTACTCTATTATTTACCCACCATAAAGATAATTGTAACTAGTTGTTGTAATTAATGCTACAATAATTAATAAATGATCGTTAAATTTCTTCAATGGCTTAATTTATCAAGTACCAATAAATAAGGGGTCTTGGCGCGAAAGAATGTTACATTCGATAGCAGTCTAATAAAGAGCTTTTAAATCAATTCTTTATCTGATATGAATTTCCATGACATTTTAAGTAAAAGCTTTTACGTACATATAAAAATGCATTTTGTAAAGAAACCCATAATCATTGCTAACTTGAGCGAGGGCAACAAAAGGATATTTTATAACCATAGGTGCTTCTCCGTCAAGGACTTTCCTGCAGAAAGTATAGAGAGAACACAAGACAGAGTCGCTCTGGCAATGCCCACCCTTTTGGGGAAAATAATTTTGTTAATAAAAAGTACTTTAATCTTAATAAAAAAAATGTCTACAAAAACAAAATACAAAAAGAAAAGTTCACTTAAATAATACAATTAATTATATGAAGACAACTTTTTCGCAAGAGGTAACCGTAGCTACTGTTGCAATAAAGTATACATTTTCAATATAAAGCACTTTTTTTCAGGAGTTTCACATTTGAATGTTCCACTTGGAATATTTCGAATATGTTGCAACTTGCAGTGGTTCGGAAATGAAAACGAAATGAAAAGCATTCCTAGAAATTAGTTGCTGTCAGGCAAAAACTAAAAACACACAAGGCACTCAATTAGAAGATTTTTTTTGGTTTTTTGTACTGCCAATAATCAAAAATAATACGATTTGATTAAAAGTTTGAATATGCTTTTGGCTTAAAATCTGTTCTAATGAACAGCTGTGAATGACAGTAACTCCATTCGTTTTAAAGAAGCGTGAGAAAACATGAACATCTCAGCTGTACAATAACAGAAGGGAATCACTCAATTCACTTTAATGTAATTAAGTTTAATTTATAGTGAATAATCATATGCGTAATAAAAAACACACATAATTAAAATGTTTTGGTGCCACCGTTTCGTGCGCTCCAACAAAAACAAGCATTCACGCAAGAAACACGAAAACCCCCAACGTATGCATTTAAAATGATGTGCAAAGCAACAGAAACACTTTCCGGATAGAAGAAGGAGAAAAAAACGGGTTTAGATCCTTTGATCTGAAATTAAACACACAAAAACATGTTGTTAACATTAATTTTCTCCCGCTGCATGGGCAAACAAACAACAAACTGTCGGCAACAACAGCAGCGGCAGAATCAACCACAAAATGCATAAATAAATGAACAAGCAAACACTCAATTTAAAATCATATAGACACAAGAGACTTCTTCCCTTTAGTCATGCATACATACTCGTATGTGTGTAGATGCGCGCATGTCTTCCACTCAGTCTATGAAGGCCTTATAATGATGCTTGCATTCAATTATCCCCAGACCGGCTCTGGCCCCATTGGCATTACGCCGTTTGTCTCATTTATATAGAACAGCCACAGAAAGCAAAGGAAAAAAGCATCCAATAACAACAATACGAGTATAATGAACATTATTATGATGACCATCGTCATTAAGGCCTGCTGTTGAAATGTTTCTTGGACACTTGCAGACCACATTCAGCAACAACGAGCTACTTCTGACTGCAACAGGATCAGCTCCACAGCTGCTTAAGCGGCGGCAATTATTGTGTTTAACTATACAAAGGGGCACATTACACATTTAAGCCATAAATAATTGATTTGTTATGACGGCCAATTAAGTTAGCCACAGCAACAAATGTGTGTGTGTGTGTGTGGAAGGAAATCTGTACGACTTAAAATTTAAGTTATGCCGCATATAATTTTTTTTTTCTTATGCAAACATGTCACCTGTGTGCTTGATGAATCGTGAGGTTTTAGTGGCATGTTAAGAATTGTCGAGCCAACCAGAAAATATAGATGATACTTCAATTTAGTGCTGACTAGCTTAATTGCTGCAACTGCGAATGGTAATGCGGATGCAACTAATATGTAAAAAACGAATGGTATGTTACATAAAGAGCTTTAAGTATGGCGTTATACGCAGAAGCATGTGTGTTTGCTTAACGTCCTCAAAGAAAAAATTGGCAATCAATAGGAAAAAATTATATTTTACAATTGTGGTGACTGCATACAGTTGCAAACAGGTTGTTCGCTGTACTGTGGAGTAAGGGAGGGTAAAGTGGAATCGTTCGATCAATGAAACTTTTTATCAATAGATTGCTTATTGATCGTTGCTACATAAAAAAATACATAACCTGATCTGTGATAGGCAACAATAATATTAACACTGAATATTACCAGAATATATTTAACCTTGTCAGGCCAAGAAAAACAGCGCAGTGCAGTATTCCATCAGAAAATATTTCCTGGGAGTTTCAATACGAACGAGTAACCCCAAATACAACTTTTGTGGGTAAAATTACTGCAAATTATAATTTTTATATTTGGCAACACTTCCTTTGTTTGCACCAATAAAATCTCGGTAAGGACAGCTTTTTTCGGTTTTTCGTATTTACATGGTGAAAACACTTACTTGACGAGAGATTTTGAATACATGATGTTTCCGTATCAGGGCATTTTAATCATTTTAGTCAATTGCAAATGCACTCCCAAGGGACATTAGTTGATTTCTTAAACGCCATTTGCTGGAATCTGCCTGTAGATCAGCGAAAAGTCAATACACGTCAAAGAGCCATGAACAGTTAAATTGAGGACTATGGGGTAACAGACATATACATATAAATGTATATACTCATATTCGCACGCACACTCACTAAACACTAATTGTGAAATCGTGTAGCAGGCCATAAATTTATAAACATTTATTTATAACGTTGGAAATTATCTTTTGATTTTATTTTTTATGCTTATATCAGCATCAATACTTGTTCCTTCAATTTCCTTGATAATTTATGCAATAAATTCACAATACAATTACAAAATATTATTCCTACTCCAGTATTGCGTTTGTAGTGATTCTGTAACTACGAGTATTATCTTTGAATAAACTACAAAATATTTATTTCATATTCAACGATAACAATAGCACATTTCGCCAGTAGAACAAAATAAACTATTAAACAAGTTGAGAACGTAAATGAAGTTGTATATTGATTCACCATTTGATTTGGGAATTTATGACTTTAACAATGAAAAGATAAATGCGATTGTTTAAGAATTTAAATTAACATTGTGCTCAAGGAAGTATTTAAATGAGAGCTGGTACGGTCAGACGATGCGAACATTTGACGAACCGAATCTTAAATTTAAGTTTAATTATGTGGATAAAAGATAAAGTGGTATTTTTCAAATTGCAGCGATATTATCTCTGTGGTCATTTGATTAAAATACAATTGAACAAGACCAGTTTTGAACCCTTCCCCATCAAAAAAGATAAAATGTTATGTAGATGTTTGATAGGGCGATAAGATTAGTTCGAGTTCTGTCCATCCGTCCCTCCTCGGTATTTTTCGCCATTTTGGTCCCGCTGTATATTTAGGCTAAAATTATCCTTGACATAAAAATTTAAAAACAAATCTGCCCACACTTTCCTCAAAATTCTCTAGTAGAAAAATCTCCAAATCGGGAGATAAACAAATAAAGCTCCCAAAATAAGCCATGATAATTAACCAGTTTGAAACCACGAACAATTGGACTTTAATAAGTGTCAATGATATATGCAAGTAGAAAATGAAGACGATTTATTTTCAAATAGAAAAATGGATATGAGACACATTCTTGGGGAAAGGTATGGAAGATATATGTGTTTACTTATTAATCCCTTGAAGGGATTAAGGGTATATGGCTTGTAGCGATTAAGACTATAATTATATCCGTGAGTGCAGACATGCTACACCCTCTTCCTAACTAAAAAATTTTTTCTTATGCAGCTCCTAATAACAGACCTTACAATTGTTTACTTCTAGTTTAGGTTCGTTGTTGTTATCCATTTCCTGAAAACTTCAAATTGCATCTACGAATTTTCAAGTGAAGTTTCAATTAAATTTAAATTTCATAAATACATAGTCGAAGTATTTGCTAGATTTATTTGCATGTGGGAGCGGATAATGAATAGAGCTATTCTGACTTATCAAATTTATCATTCTTCTTCATCCTCTATTTTTGGAAATTTTTGTAAGATGTTTCGCGTTTAGAGGAGTTTCAAAAAAAATTATGTGACTTGTTGCAGAGAATCTAGCATAGTCTTAAATAACCTTTAAATCATTTGGCGTGTTGCGATAAAATGAAATATTTTGCAAATGATATAAAACTTTTACTTAAACGAAAACTTTGTACAAAATTATGAAATTGAATGTAATGAATGCATGAGTTTCTGTATTAAATTTGAAATAAGAAATGTTGCTACTGTTTTATGTTCAAAATATAGCAAAAGCTCGCATTGAAGTTGGCGTGTCTATTCCTATTGGCGTGTCCGCTGTGGCTACATTTTGCTGATATCACCTCCAACAACAAATAACAACATCCAATATTATTATGAATTTTGATATCGCCTTATCTCAAGTATTCTATCTAACAGTGCTACAGAATATTCTTGTTCGTCAACACCAGGCAGCCAAGCAGCCAGGCAGCAACGACAAAATACAACGACCAGATAATAAAAATCAGACACAAAAGCAGCTGCAGCATTAAATTGCAAATGTTTGTGTATGTAGACATCACTGTTGATCTTTATTATGTTGTTGCTGCTGCTGCTGCTACTGCTGCTGTTGCCATTATAACTTTAATTTTCTTAATTAAATGAAATCGAAATCACAACTGATAGCATCCGTTTTGATATACTTCGAGTCTATTTATTTGATAATTGATAAGGAATTTTCTGTATTTTGTTCTTATAATTTATTTGTCACAATTTCATGCGTTGCAGAATATTGTGAAAGTCATTATAAGCAAATTGATAGGATAGGAGTGCTTTGTTTATTTTAGTCGCTAATCTTTTTCTTTTGGTTGTATTCGTAACAAGAAAGATTAACATTTAATAAGATTAATATTGGGGTGAAGACATCAAAGAAATAATGAGATAGTAACAAAGCGAGATTTTTTCTGTAGATTTTAGACGATTTCCAAACAAATTTGTTTTTAAAAAACCATAACTTTTGCAAGTATGCGATTTTAAATCAAACACCATGACGCGCGGAATATTTTGATAATCTTAGAAAGTTCACACGCGCTAAGGAGATGCATGGCGAATATGTGTACGAGGTAAAATCATGTATATACTCGAGAATAGGTTATATCTAT
Organism: Ormia ochracea; assembly: GCA_963402855.1. NCBI lineage: Eukaryota > Metazoa > Arthropoda > Insecta > Diptera > Tachinidae > Ormia > Ormia ochracea. Next base: position 30,153,458 of record OY727108.1, read on the forward strand.
ACACAATATATATGTATATATAGCCCAAGTGTGGGATTTTTACACTCAAAAAGATATTGAAATAAATTTATAAAAAATTGATTAATTTAAGATCGCAATGATTGTATGGTGTCAAAGCGTTTGTGCAACAAAGTAGCAAAGATTTCTTCATTTGGAATAACGCTGCTGAACTGAAAGCTTAAGGATCAAAGTGAACAAAGCAAAAAGGAAGATACCAAAACTCCAACTTAAGATTTCCTCTTTTAATGTTTTTATTTAATTATTGAATTTATTTATTGTAAAATTTTTGACATTTATTTTTTTTTAATTGTGCAAAACTTCTACAAAACACATGCATGTGTAAATGTATTGCAGTATAAGGAATGCCGTCAATTATGTTGCAAGTGTAAATGTAAGAGCGCACATACTCGGGCGTATGGCAAACATTCCTTAAAAATGTTAACGTTTCTTTTCATATAATTCTAATAAAAGTTATAAATTCCCACAAAAGTAAACATAAAATTATCGAAACGTCCGTTTTATTGTCATACAACAAGATAGACCGCATTTTCAATTTTTGACAAGATTTGAAGGAAATTTAAGTGAATATTAATTACTCTGCCTTTTTGTGTTATTGAATATTTACTTTGTAATTTAATTTTACAATTTTTGCTAAACTTTAAATCATTTTACTAAAGAAAAATTTCTCTTAAATAACTATTCGAACCATCTCACATTGAATCCGTGTTACTTTAAAATCATACAAACGTTTACATAAAACGAACAAGGTAACCAACTAAAAATAGCTTCTTCACTTGTGTCCCGGACAAAGGAAAAATGGGACTCAATATAGAAAATTTTTTACAGATGACAAGTATATCACAAATATAATTAAATAAAAAAAAAAAATTTCCTTGCACTTGATGAGTCTACAAACATTTTCTAAAATTTAAAAATCTATTTTACAAAATGTTTTTAAAAAATCCAGCGTTGCAAGCATTGCAAGCTTTACCAACTTGTAAAAAAAATCATTTTCTTTATACCATCATTTTTTTTTTTTTATTAATTTAAGTAGCAATTTCTCTATTCTTCATCATCATTTATTCCGTTTCTACCGATAATATGTACATTATTATTTGGCATCTACTTTTGTAGCTTTTTTCTACCGAAAAGAATTAATTCAATTCCTAAAAAATTAATTTATTTAAAAGAGTTAGTTTGTTTGGGATAAATTGCACTGGCAACCCAAAAAATATATATTCGGCTGTGTTTGGAATTTTATTACCCAAACTAGGACACACATGATTTTCTTGAGGTCATAACACCTGGATGTTTTGATTTGTATTTGGTTAATTTCTTTTGTCCTAATTTGAACTTGCTTTTGTTACTATGAGCTATCCCTACACATCATACACATACCGGTTACATACATACATACATTCATACATACATACATAATTAAGTTTAACATTACTGAACTTCTTTGTATTCTTTAAATATTCTGTTCAATTGCATGTTCTAAAACAGAGGCTTGTACAAAATGTTGATGAGAACGGTTCGATAATTTAATAATAAATTTATTAATAAATTTAATAAAATTTATTAGCTGTAAAAAAAAAAGTAATAAATAAAATAAAAATTAAGCAGCGAGCAAATTTCCCAAAAATGCAATAAAACTATTAAAAGTGATTATTCCGGAGTATCAGGTAATCCCTTTTTTGTAAGGACAACAGGAGTTATAACAAATAAATTTTAATTGATATTAAAGTAAGTCAACTGCTTTAAAGAAATGGTTACAATATCTTAAATAAATAATTTTACTAAAGAACAATTTAATTATTTTAGCATTTTGAATTGTTTTTTTTTCAAAATCGGTATCATGTCTTCTCTTAAATCCTTTATATCCAAAGATTAAAAACGTAATTAAAGTAAAAACAAAAAAACCTTTAAACATTTAATTGTACAAGTGATAAATCAGAAAATAATCTTTCAAACACAAAAATAAATAATAAAAAAAATTTATTCAATGAAAAACCCAAGAACTTGTTTTCGTTCCTCCTCCTTTTTTTGTTCGTAGCTTTGTACTCGTATTAGCGGTTAGTGATCAGTTTGACATTAATAAGATTTTGTACAACATTTTAAAACATTTTGTTATTCAAGCGATGCGTCTTTTTATTGCTGCTTAAGCTAATGCAGTTAGTGGTTTTTCTTTGTGGCAGTTAACGCAATAATATTTATAGGATTTTTGTTAGTGGCGCTTGTTTGGTTGCCATGTAAATTATACTTTAAACACTTTGCGCACACACAGCCAGAAACACTCAACACAAAATATTTTCGCTTTTTTACGAATGAGCATATATATATATATAGATATATATATATATATATGTGTGAGTGTGTGTGAGTTCATTTGACAAGTTTCCTTAGTAATAAACTCCTGCAACAGTTGTATGCATGCTGCTTGGAGGCTGATGCATCAACACTGCTGATAATAATGCATACCAAGCATCTTCATCGTCGTCTGCTATTTCAGTTTCTTAATTTTTGTATGCATTTCGCTGATACGTTTTTTTTTCTCTTTAAATTTATTGCAGGGATGGGGAAGTGAGATTTTAGAAAAATATTCGTAAATTTTGAAATTGTCGGTTTATTTAATACACTTAGACTGTGCAACAGCAAAACAACATGAAAGGTGTATAAGCATAAATGAGGAATGTATCCCAGGCCTAAATCATTTGAATTTGGCAAACTTTCCACTTTAACTTTAACAGCAACCTCTTTTGCTCACTTGTGTACCAAAGCAGCACACTGTGCGGTATCCCATAAAGGGAATGTACTCATATACCATATTTATTGAAAAATACATGTTCTCATAGATTTTACTTATTCATATTAACTCATATGGATGTATGTCGCAAGTGGGGCATTTATGAGTATACTGTGCGTGTCCCAAGTTTCATCCAAACAGGTTTTGAGGAATGGTTGCTCACACTATATGACTTATTTTTTCCTCCACAATGGCCCGCATATTTTTTTATTCATCCCGTGGAAGTGGCCCAATCACAAAAATTGGTAAATTGGACGGAAAGAAATTTGAAAATGTGCTGGAGTTCATGGCCAGGCCTGATTAATCATATAAAAATAGTTGTTGCCGCTTCAAATGCGCTCTGCCTGTAATAATGGTTTTAGAGTAGTCAGTCGTTTCTCAACTGATAAGAGAGAGCGATGGCGAAGAAGGAACTCCAAAATAAAGAAAACACATAGCCATACATACGTGTAGTAGCTCCATTATAGCTGAGTGTGGAATATGTCTATATCACCTTGACGATTGTACATTTATGTGTAAGTGTGTATGTGGCAATATCGCAGGGTGTTTGACTGGCTGTGTTCAGTTGTATACATATTTTAGTGCGACTGCAATCCATTGCATTGGCGACATTCGATTACTTTTGTTGATTTCAGTTGTTTCACTTAATTTCTTTTTTATTCACTATTATTCCCGTGTGCGGAGAGGGAGCTTCTACCACTGATATCATTGTATCATAATGGAAAAAGAGACTGTAAGGCTGGCATTTAGATAAGCGGGTAATTTTTCTGTTTCTGTGCTCCTCTTGTGTTTTTTTTTTTTTTTGTATATGGATTGGCCTTAAAAAGCCATCACCATCATTGTCATCATCATCAGCAGTATCATTATCAACGGTATGCTGATGTTATTTACAGAGTGGGGGTTATTGAGTGTAAGGATTAAGGTATTTCTCTTAAGTTATGTTTTTTCTTTCCTCCTTTTTTTCATTGCAGTTTACTTAAACCTTTTAGAATGGGAAATTGGTTAAATGTAGCAAACGAATAATTTTTGCATAAAAGTTACATATTTCTTACACTGCTGATAGAAATGCGGGTATGACGGCAGCTTACTTGGCTCAGTTCTTTCTGTATTTTGTGAAATATTGCTTTTAGAATAACATATATATAGAAGTTAATATGAGATAAAAAGGTAAGTATGTAAATTTATTTCTTTCTTCATGAATAACTTTTACTTCGATTTTTAATTAGTGTTTTCAAGAATGGACTGTTTCTCGAGTAACATCTATATTGATCAGTGTAGAGCCCTTATTTCTTTTTTCCCCTTAACAGCAGAAAAGCACACAGAGTCGTATTTTATAATATTTTGCAAATACATTGAGGAATTGTGTAATTCTTTTCTCAATTCAAAATATTCGAGGTGATGTTCCTCTGTCCCACACAGTCGTACGATTTGCTAAGTATGGCATCTCTGCAATATAAAATTTTTATGACAAGCAAAAGTTTATGACAATTTTCATACGATCGGAGTTGCTTTTACTTCAATCAGCAAAGAAAAATTGTTTGCATCATTTTTGTACGATAGAATGCCAACCGCAACGCCATTTTGATCAAATTTTTTAAAATAGAAGGGTATCACTAACCAATTTCCGTGTGAATGAATCGTGGGGCTCTCATGGGTAGTGAAACAAGGCCTTTAAGAATGTTCAAGTACTTATTAATGTTAAACTAATTGCTTTTCTTTGGCAAAAAAATTGACTGTATGCAAAAAGTTATTTGTAGTATGAGACTCCAACAAACGAATGAATACAACACGTAACAATTAAAGTTTTGAATTTTAATGTTCCATAGTTTACTTAAGAATTCCAATTTAGTTTGGTTCTCATACAAAACATTGTATTCTAAAGAGATTGCCCTCACTCAGGACGAAAAGAATTGATTGTTATTTTTGGCCCGTAAATGGCAAAAGTAGTGTTGCCACACGATTAAAAAGATTAAATATTTCGGATAAGAAGAGGCAGAAAATTAGATTTTATATATAATATATATAATATATATTATAGATATGTAAGAAATCGTGACCGAGACACAACCACCGTGACAACATTTTCTTAAGAAATCGCTCTTACATGGAATGTAAACTGTAAAGCCGCATCCAACCATGATGTCCTAACAAGTATGTTGTGCGGACAAAATTTATTTTAGTGAGAGTTTTCAGAAAAACAATTCGCCTATTTCGAACATTTTGTCTGGACAATCAATGCTGCCGTCTGTAAACAATTGTTTTGTAATGTGGCAGTATTGCAGCTAATTTTATGTTATTGTGCTTTTTTTCAGTGTGCAAAAATTGTAATTGTTAAATTTTGTTTTTTAAAATTGGTGAAAAAAGAAAATTACTTGTGGTATTAGCCCTTGAAATACATAAAGTGTTGCTAAGAGCAAAGTATATATGTATGTACATATTTATAAAAAATTAAAAAACGAGTCGCAGTGAAACGACTTTTAAAGCAAGGGAGATCTGTGCACAATTAAATTATTATTTTCCATTTTGCATGTACTTTGAATTACAATACGAAAGAAAATTTTGCAAATTTTATGTAAATGAGCAACTCAATTCAGCTTTGAGATGACCAATTTTATTTATTGGCAACTCAGTTCAAGTTGGTCTGGACAAAATATAAAATTAAACCAATTCAAGCTGAGAGATGTTCGCACAAAATATTTTCTTTCGTTCTTGAAGAGAGCGGCCAAACTTCATATGAAAAATATTTTGAGCGGACAAAAATTTTGTACGGACATCATTGGTGAATCCAGCTTAAATTTATATATAAGATTTTTTACACAAAATAAAAAGATTTTTAGTGTTTAAAGTAAAGGAATATCGCCAGTGCTTTTTTGCACATGCACATATGTATGTATTTAATAAGATATGTATATGTTATGACATTTCATATATTTGTTATAGAAGAATTGGTCAGTCCAGTGTGAAATTGTAGACAGTAATTCTACTTACACACAAAACATTTTTTTAAGCACATTACATTTTCTTCATTATTATATTTGAAATTATCTAAAAATTGTTATAAAATTTTTTATATTGCTTTTATATTGTACAGTTGCAGATTCGCAGTTTTTTTTCTTTTTTAATTAACTTAACGTGGGTCTATGCAGGAATCGAACCTACGACCTCTGGTTTAGCAGGCTGTGCGTTATTCATTCGCCCACTTTTATAATGTTTCTCTCCTCTTAAATACCATAACATATAGGAATGCATTTAGACAGCAGCAGCCACAATGATGACGAGTGGACTTGTAGTCGTATTGATTTGAAAACATTCATCTTCATATACTGACATGTACTTAATTTTTTACAGTTTGCAGCCAGTAACGCGTTTAATGCATAACACGTGCCAACGCACGTGCATAGTTCGTATGTTGCTACGCCACTGGAAATCAATCATTACTTTGTGTATTGAATTCTTAAGAATTCTGTAGTGATTATTATTATTGTTGTTATTGTAGTCATTCCATATCTTACTCAGGCTATCATGTTAGGTATCATGTGTTCGCGTTTCTTAAGAATTTTATTTGTTATTCTCGTTGCAATTATTTTACAGTTATGCCCATTAATAATGTGGCGTTACCAGATTTAAATTATTTTACATCGTTTTGTTATTGGCTTTAATGAAGTTTAAATCAACGCGTCAAAACCAGATGGATTTGGCAGTTTTGAAGTCTTGATTAAGACTTTAGATGTTGCATCATGCTAACGACAGTGAGTATTGAAAGTACAGCACAGAGGCGTCAGTATTGATAACTTTATTTAAATACGTTGCTAAGTTTGTAAATAAACAAACAACTGTCTGTTATCTTTTTGCAATTAAAGATCGCTGCAACTAAAAAGAATTTATTATAGGTTGTAAGACTAAAGATCTAAATTCTCATTGCAAATGTGTAGTTACTGTGTATTTTTTTCTTTATAAACATATGTATACATATACATATATATTTTTCGAGTAAGCACTACAAATAAATAAAAAATAACATATAAATATAACAAAATAAAATTTTTAGTAAATTAAAATCGTACTTTAGGAGAACAACTTTTAAGAAATGGGCAGTGCTATTAGCATGATCTGGAGTGTATAAACATTTTAATAACATATTAACATAAATTGCCTTTAAACATTATAACATTAACATTATAAAAAAAATTTACTAAAAACTTAAATGTAACAACTATCCGTGATGTACGAGTTTGATGCCACGCGCTGATATGGCATTAGAGAAACCTCGAGCAAGTACGTGAGTATGTATCGTAAGTGGTGTTATCACTACAAGTTACTGTATAGTTTAGTTAGGAAGATAAAATGAAAAAAATACATGCCAGCACGAACCACTTTCTAAGCTCATGCCAAAATGGGAACTACAAGAAAAAATAAATGTTAATAAAAAAAATAAATCAAGTCATGTTTTTACTTTTTTATTTGAGCCGCAGCCGATAAAAAAAAGTGTTAAAAACGAGTACAAAATTTTTTATCAATGGTTTGTCATCAAACTCTGAACTAATAATTAGTTAAGTAAAAAATAATTCAAACGACAAGTGATGAATTTTCATCATCCGTGTTGACAAACAGACACATCTGTTGTCGATATTCTTTTGTTTTCTTGCACAGGAAAATATTTAGATTCTAATACACAACATTTAGGCAAAATTACTTGACGTTCGTACTTCGTGAATTAATATTATAATAAAACATAAAATGCAAATCTTTTCTTTTCGTTATCAATTGAGAATAAATCATTTTGCAAAATAATTGCCAAAGATGTACAAAAAAATAACTCGCAGCAATTAAAGAAATAAACTGATATTGTTCAGTTAAATCAACAACGACTTAAAACTGAACTAATTCCGTGCAGAAAAATTGAAAGTGTGCTTCAAATCGTTAGAATCATTTACAAAAATGTCGTTCTGCTCAATAGTTCTATACAAAGCTTCAATCCAGACAAAAATTCAAATTTCCATCCTGAGCTTTATCACAGCGTTCGCAATCTCAGGCGGCTGGGAAGGTAATATTATTGCCAAAAAAAATATATTATAAATCCAAAAAAATAATGTATTTTTTATTTCAGTTATATACGACTATATTTAATTTCCTGTCAGTATAAAATTTTTTTTAATTTTTGGGAAATTTGAACAAAAATAGGTGAGATGTGGCTACTTTTGTTTTTTACTTTACGCTCCACTCAAAAAAAAATGGAAAGGTATGCACAGCTTTGATTTGCGGATGGTAATTTCCACCATATTACTTTGCGATACTATAAAGTTTATATATTCTCGATCCATACAGTGTGCTACAGTTTACGTGAATTTCTGCCTATGAAGGCTTAACTTCACGGTGCACTTAAATTAATGCATTTACTAAGCCCCTGTGCAAGCACAGGTGGCAAATCTTGATTAAAAGATTCAGTTTTAACCAAGCGCCTTGCTAAGACGTTCGGCACCGTCCCAGCCCTACCAATAGGCACTTCGCAAGAATAAATCTCCCGCCATCTTCGCGGTAAACCACATCTGTCTATTCAAATCATGTAACAAATCAAAGAATTGCAGAGAGGCCGCCCTCAAAGGGGAGAACCACTTGCTGCCTACTAGCGTCTGTTGAATGGCAACAGCACCTAGATAACTATTCGCTTGACCAGATCATATCGAGCGTTAGCATCAATAAGATACCAGCCACTCAAGAGAAATCTCCCAAGCAACTTTTGGTATCAACAACATGCCAGCACATGATCTCCTAAGAGGCCTCATCAAAAACCGGCCACAACTTCATTGTATGTTGTTAGGCCGGAGCGAACTTGATCTATAGACAAAGTCACTAAAGCCGCACAATTTATTCACGAGCATAATCAATTAACTCCGTGGAGTGTGAACGAAGTCCGTCCTCGATAAAAGTTCGGTTCAGGTATTGTACAAACCCAAAATCATCCATAAACCTACGCGATAGAAATCCATTGTGGGGCTGCCGGTACCCGTGGTGCCAGTATATAGCCACTGGTGGTGCTTTCTGAGAGAACTCTCAAGAGAGAACTCTCCTACAATATTCAACCCTGAATCGATTAGATTATGCTAAACCTAATCCCAGACCAACAAGCATAGCTTGCATTTACCTTTTAATTACTTATAAGCACGCCCGTTGCCATGTTATTTCATGGATTGGGTAGTGGCAGACAAGTTCTACCGGTGTCTGCCAAAGGTCAAGGTCGGGAAACGCAGAATACCGTCTCCCAAAGTGCACCCCACCAACATGTAAATTTCACCAAGCTGCATACCGTACTACCGTGGGGATCTCGATCCATACAAGAAGTGAAGTTGATTGATCTTTATCCGTCTGTCTACCTAACGGTATCTCTGTCTATCAAAGGTAATTGTTTCCAATTTTTGCCGCGGTATAATTATATCGTAAATTTTGCTTAAAATTAAAAATTTAAAAACGCATCTGCACAGACTTTTCTAAAATTTATCCAATATGAAAATCAACAAAACCATGTAATAAATAAAAGAAACATAACCAAACATTATTTTTTACATTTATAAATAAAAATTGAAAAATAAACCATGGATATAAAAAAGGATCAAACCAAAAACCCTTGAATTACCTGCCGAAGCACTTGCATGGTAGGCAAGTTCGCTGTTACGTTTCAATAGTATAAGTAACAATACAGGAGCATTTAATTTAATTTTATTATTAAAATTATTAATATTTCTAATGTGTGAAACGGATTGCAGCATTAAAGTTTACTTCAATGCGGTATAATTGTAGTGCACAAAAACAGTTATGGAATATATTCTTGGGGAATGATCGACATGGTCGAATAGTTATTTTTTATTTATATCCTAACTAGTTGGGCTCGGTGAGCGATGTGCTTCAAGCAGTCGTTGCAATTGATCATTTTTTCGATGTAAAATTCTATCTCTTGGCTCGAACTAATCACCAACAAATGCCATGGCAACCTCATTTATTTTTGGTGCATTGAGTCGTTGTGGATGCATGGCTAATGGTGTTTTATCAGCTTTTATAACTATTTTCTGATTATCGGATTGCATTTGGTCTGTTGCAACTTTAAATAATTTGATGGAATAAATGTTCTAATAATTCAAAAATGAAGCGGCGTAGTTCCGTAGCAATTGCACATCTGGTAGTGACTTCTGTTTCAGAACTGAAAAGGAAATATAGCTGCAAAAATCTGTATTCTTTATCAGGAATAGATAATAAGGATACTGCTTTATAAAATATTTGTCCTTGTACTTTAAATGGTGGCATGAAACTTCCACTAACTATATTGTCAGCACCAACCTCGTACATGAGTTAGGAAATGTGTTGATTGTGGCGTTATTCCAGACACCAATGAAATTAATGGTTACCATTACCATTAATGGTTACCATTGGCAGATTTACTTTCCCATTTGCGCAACATAGGCCTTGTCTTTCCTTTTTATATTTAAATGCTTTGCAATGCACACATAATTGATCCATGCCGATTATACCGATATTAATATTGGGATGTATGTTAATAATCAATAGTCGAATCGTAATTAAATGCAAGACGCATAAAAGATTGGTATTGTTTATTGCTGCTCTGGAGGCTCTTCTTACAGTACGCTGTTCTCCATTCCATATTTCGCGATTTTCTTCTTAAGAAATTTTGGCGTAAAAGTGACATTAGATTTCTGGCTTGTTCGTTATTTTTTGCGCGCTCCTCTTATGTCTGCTGTGAGGGCAGCACACTCATATGATTTGTGTGGCGTGCACGGCGACCAATATTTATACGTGGGCTTTGCAATAAGCTTTTTTTTTATTTAATTTTTTTGTGTTTGTAATTGTTGGCGTAGGGAAGCTGCCTTTTGTTGTCTTACCTGTTGCTGTTGTTCAGAAGCTTTCAATAATACAATTAATTTACTTTCACTAACACCTTGGGTTATTAGTGAAATACATGTAATATTTAATTTAAATAAATTAAACTTTAATTTAACAACTTTTTTTTCATTTGACTCTTACCCACTTTTTACGAAAAGAGATTATGTATGAGTTGGTGTTGGGATACTTAACGCCGCTACATGCCGATTAAGGACCCAACGCCGTCAGCAAAACACAGCATAGGCTTATCGCGCAAATAGAGATTAAAAATTAAAGATATTTATTTACTTTCTTAACTTTATTTTTTTTACGAAAACAGGTTATGTATGATCCGTTATTGGGATAATTATCGCCGCTACACACCGATTAAGCAACCAACGCTTTCTACGAAACAGAGCATAGGGTTATCGCGCTAATCTCTATCGGGCGAAACACCAAACTACTAAATATTGCCCTACCTGTCGGCCGAACTTCAAACTACACAGAAACACCCCTCATGCCCCATAAAGCATGCATATAATATTTTGTCAAAATCGGTTCAGTTGTGTTTTAGTTTATCGATCACGAACATACACGTTATTTTATATATATGTATATACATATATAGATAGATATAGATATAACAAATTGGCTAGAGCACTTTAGAACCATTATATCATATCTGTTTTATTGAAACCATTTCCAAAGACAAAAATAACCATCAATTTCTAGCATTATTATTTATTATTTGAATCAAACAATGTTGTGTTTGGATACGATTTAAATTTTAAGTCCAATTCTTTTTTGTAAGAAAACCAATACGAGTAGTTTGTGTTTAATTTCCACTTATGTAACAAGAATGTAATGGAAGTAATTTAAACTCCCTGCCACAATTGAAGAACGTAGCAGAGATAAAGCAGTAACAACCCGCACCAAAAGATATACCCAATTATATACACAGTGCAATGTTCTTTCACGATAAATATCGAGGATAGCAATGGTGACATTGACACCTTTATCTTTCTGGAATACTCAAGTTCTCAACAAAATTAGTTTTTAAGAAAATGTATTTTGTATTTTAATTTTTTACTTTCGCTGAGACCTGCTCAAACCATCTTATCGCACACTCTACAATGGTATACTAAATGCAATACCACTTTAAACGCTTAAATGATTTTATATTAGATGGCAATCGCTTTAAACGCAGTCAAATAGTATTTTCACTGGCCAATAGCATATTTAGAGTTCCTTCTCAAGCGAAGCTGTAACTAAAGGTCTGGAAATGACAGACTACAGCTAATACTCACATGCAGAATAAAAGGTCTCAGCGGCACAAGCTGATGAAAAATAATGGATGCGAGTGACAAAGATGATGATCATCATTGATCTTGTTTTTTAATGCTATAAACAATGGTCAAGCGCTTTTAAAGAGTCCTTCGTGTCTTTAATTCATTATCACATCTGAAAATGAATAAATACATTTAACAACAACAACAAAAACAAGCCAGCATTCACTATTGAAAATAAAGTTTCGAATAAATTTATTTATATGTTGCTTAATTAAGAGGAGATCGACTGCATAAATAAGTGGGGTGCATTCAACAATACAATTTAAACATAACCAAGATCTTTCAAAAGTGATATATAAAGTAAAAAGTATAAAGACTTTTTTCGTTTTGCCTCCTGCTTCAATTTTTTTTAAAAAAATTTCTTTCTTTTTTTTTGTTCTTCTTCAGCTTTCCTCAATCTTTGATTCCAGCTTATCGTTTATTCAAACAGGAAAACAGTTCATGAAGTCCTATTATCTATTCCAATCGATCTTCTGCGGCCTGGAATTTATATTTAATTGATAAAAAAAAATATAAATATATATATGAATGTATTACACATATAAATTGCAAACATTGCACACTTAAATATTCAGCCACTCTGGAAAATAACTTTTAATTATTAATTGAAATTTTGCAAATGTTTGCTGCTTTAAAACGAAAATAATGAATACATTAATTGTACAGATTGAAGGCTCAACCGTGTCATGGATTAGCTGGCTTAGGTCATTTTAACCCAGTGTGCGAATACGTGTAAATCATATGGGGTACACCATATTAATAAGCTGTTGATAGTCTCGTTAGAAAAAATATTTAAATAAATAGTTACATATTTTAAATTGAAAAAAATTGAAGGGGCTGATGGAAATACTTTTTAATACAAACTTTAATACTTATATTCATGTTCAAAATTCAAAAACAATTACAACGATTATCTCAAAAAGCTGCTTTAGTGACTCTTCACACAGTACTAATTTCAAACAAATGTCTGCTTTATTAACAATTTCTAATTTGTGAGAACTCTCGTATTTTACTTTTTTAAGTTTATCATCGTCGACATAAAAACAATAAATATTAAATTTGAGCTTAAAACTGTTAGAGAACCTTGATTTACATACTCGTAGTTACTGTTTGACAGCACTCCGGCATTTATTTATTTATAAATTTTATTAAGTATAAGCAGTAGTTCCGGAACTGCACTTCTTTATTGCAATTGATCACGATTTAAATTACTGATAAATAACTTTAAATAGGAATGACAACTTGAAAATACAAATCGTTGTTAAGATTAGCCCTCACTAGTGGTCATAGTTTTATCACTTTTAGAAATCGGTTAGGGGTATTAATTATTGATACAGTTTATATCTATAATTGCAATTTAACATTTCCTAATATTTTCTAAGCAAATTTGAAAGTCAAATGGAAATTTACCACTGTCGTATGCAGATTCCTTGTCCTTCAGTTCAAGTATTAAGTAAAAATTCTGCTGTTCTTCATATAATACCTAAATACCTAAATTTTTTAATTTTTTTTTTTGTAAATACGGCGTAAAAAATATAAAATATTGTTTTAAAAATGATTTTCAATTTCTATATAGGAGCCAGATGCCCACGTTGCAGATGATCTGACAGAAAGAGTGGCCTTGCTTAAGGATAGAAAGATTAAACACCTGTGCGGAATAGCCCTTATAGCTTAATGAAGATATGAATTATACTTCCTTAAGAACTACTGGAACAATGTGGATTGTCGAAAGAGAGGAGAGAGTACTTCATAGCCTTTCCCTTAATTGTACAAACTGTGCAATAATACTTTTCATTATTCAGATACAGAACTATACAGACACTATAGAGTAATGTAAGAACGACCTACATCTAATAATACTATTATTTGATTCATTTGCCTTCAGTGTCTTTTCCTATATCAACATCTTCCTTCCTTCAAATGTAATTAGTTTAAGTAACTTAAATAATTTCGTGCGAGAGTAAACTTTGAGCTCTCTCAAGTGGCGTAGAGATGGAAACGTACGACGTTACCACAATCAGTACTTTATTAACATATATTTAATCGGCTGTTTTTAAACATAAAATAACAAGGAACTATGAACAACCAATACCAACAAACTGAATAAAAATAAAGTAACAAACCAAATGGCACTTGTCAAAGTACTGACTTGGCCAACTTACTTGGTGTTAACGGATACTTCGTATTGATTGTAAATAGTCTCATATAAATATACGTGGTTTAAGTTAGTTGTCAGTTGAGAGAGTACTCATATAAAGTATACGTATGAAGCAGTATGTGGCAATATGTGGCAGTAGTTCTGCACGCCCTAATATTTCGCGATGTGAATTTTTCTCTAATTTGGCATTGCGTTTGAAGAAGCAAAGACCTCACACAATGCAAACACCACTATAATTCCTAAGCTTATTCATTGCATTCTGTCGCTTTAATTCTGCTGCTACCCAATATTATTGTTAATTTGCCTTCATAACTTTTTCCAGATAACATTTTTATTTTTAATTACTCATATTAAACTGTTGAATATATTTGTAGTGGATATAAAAAATAACTTAATTTATTTATTGTTTCTTCATTTCAGCTGATTACAGGAAATGCCAAAAGATAAAAAGAGCCACATTCCAGTCATACTCAAATGTAGCGGGAGATTTGTATATCCAAGAAATACTTGACTGAGATGTAAAACAGAAATAACAAAATTAAATGATTAAAACAAGAAATATTCAAACAAAAACACTTCAATATAACAAATTATGATTTCATCCGAAAGGCATAAAAGGGGAAAAACGGAAAAGTGTTGCAGTTTTATAAATTAGAGGCAAGAAATTTCTTATAATTTCTTATATAATTATTCAAAAATATTTCTGAGTAAAATTATAAACGAGGCTAAAAGCTGGTCAAGTCCTGACTTTAAGTATCAAATATAACAAGTCCAGTAACTGCAGATTAGAATCTTTAAACGATGCAGTGGCGCTACAAACTAAAAGGAGGCTAAGTGACAGCAAAGCCATAACAAAGTGTGAAAGATTGTGGCTTTTCATTTATCAAGTTATTATCAATTTATAAGAAAATAAGTTGTTGTTTTCTCTGAAAAGAACAACAAATTTCATTGGAATGCATATAATTTATTTTATTTCAATGTGAAAGACGCAGCTTTGCAGCGCTCTGACATAAACATTTTACTAGAAAAAAAACCTAATAAAATATATGTAGATTTTTTTCCAGATAAAATAGAAATGACCAAATGTAATTAAAATCACATAAATATTTTATTTATTCATTGCTTTATATTTTGTATGGTGCCAAGCATTGTATCATGATTTAAATCATTACAGGTACTTCATATTCGATTTTTTTCTTATTTTTATTATAATTTGCTTAGTTTGCTTAGTTTGCTTACTTTTTTCCAGTATTATTTTGTTTTGTTGACATTGCAGCAAAAATAATTAATTCTGTCATTATCAGCTGAACAAATCAAAATTAAACCGAGTTACTGAAAATATTAATGATGCCAGATGGTGATAATGAAAAAATAGAGGGAACATAGTGAGATAGAAGTAAGTAATTTGAGCAGGATCTTAAAAGTATGGATTATTTGGTGAATAATAATTTTAAATTAAAGTAGAAATGATATTTTAAACACATTTTAACCGCAGATTGGAGCATGAGGAATGAATAATCTTGCTCATACTCGACATAATTTTTTTAGACTTATACGTGTGCAGGATCACATGTGTGTCAATGCTAATTCACGACATTGAAGTATAATTAGTAAATTTAAAGAACTATTTCTCAGCTGACTTCAAGTAATCTATTAACTTACTTATTTTCAACGCAACTCCTCGTAATAAATGTTAAACTATATTGTTTCAATGGAATGTGAGAAGTGAGAACTGTCAAGCTTTTGAACGTACACAAGAAGTTAAAAGTTGGCCACATTTAGTACTTTGTGTTAATGCAGGCGTATTAATTGTAAACATGTTAATATGAATATATATAGTTTAACTTAGTTGTCAGTTGAGAAAATACAAACTATACGTATTTTATATAAATAACGATTGCGCTTTATAGTTTTACAACTTTAACAGCTGATATTGACATTTACTCCATACAATTTCTTTTGTGAATCCGCTGACGTAGCATATGTAATTTGACGTTTTTGAAGTTTGATTTTTATTCTTCCGACCATAATTTTAGTTACTAGGCATCAGTGGTTTTCCAGTAAATTATTTGATTTGTTTGAGGTGGTAGAAGAGGAAGACTAAAGTCGCGGCACCGGTTAAAATATTAATCGAATAAAATGAACAGTCTGATAACTATATATTCTAAATATAATGAACACGACTATTGTGAAGGTTGCAAGGCTGCACATCCAAATGTAAATTTTTTAAAAATAAAGAAAACTTTCAAGTTTGTCTACCGCAATGCTTTTACGATGGCCCACATTGAACTCCCAAGTAATATTTTTTTATAAATTTAATTTCCAACTTTTTACTCCGTAATTTATCTCCAACTAGAATCAATTATTCTAAATGACTGTTTGTATATGTTTGTGTGTTTTTAAATTTTTTTATGCGGTTTCGTATCAACATGTATTTGTGTGTGTGGGTGTGTATGTAATTTAAAAAAACTGCTTGTAACTATTATTTTCGGTGTTGTTGCTGCCACCGATACTGCTTGTTATTTAATCGAATTGCTATTTGATTTTCAAATATTGTAGAAATAAAAAATATTAATGAAACAAATAACACACAGAACACAAACAACAACGAAAACTAATAATAAAATTATTTAGAAAAATAACTTTTAGATTCAGTTTGTGCGATAAAAATGTCAATATTTTTCAGGTTGTTTGTGAATATTTGAGTTAACGATTTCTGTCCGATATCTCACATCAATTTGAAATCAACTTGAATATGAATATGAATGCATTTCAAATATGAAACACAAATGAAAGTATCTCCTCAGCAACCTCGTGGATAAGAGAATATCCTATATCTTAACAGACTTAGAAATCAGTAAGAAATATATTAATTCTATTAGTTTTGGTACAAACACCACATTTTTATGAGATGTATATAAATAAAAGTTCTCTTTGCATATGCTATCGAAACTGTAACAATTTATTAATTGATTATATTATTAGTAATGCATTAATTGTTTCTAAATAACGGCTTAATTGAAGATTGCAAGAAAATATATACAATATATACTTATATTTTCGTAAAGTGTGTTACGAATGTGCATCATCCGCAAAAAAATAATTTCAACACTATACACAAACGAAATATTCATATATTTTATGAACATACACAGATTCGCCGAAAAATTACACGAAATATCTTAAAAATGCATCCTAAGACCTGAAATCCACTAACAAATACTCGTAAGTACGTAAAATATTCCACATAATGCGACAAGAAGGCACGTGCTGCAGCAAAATAATGAAAATATTGATTCTTCAAATAGTTAATATTATGCATACCCGCTACAATTGGTATACACATCATTCAAAACTTTGAGTTGGCAACACTACTTTATTTGCCAACTCATTTAACAGCTGTAATGGTTTTTCTTACTTTGGTTTGACATTCCACTATCGATAGATTTACACAAGAGCAACGCTTGCCAATTGTAAGGAAATCCAATTGATACTGAATTCCGATCCAAAATTTGGTTACCCTGATAATGCCTACTTTTGTTTGAATGGATAGGTAAGTAAGCAAAATAATTTACATAATGTAATGCAAAAATGCGGATTGCATGTGGTGCCATCATCACTGAGATGCATGCCACAGTCCGTAATTTAATTTATTTACTCAAAGAAACTTTTGTTAATCTGATAGCCCAATTCATTAGAAACCAATATCATGGGGTTATGTAAAGCCACTTCTCTTCGTCCATGAACCGAAAAAAATGAACACATGGAAAACAACAATCGAGCGAATAGAACTACAGTTATCGATTTCTAAGTCCGATAAGATATTTGAAATTGCTTTATGCACGATGTTGCTAAGGACATACTTTCACTTGTGGTTCATGTTTGAAAAGATTCTGGAAATTGTTTCCCCATTTTGCGCCTTGTGCACGTCACCCGTGGCGGCCACATGCCCGAACCTTAATCTAATAATATATGAAAAATATATGTCCTTGGAAGTAAAAACAACTCAAATCGCATGAAGATTGTCATTTTATGAAAATTTTCTTAAACTTTTGCTTGTCATAAAAATCGAATATTTTTCGAATCGAACAAATACACATTTTTTTTCACTGATTGATTGAAATTTGAAATTGATTGGAAAGCCTACTGGCTTTTCAAATTATGTATATATGTCAGAAATTCTGCTTCAGATAAGCTAATAATACATTTTTGGTTTTTAACAGAAATTTATAGAAGCTCGTGTAGATGGACTGATGACGATCATGAACAAAAATATATGTCTGACTGTTCGCATCAAATTAGCTTTCTGATATTTTATTTTTTGGAATTATTACATTTTTTATTTAAAATTATTATTTCATTGGTGGCCAACGAGAAGTGTTTTCACACCTATGAGCAAATAATGAAACGGACAAAGGAAACAGGTAGACCCCATAATTAATTGCCATCTCTGTATAAAGTAACAAATTGATACTTTTCAATTGAGGGTTTCCTATTTAATTTAATCAATCCTTACCAGCCGTATCTTATGTATGCTTACAAAGCCACACTCTAATAATGAACATGAACTGAACAACGAGGGCTCAATGAATAGCAATCCAAATGACACAAGAAAATGGTGGAGAACGAAGTTTTTTATCAACATTTGTGAATTTTAAAGCACAATTATATTTTTATTTTTTCGTTAATTTTTTTTTTTTCTTATTTGTGATAGTTTTGTTTCCAAAGTAATAGATAAATTTTTATCATTTGAAAAAATGAAATAAATATATGAAAGTAACGTAAAAGCAGCAGTGGAAAGTGAAGCAAATATAAAATAAAATTTTATGTTTATTTTACACCAATTCAAAACTCTATCAACCAACACATTTATTTTGAACGTTACTTGTGAAGTTTAACCGTTTCGTTTTAGATAAAGTCGAAATTTGTTGTATTTGTTTCTCCTCTGCAATAGAACAAGTAGTGTGTAAGTATTTTGTGCACGAGTGTTTAGTTTTTATTTTTTTATAATTTCTTTTATCAGCTATTTTATGTTAATTATAAAAAAAAAAATTTTTTCCTACTGCTGGTGCTGCTCCTGCTCCTGCTGCTGCTACTGCTACTACTGCGGCCGCCATTACCGTTGTTGTTGTTCCTTTGCACTACACATGCTTCAAAATTGTTGTTTAATTTTGTTAACGGTTGGCTACAATCATGTTGGTGAATTATCAACATGTTGTTGTTAATGTTGTTGCTTTCGTTGTTAATGTTGCTGCTGCTTGTGCATGTAATGAGTTTCTAGCATTAACAACGTTGCTAAATTGTCGAAAGTCTTTTGTGTGCCATCATAATACTATTTATGATTAAAATCATCATGCAAATGCAAATGGAATTAAATATTCAAATTGTGGAAAACTCTTTAGTGAGAAATAAGCGATAAGAAACGAGTCCATTACCGGCATTTTACTAAAAAGCGGGTTTCTTAAACGCACACATACACACATGCATAAATATTTTTTTATTAAATATCAGCCCTTGATTACACAAACGTATGTTACAGCATGGCCTCGTTTATCCGTACACATGTGTTTTCAACGCGGATTATTCTAGGAAAACCCCCGTTAACCCAGAGCGGAAGAAGTATTAGTGGAAAACAAGAAATCATACAAGAGTGTGCATGTTTTCAATATCAATATTATATACGAGTAATTGTTTTATTTAATACGTCTGGCCTGTATTGATATTACACATTTCGGGAATAAAATCTCCCTTCCGATCAATCTTATTTCATCCATGAAATTTTGCCTTAAAACGGTATCGTGCTCCTATGCTGTCATTTTGTGCGTTTCACTTCTATTCTCCCAAACTACTAGTTACTAACAGCGAATGTCTTGCTCGGATTATTGACTTTACATTTTTAAATTGTCTAAAATTTTGTTGGAACAGAAAAAGAAACTTAAAAATGCGCCGAAATATGCTGTGAAAATCCGTTCCTTCGTTAAATTCGCACTATATAATTTGTGAAAATGGTCACCCCTGACTAAGCGCAAACACATTGTTTAGGCAGTCGCAGTTTGTAATCTTCGGAAGAGTAAATTATGGGGCAGATGTGCTACAGTGTACGTGAATACTTGCCTATGTGGTTTAACTTTACGGTGCGCTTAGCACTGAGTAAGCTATTGCGTTTACATACTAAGCCCCCTGTGCAAGATTAAAAGATTCAGTTTTAACCAAATGCCTTGCTATGACGTTCGGCACGGTCCAAGCCTTACCAATAGGCACTTCGCAAGAATAGGCACTTCGGGGTAAACCACACGTGTCTATTCAATTCCTGCTAGTATAAGAGTCAAAGAATTACAGAGAGGTCACCCTCAGAAGGGAAGAACCATGTCACTGCCTACTAGTCTGTTGAATGGCAACAGCACATAGATGACTAATCGCTTGACCGGATCGTATCGAGCATTAGCATCAATGCGATACCAGCCACTCAAGAGACATCTTCCAAGCAACTTTTGGTATCAACCACAAGCCACCACGTAAACTCCAAAGGAGACCTCACCATAAGCCGGGCACAACTTCATTCAACGCTGTTAGGCTCTAAAACCTTACAAATTTATCCATGAGCATAATCTTTTAACTCCATGGAGTGAGAACTAAGTCCATCATTTATAACTGTTCGGTTCAGGATGTGTGCAAACCCAAAATTATCCATTAACCTCCGCGAAAGAAATCCATTGTGGGGCTGCCGGTACCCGTGGTGCCAGTATATAGCAACTGATGGTGCTTTCGGAGAGAACTCTCCTATAATATTCAATTCTGAATCGATTAGGTTATGCCAGACCTAATCCTAGACCAACAAGCATAGCTTGCCTTTACCTTTTAATTACTTATTAGCACATTCGTTGCCATGTTATTTCATGGATTAGGTAGTGACAGACAAGTTTTACCGGTGTCTGCCAAAGGTCATGGTCTAGAAACGCAGAAGACGTTTATCCATCAACACGTTAATCCATTAAATTGATGGGATAAGAAGAAGAAACGTGTATGAAAATGAATTCCGATTTTATAAGTTTGTGCTCATGCCATGGGCTATTGAAAAACAATTTTTGGTGAAAATATTGTAATTAAATTCTGTTGCGAATGCCTTTTAATAAGCTTACTAAATTTTGATAGGACATTTTTCTAAATTCTATTGTCAGCCAACTTTAAAAAAAAATAATGAAAATACTCGTTCAAAGAGTCTATCAAATTATATGTGGGTCATAAAAAATAATTGAACTTTTACTACACTGAATAACCCTTAACCCCAGATTCCCACACACATAGTCGCACGGCCTCCATTGAAATCGCGATAAGGACAAAACTCAAAATAACAAACAATGAATAAAAAGCTTTTCAAAAGTTACCTTTTTAACGGTCAAGTTTTTAAAGCCACACAACTGCTGGTGTTTAAATGCACATACGAATAATGGACTGTAAGTGGCCACAAACAAGACATACAAATAAGAATTTCAAAAAGGCTGGGCGCACCCTTCGCAACCATTTAATTGATAATGGCCACAAACATTTGTTAAGTAACCGACTATTATGAAATTTGTTAAACAGAAGATTAAGACACATGTAACCTAATCGCCCTATAAAAAAGCATATAAGTTTCATAGCAATGCAACTACAAACTATGAACCATCGGCAGGAATTTTTGGCATTTATAATCTGTTGTTGTTGTTGGTGTAAAAAGTTCGTCGCTCCGACAATTGCAGAGTACGAATGAATACGAGACAACGTTAAGCAAATGAAGGGAAAGGTGCATTACGAGTAGCTCGAACTGCGCCGAGAACACATTCCACAAGTTCAGTTGCGATAAGAAAATCAATTGAAACGTGCTTGAGTAGCAATCTTGAACGGAAATTTATTTAATTTCATAAACGAGTTAAAAAGAAATAAACACTTCTTCTGATACGACTGCAATTTTTCTATATATGCATGTATTCTCTTGCAGTTTCTTACGGCATCACAAAACTTGCCTTCAAAATTATTCATTAAAATGTGTGATAAAAGCAATTTGGTTATTAAGCTTTTTTGCTTACTTGCTGGATTGCTTTAACGTTTATGATTAATAAAGTGATCGTTGTTTGGCTGCCACTGGTACATATAAAACGGTCATTGATACCAAAATGAAAAGTTCATAAAGGAAATTAAAAGAAAATAAAGTTCTTATTAGTTTTAAGAAACATCAAAAACTAGTTTTTCGAAGAGATTTTGCAACGGTAGAAAATTAAATATTTTTCTTTCTCTTTTATTGCGACTATTGCCACATGCACTTTTGAGAGTACGAGTGTACTTCTGGTTGCAGATTAACGTTAAAGATAAAGACCAACCCGATTCTCAGATACAAATTCTCTTAAACATCAACGATGCTATTTTACATCTAACAGCTGTTTAAAAAGTTTAGACATTTTTAAAAGTGAAAGAAAGATGAGCTTAAGGAAGATATACAATATTAATGGACTTCAGACTTTCAAAAAAAAATTATATACATTCAAAACGTACGAATGATTTTCAGTTGGAGTCCCACGGCCAAATTTGAGATTGCTTTAGATTGCGAATGGTAACAATGCTGATGGATTAGCCTCGTATGGGGCTAATAAAATATATAAATATTACACGATGTTATGCCGGCCAAAGGAGGCAATTTTAAAACGGTTTGATTTGGCCGCCAATTGATATCGTCAAATTTAAATAATTTACATTTTTTTTATTGTTTTTAAATATAAAATTTGGGTGACAGCGTTGTAATTTTAAGAAGTAGTGCATGTATTGAAGAAGCACTTTCATTAGTAAGCTTTCCCGAAACTCTGATGCGAAATGAGATACCAAGCGAATGTATCGGAGCTCGGTTACATGCCATTAATTAAACTAGTAGAAATGCTTCACTTCTTTTCCACGTTTTGGAAAAGTATTAATTAAGTTCAATTTCTGTTCGATGTATTCCAAAGTTTCAAGTTTATTTGGCTAAAATAATTTTCAATTCTTTTATATTTTGAAATAAAAAGAAACAGTACTGAGAGTCTAGGCGTACTAATGCCTGGAAACTCTGGATTACGAAGTATGACAAAAATTCAACACAATTTTTTAAGACTGATTAAGAAATGGGGCGCCATTATATTTCTGCTTGTATTGATTGCGATTTCAAGAGCCATAAATAATGTCGATTAATTCTGAAATGCAATATTTAGTTGAATGCTCTGCCGGAGATTCACAAACACTCCTATACGAACATGATTCAGATATAGCTTACAAAATAATTTCCAAAATAAATTTTTATAAAATTCTAAATCTGTACACTGAAAAAAGTTCTTACTATATATTTTAGGTGAACTGAGATTACAACCATCAAGCAGAGTTAAGACAGGAACAACTGCCAAAGATGTAATGCCGTGCACTGCTTTACGGCCTCACAGGAGAACATTTTATGCATCATTTCTCTTAGCCAAAGGAAAATTAATATCCGCTAGTAGCAGATGGCACAGATACTTACTTAGTTGTTTGCCTAAGACGTAAATAATTATTAATAGTCTTTACAGATCGAGGATCTGATAATAAAATTTTCTCCAAAATGTCTTTATAAGAAATATACAAAAACATTAAACAATTCAAATACCGTCGGCAAAACGAATGGCATTTTAAAATCCCACATTTATTCACAAATTGATTCGCTTTTGTATTGAAAATTAGCTCGAACTTAGCATTTTTTGATCCCTGAAAGTAAACAGCACTCATGAACAGAAATTTATAGACTTGCCAGCTGAAGTTAGCCGCATCGACAGCGGCAAGTTAAAAAAAACCGAACCAAATGCGGCCGATCTGTAATTAAACAATTGCATTAAAATATCGCTCATTCAAGAACTTTGACTGAAAACTGTTCGCAGTGATTACTGATCACAGGTTCATCGGCCAGTCCGATGAAGAAGAGCTTAGTAGAAAACCTTAGAAAGAAGCTAGTAAAAATATCGAAGAAACTGTTTAAGTATGCGACTCCCAAATGGAAGCCAATTTGTTAAAAAAGGGCTACAATAAACTAATTAGTAAATATTGTAATTGCAGAGAGGCGCAGCTTTTTAAAAGTTTCCTTGTTTTCAGGTCGCCAAGAAATAGTTTTAGGGGGAAAGAAAAAATTCTTATCTTCTCAACTATGCTCATCAAATCTTGCTTTCTCCCCCATCTGCAACATGCCCATTTCCGAATCGGTACTCTTCCTTACGCCCCAAGCTTAAAAACTTTTCTTCTTACAATTCATTGCAATTGGAAAGTTTAAAAATAATATTTCTAACTGGATTAGATTATCTATAACTATCTTATTATCTTATTTCTCTATCTCACTCAATATCTTGCGATCCATTTCTTGTTATTAGCAGAAAGATAACTAAATATATACTCAACTGCAACTAAACAGATAGTCACAGTGAGACCCACAGAACTGCAATTGTCATATTCCTCCAGTAAGCATTCAATTAATTCTTAACTTTTCACTTATAGCTTCTCCTACTCTTGCAAGTAATTAAATAATATATTATTATTTCCGAATTCATACAAACTGTAAATAAAGAGAGTGATTTACAATTTTTTGTGAGCTTACTTAATGTTGTCAATACAATTTCCAACACCGTCCATGTGGTCGTACAACATGCTATAACGATCATTTATTTGGAATGAAAAATACCATTGTTTGTTTTATATATCTTAAATATCCTTCAGGTTAATAAGGTTTTGGTAAATGTGTAAGAAGCTTTGTATTGCTTGTATTGTAATATGTATGCCTCAACATTCAAGTTTTTGCTCTGAATAATTTGGAATAGTTGCTGAATTACTTTAACCGATCGTTAACTAAAAAGAAAAGTTTAGTCTGGCGTAAACACTGAGGTGTCCAGTTAGTGATGAAGGCAATTCCGAAAGCAGCGTACAGTCAACCACTACTTAGATGAATACGTTATAAATTCCAATGAGATTTACGCGATGTCATAATATTATGAGAAATAAAATAGTCGATTAACTTTTACAAGCGACGGTTTAATTAAAACGGAATGGTTTAATGAAGTTACTTTGCGGAATAGGTAGCATTCCACATAATTAATTTATTACTTGTGCTCCGGCAGGTTAAGTAGTTCAACCCAACATACTGATGTAACAAAATAGCGTTCTAATCAACATAAAGATTTCTAGTTTACGCATACCGGAGTACACTCAAAATTGGAGTGCCATAACATTCTCATAAATCAAGCTGGATCCAAATGAATTTTCATTGAATAACGTTTGAAAATTACTAATGCACTTTTCAATATCCTGTCCGATTTCACAGTACCATAATCAAAAAAAAAAAATAATAATAATAGGATATTGTTCATAACAGTGGATGACACACTTGCGAATTCTCGCTCATTCTAGAACTTGGACTGAAAACTGATCGCAGTGATTACTGATCACAGGTTCAGCATTACGTTAGTCGAGTACAAACAATTACGCAATCTGACTGAGTAATCGAAGTAATCGCGTACCCGAAAATGCTCATAATTCCAGGAATATGTCAGTGATTTTAAATATAGTATTAGAGTTTTATAAATCAGCTGTATTAAATCATACAGTTGCAAGCTTATTGTAAAACAAATGAAAAAATCACCTTTATTTAGCGGCTTTGGATTCAATTGTTTTCGACGTGACATCATTGTTGCTGCCGAAATGTTGTGCATGAGTGTAAAACTAACAGGAACTGTGCCAAATAATAGAGAGTTGTTGGTAATTTGACAACGGTAAGTGCATTAAAACTCCTTTGCAATCAAACTTAACGCAAACATAAACACTATAGATTCTTTTAAGCACCACAATATTTATTCTGGATTTTATTTATTTGTTACTCTTCTTTGTGTAGTTAAAGAAGTTTTAAATAAATAATTTTTCATTAATTTTAAATAGAATTAAAAATGTTTGTAAATCATTTTAGTTACAAAATTTTATATAACTTGTTTTGAAATATTTTCATCTTTGAAAGCAATCAAACGATGGCAAACATTTACCATTCAATTTCGAAACGAAATATTGAAAGCACACACGTACCTTTTGATAATTTTTGTATAAATTAAATTTTGTTGTTGTTGCTATTTCGTGAAGTTGTTGTCTCAAGATTTATTCTTTTATTTTTTCTTTTTCTTTTTTTTTTTTTTTGCTTCTTATTCTTCTATTCAGTTTCAGTTAAATGAACAATTTCTTAGAAGCATAATTAATAATTTATATAAAAATTAAAAGAAATTTGCGAACACATGAACACATGGATTAAGAACAATTTGCGAAATTTGAGAACGTTAACACGTCTAAACAACACGGCGAAATACTCACTACTAAATGGTTTAAGTACGATAAACATTAAGCGAATCAAATCAACATCAAACCGAATGAAAGGAAGAAATAAAAGTACTCATACAACAACAAGGCAAAACAAAGCAGAATTTAAAAAAGAACAAAATCCAAAAAAAAACACAAAAAAAATAAACAAAACAATAAAAGCGAACAAACAGCAAGTGTCCAAACACAGAAAACAAATTGAATTGAACTTAAAGTAAATCGAAGTTACATGCATTGAATACAGCACATCTTGACTCGACTTGCCTTAACTTGCAACGTACCTACTCCCTCCTGTCCAGCGCCTAAAATAATGATTGTAACAATTCTTACGTTTCTACAACAACACAGTCACGACCACTAACAACCAACACTACAAAGCAAACAACAAAACAGCGCCAAAAAATTTTTAACGAAAACGCCAAAAACAAAAAATCAACGAAAACAGATTGCACATACAATAATGAAATGCACAGTAGGCAAACGAGTGCAAGAAAATGTATGAAATAAAATATAAACAAAACAAAAAGCATGATAAGAGCTGAAACAAAAACAAACATTCATATTCTGCTATAGAGAATGATTGAGAGAGCAGCACAGTTGCCGAGAGTGTGAGAGAATTGAAGCACACCGGAACCGGATTTAGTAATATTTGTTTTTTTTTATGTTTTCTTGCCTGCGACCAAAAAAAGTTTGGCTGGAGACTGCAACCGAAAACGGTAGATAATAAACAGAAAAATCGCCAACATATGATTTATTAAAGAGCATAAATTAAAAAAGAGAGCAATAAAAATGTACCCCCTAAATCTGAGAGATGAGAATATTTGGTTTTTCTTTTTTTATTTAATTAACTGTTGTTAGCTGATGAGAAATGTGCCAGCAGTGAAAACATTGCAGGACGTTCCGAAAATCGAATAGAACTTTTCAAAACGAATCATGTGTATATGTGCATATGTATGTATGTATGAATGTATGTATCAGATATGTGCTTCAAAATGTTTCAAAAGGGGTATTTTTGTTTTCATGAATGAAATTTTTATTACTGACATGGATTAAAAAGCTACGAATGCTTTTGCAAAACACTTTTGTTACTTATATATTTATAAAATATTTTCCAAGTAAGTTTCATTTAAAAAAAAAAAAAAAATTCCACATGTTGGTTTTTTGTACACTTGAAAGGTAATGATTTTTTGTGAGTGGTTTGAACACATAGCACTGGACTTATTCACACAAAATTACGAAAGACAAATCGTAATACATTTAGGATCAAATGAAAAAGCTTATTTGAATTTGCATTGACTACGTTCACATTTTAAGTTCATTTTTGCGAAGCAATAATTTGATTTAGTTATAGAAAATTTCATTCATGAATACTGAACAGATGTAAGTAAATAAAAGATTTTTCGTAGCGCTACACAAATATTACGTTAGTAACTTCCTAAAATTTATGGTTCCTTTCAATTCGTCTTGACTGATTGAAACATCATATCAAAATCAACCCTCCTTGTTAATCTTTTCTCTCACTAGCAGAGGAGCCGCCTTAATACACATACATATATAACTAATAGAGAAACTTTGCAATTTGCGTTACTCTCTTTCTCTGACTTGACAACTCTGAAATACTCTTGCATTTTGTAGATGTTGATAAGAATCAAAATAAAACATACAACTGCAATAACCGTCAGTAAATATGTACGTACTAAATAACAAAACCAACAACAAGAACAACGTCATCATCAACGAATGTGTGAAATTAAAAAAAAATTGTGTGAAGTAATTTGTATGAGCAGAAAAATGTGCACTTCAACATGCACCTTAAACTGTCTTACTATCGCATTATTATTAAAATGATGTTGCGATGTGGGCGAAGTGGAATTGAACTGGAATTAACGACAACATCAACAATCAATCACAAACTCGATCAACATTTAATTGCTCGTCAGTGCATAGGCTCAAGTTTTTAATGCTGTTTTTAATTTTTGTACTTCTCCATTCTCACTTGATGTATAGAAAAGCTGGATGTTATAACAATTTAGGTTGTTGTCTGCACACCAATTGGTTGCTGAAATTACTACAAAAACTTTTCCCCTTCATTTCACTTTATATTCGTTGCATTTATAGCAGACTTATAGGCGTTATTTGAAAATGTAAGAAATAATTTTTATTAATTTGGAAAATAATGAAGACAATTGGGCATATCAAACGGTGTCACATCAAGTTATATCGTATTTTTTACAACAGTTTAAAAAAGTTGTTTGTTGTTTTGCCATGAAATATAGTTGGAAACAACCGTCGAATGGCTAAAACTCCTTAGTGCAGCCGACGATTGTATTTACAAGGCGGCGATACTTAGATAACACTTAGATATAAAAAATGTTGCTTATGTAAAGTTGAAAATCCATACCATCCGTTAGATGAAAATTATAATTAGAGAAAATCAAAAAATAAAGAAGTGAGATTCGCTCTCGAGGAATGCGACAGATACGAAAGTAGAAAGAATTCCTGCTCTATGCGTTCTATGCGAGTGCATTCCATGCGTTTTGCACTGTACAAGAAACTTGCACTTTTAGTTTAAGTGTATGGTTTGCGGCCAATAAACATTTTTCCACTTGACATTGCCCAAAAAATTGTTCAACTCGTATTACCGCCAATACGTTTTTCCTTTTATATTTATCGGGAGTCCCACGGGATTAAATGAACGATAATTGATCTTATATTAGTAAAGGGTAAATGAGCATCACCATTTCCATTCCTTATTTCGAAAGGAGGTATCACAGTAATTCCCTTATAATCCTGCTTGTATACGATGTGGCACCTTTTGTTGAAACCACATGATAATCAAGCCTAAAGAACGCAGTTGTGGCGTTAAAATATTTTTAATCATTTCACGATATCGCTCCCCGTTGCCACCATTTTTAGTTTCAAGGAAGTCATGGCCAATGATTCCTGCTGACCAAATTGCACATCAGACTGTCACTCTTAATGGATGTGAAGGTGACTGATGAATAATTTAAGGCTTTGCCATTGAACAGAATAGACCTTGCTGTTTATTCACATATCCATTGAAACGATTCTTTCATCAAAACAAGGGTTGTCATGGGAAAGCTGTTAAATCCTATTGGCATATGTGCGGCTGTGTAAATGGTCTCTTGGAAGAAGATCTTGTGTCAATTGAACCTTAAATTGAAAAAAATGCAAGTATTTGCGCAAAATTGTGGCTAAAGTTGTTCTTTGAAGATTAAGCTCCTGTGCTCCCAGTTTATTGTGGTCTATGCTTGCGCCTATCAGCTACAGCCCCTCTTCGAAAACATTCAGTGCACAATAAAGGGTGTGTTTTGTATGAATTACATGCGTTAAAAATTTTAAATTTCTGGAGCTTAAACATGAAGATTCTACAATTACCTTTCCAGAGATCCACGAAATTCCGCAAATGTGAAAAGAATTTTTAGTCAAGGTTAACATATATAAAGTAAAATTAATTTATGGATTTTTATGAAAAAGCTTTTATAAATCGCTATTCCCAATTGCCCGATCTTCTATACAAACTTTTTTTTAAATTTGTAATTTTTTTAAGATAAAACGGTTTTGTGGGTTTCTGTCAATGGCTTGCCTACGAAATGTCCTTGTGGTAGCGCTTTATGTTTCTAATTTTTGAAATTGAGATTCACACAGAGGCGTACATGAATTCGGTAAGGGGAAGTAATTTGCTTTCCTATTTCCAATTTATTCTGGACAAGGTCTGTCATCATAAGGTATATGCATAAGATCTATGCGGTAGTAGTATATGCGAATTAATTATTATGTAATTTTCATGTTTCAGTCCACTCTATATATTTCTTTAACAAAAAAAAAAAATCTCCATCTCCTCTGATTAAGAAGATTCGCTTGCATTTCAGTTATCTTTTTAGTTTAGTTTTAAAAATTTTTTTTTGTTGCTAATTAAGTTTCTCTTTCTGGGATGTGGTGCGTTTAGGTATCTTTGAGTTGCTTGACAAAATAAATTTATCGTGCATCGCATGGTTTCGGTCAAAGGAAAATTAGAGATTTCAAAGATGAATGCACAGTATATATTGTGCTCGTTTTATGCTTGTTTAGACTGTGCAGCGCTGACGCATAAGCCAATACATTTTCTAAGCCATGAGGCAGTCCCCCGGCAATATTCTTTACACTGTAGATCCTGTGGAAACCTATGCAGGGAATTGAACTCACAATATTGCACAGCTTGCTGTGCTAAAACTACTGTACAGTTGAATAAATGAAATAACCATTACAAAGAATCCCCCCACCCCAAAAAAAAAAAAAACAAGGCGAGGAAAGAAAAGGAGTCGAAATTAAAAAAAAACGGCACTGGCCAACCGTAAATAAAAATACAAAATTATAAAAAGCGTATGTCCTCGGCGAATATTAAATCGCGTAAAATGTAAAGGAAATAATGTTATTTCCGTAGTATGTCAGAACTTTTTAAATCTATGACTAAAAAATGCAAACAAGCGTAATGGTTGGTAATTTATATAAAAATAAGAAATAAAAATAAATAAATAACTGGCGTAAGAGGAAAGAAACA
Source organism: Ormia ochracea (assembly GCA_963402855.1). NCBI lineage: Eukaryota > Metazoa > Arthropoda > Insecta > Diptera > Tachinidae > Ormia > Ormia ochracea. The sequence continues at coordinate 30,184,573 of OY727108.1, forward strand.
CCTAGAAAGGACAGTCATATGTTTAGTGCTCTCTTGAATAATATTTGAATTAAAAATTGCACAGGAATTAGTAGAAACAATATAAATTACAATATTTTAAATGCGAGGAATAATGGAAAATGCAATAATGCTTTTGCGGATTATGGTTTGAAGAATAAAAAATGTCTCCAATTTATATTTAGTATTTAAAATAGTAATTTATTGTAATGGTGGCGGGTTGGGGAATATACATAAATTCAAATGGTATTAACGAAAAATCTTTTAGCATTTAGTTACTTAAAAAATAGTTCAATTTCCGTTTTAATTTCGCAAATGTATCAGCATTGCGATTGACTATTCAGGTAAACTTTAACAGAACGAAGTTGACTATATTTATTCAAGAATATTCGTTATATTGCAGTGTATTCGAAACCAATAAAACGGAGAGGAATTTATTGTTCCCAGCGAATAAAGCTGTGATTTCATTCAACATTAAAAGCAATTAAAAATTATATCCTTCGTTGCGGTTGCAATATTGTGATTTCTTGTTTTTGGAGTTTCTTTGAAATGGTTAATGCATTTATTCAACTGCATAGTAGTTTTAGTGCAGCAAGCTGTACAATATTGTGAGTTCAATTCCTTGCGTAGGTTTTAACAGGATCTACATTGCAAAGGATATTGCCGAAGGACTGTCTGATGGCAAAAGAATTTTAAGCACTGACACAAACTGAATTGGATTCAAACTTACTTCATCTCACGAGAATTACTGCGTTACAATAGATGACACCTCACAAAGAATGAAGAAAGCATAAGATTTCATTACATTCTATGACTTATCTGTACACCAAAAAGCTCCTTTCCTTATTAGTTGTAAGCAAATACAAATGTAGGTTACTGCAAGGAAAGTTGAGCTTTTCGCCGACCTTCACATTCCCTTAGCTGGCAATAACTTAACGGAATCAAAATTTGATAATTAATTTGCAGGATATCAGGCACATTAAGCTGCTAGTTTGCCAATGATTTATTCGTTAAATTGCATGTAGAAACACAAAATTGAAATTGCATATTTTTATTGGCGTTGCACAAAACCTTTCTTCTTCTTCTTCTAAGTACAAAATACATACAAATGTCATCACTACGAAAACGCCATGGATTGGCTACATGCTCCCCTTATAATCTTCATAGCAATAAATAGAAGCATATAAATAAAAATAATCAAAAAAAAACAGTACATAAAAGTGATTAATATAGAAATTACAAAATAAATACGCTACTAGAGCTGGAACATTGGGTGGCACCGTAGCAGAGGTGGGTATGATTACACTCCATTCTCACAAACCATCCGTATTATTCAGATTTAGGAGATATTTTGTATAGCCCAAGTGTTCTTTGCGCCAGCTGGTATCCTGGCAAAGGTAAGGAATTTGCGCATAGCTTACGAAGCCACTGAGTAAGCATTTCGTTATTCTCACATGATTTGAAAGTTTTTGAATGATTCGTTTCGAATCAATCATTCATTTGATAACATCCAAATGCAATCCGAATGTGGTGAAACAAAATGTAGTATTTGATATTGTGGCAGAATCCTATCATTTCCAGGATTTGTTAGTGTTAACGTAAGCTTCCTTGCACTGCCCCTGCCCACTGTGCAAGTAAATTCTGATGTTTTCGCTTAACAAATACAACTGTAACAATTACAATGGAGTTGATGATAATGACGATGATGATGAACTCGTATACGGCTTATCCGATTTTAACGTTTGGGTTTATTTACCTTCAGCTTAGCATGCTCGCAAAAAAAAAATAAAACAAAAAGCCCGAAAACACAGTACAACGAACTCTTAAGCAACAACAATAAATATGAAAAAGAAAAACAAAAATAAAAAATAATAATTCTGAAAGTCTGTCTGCCTTGGTGCAGTATTTAACCAACCGTATTCAACAGGTCGCATTGGATGTGCTTTCATTTTGGCCAATTAATCCACTTTAATTAATTTTACAAATTTTTCGTTCTTTTTTTAGCAAAACACAAAAAAAGGAAAGCAAACAGTAATAAACAATAAAGAGGCAAGCAAACAGTTGGTTGGTTCGACTTGCACATAAAATGATACTTCATGTGCGATGCAAATAAATGCCATCTATGCATGCGTGTGTGTATATATGTGATAAGCAAATGTTTGCAAACACTCGTTCATAGTAGACTGCAATCCAATGCATGTGTATGTGTGTATGTTTGCTGCTGTTGAGACATAAAGAGCATTGAACAACATTGAAATTTATCTTTGTGCTTTTGTGTCCAACAACAGCAGCAGCCGAAACGAAAAAGAACGCTTATTATGATAATTTTGTTGCTGTAGCCGTCGCTGCGCTGTTGCTACCACAATCCCTGCTTTTCTGCTTCTCACAATATATACCCACCCACTATTGAAACAAGGTCACACAAAACTGCTCTCAAAGAGAACAATACATTTTTATTAACCCTGTACGCGCTTGTTAGAGAAAGTATTTTTTCTATTTTGTATATTTGGGATAGTTGAAAAATTAAAATTATTTCTTTTGAAAAACGAGTGCCGGAAAAGTTAATTAATTTTGGAAGGGAGCCCCAAAGATTTGTAACACACAGAACACACATTCTTAGAGCACACGTTTTGTTGTTAAGAGTAGAAGCGCGTTAGTTGAACTTTAATTGATACATTAACATTCCGATTATTTCGCTTCTGAGATTTTAATATTGAATTTTTACCAACTATTTTGTAGACTGTTTTTATATCGAATATTTTCTATTAATTTATTTAATTATCCGAAAAAAGTTTAAAATCCATTTAAATGTCAGTTTTAATAGATTTGACTTTTTATTTTTTAGCAAAATAAAAATACATTTCGTAGACCCTTTAGAAAAATGAAGAGCTGCTCTCACTCGCATTTTTTCCTCCATAAATGATGTACGAACTTTGGCCAGATAAGAGTTGCTTTCAGTCGTTCTCAACTACAATTGACAACTTAAGAATGATAACATTATCAATAACAGCATTTAGATTTTAAATAGAAGTGGATAACACCAATCACGCACACCCACCTGCGCTCATAACAAATTCTTCTTTAGCGGCAATTAAGCCATTAATGAGGAAAGCCTGAAATTAGCACAGCGACGTTCTCTTGAAATTTTGTACGTTTGTATGGAAGTGTCATCTTTAGATAAACTTCTCCATAAAAAAAGACCAAAGGGGGAATATACACATTTTAGTTTTCGACTATATAAAGTATATATATTCTGGATCCATACAAGAAGGGAAGTTGTTTCAACTTTACAAGTCTGTCTGTCTGTTTGTTAGCCGGTCTATCTTCTGTCTTATTCTAAGCATATGCCATGAATATCAGAAAGTATCAAACTATGAATGTTTGAATTACCTGCCCAAGCACTTCCTATTGAAAGACTAAAGTTTATTTCAATATAATGTAATTGGAGTGAACAAAAATGCCTTTGGAACACATTCTTGCAGAAGGGCATATAAGATTCAGAATATAGCACTTTTTTTATTCCTGACTTCTCCACTTGTCACTAGGGCCACCGGTGTTTTAATTTTTAAGGAGGCTGCCTACTATTTTTAAGATCATTGCAAAGAGTCGTCGAAAATTTCAACCGGCCTTCCTTCGAACAATACTAAAATATGAACACCAGACATTTTCGGCATCGAGATATTCCCTAGACTTCCGAACTCTCGATTTAATCATACAAAATTTTTATTTTCTGATCAAGAAAAATATTTTTGCAAAGTTCCACGCTTGAATTCTTAATTTAATTAATTATTTTCAATTAGCGGATAATTTTAAAACCACTAGATCAATTTTTCCCCAACGTGAAAAAAATTATGCTGTTCAATAACTTGGACTTTTCTCAGTCTGTCGGGTTAAATATGACTATTTTCAGATACAACTTCTATAATTCAATTAAAATCGTTGTGATCTTAAAGACATGCTTTGGAAAATGTATTATTTTCTGCTTCCTAAGTGAAATTAGAAAATGATACCAGTATGAACCACAAGTTTATTATATGAGCATTCAAGGGTTAATTTAACATCAATACATACAAAAAATAAAAAGTAATTACAATCAAGTAAACGAACATCCACTTAAGTTTAAATTTTATTTTAAGATCGTTTACACTTGCTCATAATGAGAATTCAGACGAAAAAAATGTAAAATTAATAACGAGAACGAGTGTCTGAAAAAATCAATCTATTTAAAGGCATACTTTTATTGGGCATGGCTGTGTAATTTAAGTTTTAACGTGTTTACTTTACTCGAAATTGCTGTTGAAATTAATTCGTCTGTAGTACGCAGAAAAATAAAAATGTAATTAAAAAATTATCAATAACGCTAAAACGCTAAAACGCAATGAATTACTGCAGTCTGGTTATATCTCCGAGATGGGAACACGATATTTTTTTCCATCACCCACACTGTGCAAACAAATACCCATTTTTTCCAGGAAATCATAAAAATCAGAAAATTCTTTGCATGACTAGGCAATGAAGCACAAAGTTTACACTTTCTTTACACAATCTGAAAATATAATCCAGTGGCCCTAAAAACTTGGTCATGTATCTAGTTCTTGGAAGAATATAATGAGTTCTAAAAGCTTGAGGCTTAAAACTATGGCTCATGCACGAGTAGCATCTTTGAAGAATTAGTGCGCATATTCGTAATTTATTAGCGAAATTGTAAAGAAAGTTGCGTCCCACTCATTTAAATTGTAACAGCCACCACACTTCTTCATTATTATAAAATTATATTCCCTCAACATGCTGCACTCTCTCACTCTTTCAGAATAGTTGAAAAATATGTACACAATATGGCATGCACTCAGTTATGGGCTGTATATTAGGCCAACAGTGACTCACATCTTTAATAAAGCACCTTTTTTACTACATCTATCGTTTTCTCTTCTATATTCAAAATGTTGCCCTGTGAAAAGGTGTCTTTTAAAATATTTTGTCCGGACCTCTGAAAGTGTAATTTTTTATGTAACGAGAAAAGAACATAAATTAGAATAAAGTGCAATGCCTTTTTTTAAGAGCTGATAAACAAACATTTTCTGCATATTTTATGAAATGTGTAAACAAAAATGTTTAGTTGCCAGATTGCTAATTCAGCTGCTTGAAAAAACAAAATTTTTTATTTTAATGGGGGCTATTCTGCGTTTCAATTTGAATCGAAATTTTCTCCGTCTGCCAATTTTAGTATTCTGCGTTTCGATTCCGCTCAGTTTCTTTCGATTGTATGTATTCTGCATTACGATCGGAACTCCGTTTTTCTAAGTTGTGTTTTTGTTAACGGAGGAGTTTTTTATCTGTGTTTTTTAGTTAAAAAGTTTAAAATTGAAAAAAATTTAAGTAGAAAATGAAATAAAATGCTCAGAAGCGATTAAAAAAACACTTAAAAATATTTTTAATTAATTTAGTTAATTAAATTAATATTTAATAATGGTACAGGTCAAAAACAACAACACCAGAGCAGTATGAAGTAAGAAGTCATATAATTTTGCTGCATCTCACGAGAAAAACTGTCTATCAACCTTACACCTTACTCTGTTTATTAACAACTTATTTTTATTATGTATAGAAAAACTTTTTGCATTAAATTTAACATTTGTTCATGAAAATGATAACAAACTTACTTATTTTCCTATTTCATTTCAACATTCCACAGTGATGCTATTAATTTTGTAAACATTGTTGTCTTCTTCTTTTTCTTTCAAATCAAGACTTTTTTGAACATTGTCTGGTAACGCTGTGTAAGAATAAAAGACATGGGGGGCTATTCTGCGTTTCGATTTGAATCGAAATTTTCTCCGTCTGGTAATTTTGGTATTCTGCGTTTCGATTCCGCTCAGTTTCTTTCGATTGTATGTATTCTGCATTACGATCGGAGCTCCGTTTTTCTCAGTTGTGTTTTTGTTAACGGAGGAGTTTTTTTTCTGTGTTTTTTAGTTAAAAACTTTAAAATTGAAAAAAATTTAAGTAGAAAATGAAATAAAATGCTCAGAAGCGATTAAAAAAACACTTAAAAATATTTTTAATTAATTTATTTAATTAAATTAATATTTAATAATGGTACAGGTCAAAAACAACAACACCAGAGCAGTATGAAGTAAGAAGTCATAGAATTTTGCTGCATCTCACGAGAAAAACTGTCTATCAACAACTTATTTTTATTATGTATAAATAAATTTTTTGTATTAAATTTAACATTTGTTTATGAAAATGATAACAAACTTGCTTATTTTCCTATTTCATTTCAACATTCCACAGTAATGCTATTAATTTTGTAAACATTGTTGTCTTCTTTTTCTTTCGATTCCGTTTTTCTGCAGAATACCAATTTTCGATCGTAACGGAACTGAATGCGGAGACTTAATCGAAACGCAGAATAGGGGTGATGTAATTTAGAGGGCAATTTCTGCCCTGTTGATTTGTTCAGGACAAAAAGTACACTGCCTTTTGCCTTGCGAAAGGGCAACATTTTTACAAAAGAATAGGCAATCCTTTCAGACGGCACATTTTTTGGAGAAAAGAACACAAAATTGCCCTCCCTGCGTGTAGTGTTGCATTTTTTTGTAAAAATGAAAACGCCATAACAGTCTGTCTATATGAAGCTTTTGATAAGCAGTGCAATGTTTTATGTAAAATGCGGAGAAGTAAAACTTTCATTGTGTGAACAGAACTGCTTAAGATAAAAAAAAATAATATATGTATGTAATATAGGGTATCTTTCCGCTCTCCACTTATTTAGACCATAAATAGTTCGATATGAAATAAAATTATTTCAATTCAGCTGGTGTGCAAGGCTTTTTTGGGCTATTAACAACATTGATTCCGCTTATAAAGCCAAGGACAAGTCGTCACCCATGTACATGCACACATGCATGGCAACACATGAATAAGAAATTCTAAAAATGAAACTGTCTACGTTCAAACTTATGCAGATTGTGCTCTACATGTGGAGCACAATTTTTCCCAAAATAAAAAGTGATAAGCTGAAAATCTCTGCTCCTTATGGACCTGAAGCTATCATACCAGTGGCATATTGGTTAAGCTCAATTCAATTTTGAAAAGCTTTCAAGGCAATTACACGTTCCTGCTGCAGTGTAGAGCGTCCTCTGATCACAAATTTTGTCAATTATATTAAATACATCCTTAAATGGCTGACAGCGATTAAATTTAAACAAGCAGACCAGGTGGAGCCCGAACTATTGTGAATCGTAGTGATGTTAGTAGGCGCTTATTATCTTAACAAAAGGTATAATACACATTAAAATTATTTTTAAAAAATCTCTTTAAATAGTTGTCTGAAAAATAAACTATTAGATGTGACCCTGATATTATTATTGAGCATTTGCAGTTGGTCCAAAGTCCAAATTTGTATTTGATAAGCAACCGTTCTATTTTAAAATATAAGGAATATTTCTGAGGCCATTATATTTTTCGAATTTCTCTTCTGTAAGATAAATAAAAATAAATAAACAATAAAATGCGGCATTTATTGTAATAAGAAGTCTATTACAAAATAAAGTGCCAGCTAAGGCGAAGTTACGAGTGGCACTACCCACTACGACTTACAATTTCATAGGTATATTGCACAACAAACACAAACCTTAACTGAATGAATAACTACATTGAGAGCAATGGCAACATTCAAAGCTTTGAGTAATTCAATCATCATGTAACTTAATAAAATATAATCATTTATTTAAAAATCCACTGAATTGTTTTGTATAAAAAAATTTCTTGCTAAGTGTACCGCCACAACTTAGGCACGCCATTTGCCAACACCAGTTTATTGAATCTTTCCCAGAAACCACTAGAAATTAGTCTGACACGGCGACTATCGCTTTCATAACCAGGTTCTTGTGCCAACATAAATACGAATATAAATCACTCATGCCGAGTCAATTCAAGCTATCGGTGGAATTGTATGTCTCCTTTTTGTTAGGCGTAGGGCGGTTAGTAATCGCGTATTACCGGAACGAAAATTTGATTATATAATAATGGTGCATTTGCATTTGATCGAAATTGCAATGTATTTCAATCCTGCCCCTGACTACACATTCATATATGTATTTAACGCTGAGCTCTGCTGTCGCCATATCTAGTTTAAATTGGGCAATACACGGTATTAAAAGATTGCTTCAGTTTCCTAAAACCAGTAACGTGACACTATATAGAGTTAAATATACGCTTTACTATAAAAACCTTAATGTTACAAGTCTCTTCAAATGTATGCAAAGTTATTGGTGTAGGGTGCTAATATACGTGTAATAATTTATTCGCTTCAATAAGCATTTGTGCATAAAAAAAAATAAAAAAGGAAACAACCAAACCAACTTTTAATTTTTTTGTTTTTTTTTTTTTTGTTGCTTTTTATTTATCTGTGTTGTGTTTTGTACTTGAACAATGGAATGACATCATTGTAAAGTTCATAATGACAACCAAAAGGGGCAACTTGAATTCATCGCTGAAAAATTGTAGGCAATTTTTAAGCTGCGACAGCAATATATAAATTGGAGTAAATTTGGGTGCATATGAAGGCCGTTCTACATGCAACTCGTCACGCGTCATACATCACTTTTTCAATTCAGAACGAAAGTGGGAGTTGGTCCCACTCAGTATGTCTCCGTCAACGCAAAGTATTTCGACGTACGTTGAGTGCTTTGATAGTTTTCAGTTGCGAATCCCATTAAATATATTTAATACAAAGTATTGACTGTCTAAAGCTTTTCTGGGGACACGTGGATGTCAGTTACTATGTGAGGGAGCAGAACTTTTCCAACTTATCATTGCGATAGCGCAGCTTGCAAAGGAAACATCAATAAAAGCAAAGTAAAGAAATTTAATTTAGCCTTTACAAGAAATAATTTAATAAACTTTCAAGTTTTTAAAATCTGAGAATCTTTGATGTTTGTTTCCTTTCTTGTTGTATCGTAGACTCAGCATTGGTTTAAAATTTCCTGTATGAAAGATAAATAATGTTTTCAGTCTAATTAATAAATAATTTCGAAATTTTGAAGATAATTTTGAATTTCTTAAGTATGAAATGCTTGTAAATTCAAAACTAACTTTGATACGGCTAAAAGTTTGGTTTGCCACGAACTGGTTCATGATTGCACCAAATTATACCGCAATTTACCTGGAAGCTTATAAGGTACACTTCTGAATACATAGACAGTGTTACCGTTGTTCTCTTAAAGAAGCCTTTTTTTAACACTATTATTTAAGCCCCATTTAATGAAATCGAATTATGTTGTGCCCTTTTTGAGCTTTTTAAGCATCTACGTCCAGTTGTTGATTTAGAAAGCGAGTCCAAGTTATTAGGGAGCAAAGCGAGTGGCAAAAGCCTGTAAAAATAAACTGAAAATAAATTAACAAACGATCGGCATAACTTAATTCCTATTTTTTAATTGTCTCCTCTCTACATTCTCCTCTTGAAAGTCCAATGTGATTTTCCTTTAGGAAAAAAAACCCCATAAGACAAAGTGCGTTTCTTAACTGGGTTTTTATTTTTTGTTACCACGATTTCTAATAAATATTTTTGTTAATATTTTTTTTCACTTTTCTGTTTTCCGAAGTTGCCTGTCTTCCCCCAAAAATCCTCTTTTTATGAACTTTTTTTTTTTTTGGTACTCCCTTCTTGTGATGCAACGCTGCATACTTTATATACCCTTGTGCATCTATACATACGTAATTATGTTTGCAGCCTTTTAAAGTTCAGTTGAAAAGTAGGAGGCGAAAATTTACGATTCCTTTTATAATTTTTTAAGTCAATTCCAAACGGATAGAAAAATTGAATTCTATTTATTTTGTATATATTTCGAATCTGTTTTTCATATGAAGACGTACACACAGGCATTCATGCATACATACGTATTTATACCAGTAGGCCCTCAATCACTTTATTTGGTGCCTTGCAAAATGCTACAGCGAGGGCACTACAGAGTAAATTTTGTAAATTTTTTGTTTTTATTTCAAAGTTCATCGTTTTAGCAACTCACGGACACTTTTCTGTTTGTTGTGTCTGTGCTCTTTCTGCCTTGAGTTGAGCGCGTGCAATATTTTTTAAATATGTGTGTGTGTCGGGAAACGTGTCTTTTGCGATAAATATACATAATTGTAATGGTAAACTACCAGTTTTGATTAAGGAAGTCATTGAAGGGGCAATATTTTGGAACATTTACACATTGCAGCCCCTTTTAAATGTTGGGCTTTCCTTCGATTCATTTCTTAAGATTTGTAAAGAACAATCATTACCAGAATTTCTTAAACAACAGATTCAAAATTTTATTTCTCATATAAATAAAGTTGTCAACAAACATGGCAAAAATCCACAATTTCCTTAAATTTAATACAGAAATGCAAATCCTTTTAAAGCATTTCTGTCGCTGGTTTGCATTAATTAAAATAATTCTTATAATCAAATGAGAAAAAACTTAAACAGTGTGTGATTCTAAAGTGAGCTCTCGGAAACGTATTACAATAATGGTGAACAAAGTGTGGGTTGTACTCTATGCATTACCTGTGAACCGGTATTTAATTCCCTCACAAGTTCTTTAATGTTGGGGTGTGATTATTTCCGACTCCCTTCTCCAGAAAATAATCTTTAACATTCCACAACTGCCCACTCGCCGCTTTCAAACAAAATTCGCTGATGCCGATCAATTCAGAAGAATATGAAAGCAGTTCAATGATTTATATTGTTTAATAGATTTCTCATCGCGTCTAAATGTTATTAAATGTAAGATTGTGCTCTTTTTAAATATTTGAAATCGTTTTAATCAAAAGAGATTGCTTAGTAAAATATGTTAAGTTCATTTCTTCCCAAGTAGGCTGAGAGGATATTCATCCACAGGTTATTAAATTAATGCAAATAAATGAATAAATAAATAAAACTATTCAATGATGCATCAACAGGAGCAACAGAATTTGACTTCCCTCTTTAAAAGATGATTCTCATGCGCTTTCAAATCCGCGTTTAAAATATAAATAGTTTCACCTTAAACGCAAATAGAGAAAATGAAAATGCTCCTGAAAATAAATAAACGTTGCCATCAGTTCATTTGGCCGCCAACCAAGCCAATCACTTACTGGCATGTTTTCTACCTCCACCACAACAAGTATTCGCTAAACGTTCAATAACAAATCTTTCTGTCGGCGGGTTTTATAAATTCGTTTTCATCTTTTTTATTTAATATGCCTTCAAAAAGAAGGGGGTTAATAACTTTTACAAGGAAGCTTGTGTGGTATTCTGTTTTATTTTAGTTATTTTTCATCACGGTGTTGACATAACTCGTGTGAACGAGTGCATTGCATTTGTAGTCAATCGATCTTATTGTTTCCCTGCCACAGTGGGCACGAATAATAAGTAAGTATTGTTAAAGGCGAATTAGTAAAATATTTCCATAGTACTTTCACACAAAATATGCGGCAAGAGAATAAAGAATTGGAACTGGTTAAAGCTCGTGTAACATGGCCTCAACAACTCAAGAGAGTTGAATGCGTAATGTACTCAAAGATTTAAATGAACGAAAGTTTTCGTTAAGAAAAGAAACAAGTAAAAGTGTTATATAGAACCCTTGTACCCTTCTCCAAGAAGAGTTCATTCCAATTAAACTGCATTGACGTAAACCTTACTAAGAAGAGTTAGGAAATTTAAGAATAAAATGCTCTCATCATTCTACATAGCTGCTAGGCAACTGCAGCTGCAGGTAACCAGGCATTCGTGGATTGATTATTTTGCATAAATGTATATCTATAAAACAATTTTTTATCACCCGATTTTGCTGATCTTTCATATGGGATAATTTGGAGAAAAATCTGAGCGGCACATTTTAAATTCAATTTACGGCCCGACAAAGATGCCAAAACGGACAAAGTTCCCTTTTTATATGCATTCTGAATGTACATATATACTCTATATAATCATATATATAATCATATAATATAATCATACTCTATAATCATCTTTCATCCTTTTTGATGGGGAAGGTTTAAAAATATACGCAATATTTGTGATATTTTCTTAAGAAAATATTGATCAGGCTATTTTGAGTGCATGATCTGCCATGTTAACTTCTCTAGTAATGACTTTTGTAAGAATTTCAGATTTTTGTAATTGGTCAATCAAAAAAAGTGTAAACGTTGGCAACAGTTTTTGCATGGCGCCAAAGCCGACCTTTGCAAAAATTCACACAAATGTTTTCACACAACGTCAGAAATGATGGAATTTACCGAAATTTTTAGAACTTTTTTCAAGTTTTCTTTTAAATTATTTTACTTTTTCGTGAAGTAACTTAATATATTGCATTTAATTTAAGTAATTTAAAATTGCACATAAAATGTCTCAAGTACTAATAAAATTTAAATAAACGTCTTGCAGGCTTCCTCTACTCCCGTTCAATATGCGAAATGTAAGAAAGTACCTTCTACAGATTAGTAGGGATCTATAAAGATATAAGAAATCTAAATTACAAGTGCAAAGAAATTTTGTTTTAGTTCTATAATTAAGCTTTTTGAGAATTTAATAATTTGGAATTTAAGAAGCAGTTGAAAAGTGCAACGGCCAAATCTAGTGTGAAACTAAAAGTGACAAGTGCATATTTACTCCTTCGACAATAAAAAAAAAAGGAAAATTAAAATAATTTCTGCTGCCAAAAAAGCTACGGAGGTAAGTTGAAATATTCAATTAAATTTGCTCTCTGCGCCACTTGTAAATCCCACTGTGCTTGAGTTTCGTATCATCAACATGCTCACCGTGTGTCTTACGAATTAATTACTGCTTTTGTTGCCTCTCTGCATTTTGAGTAGCAAAATTTTCGGCTGTTTTTTGTATCGTCAATGTTCTTTATTTTAAGGCTTTTGACCGTTCAAGACCATTCCCCTTTTTCATTTTTGGAGTGTGCGTTTCTTCAATCCACGTTCGTTTTTGAATTTTATTTTCATACATTTTTATTTTTGAGAATAGGGGTCAAGGTTTTCATCGACAGGCAACTGGTGTCATTCATGTTTTTCAAGGAATTCATGCTAGCAGGGATACACGAGTCTTGAGGTTATTTGGTTGTTGCAGCTATAAAAGGGAATTGAACTTAATAGCAACACTCGAAGAAATAAAACATTTACTTGCTGGCAGTGATATAAAATGTTATTTGTGTGCCGCTTCTATTGCTGCGCAGCACTTGATATTCAAATTGAGGTAACATTTTTTGCAAATCAGATGAGAAAATCTTAAATAAACTACACGCAAACAAATTCTTAAACGCATACAGTATTTTTGCCAGTGTATTCAAGGACTTTACAAAATCCAGTTTGTTTCAGCTATTGGAAAATAATTTACATGCTGTCAGTTCCGTAAGGCAAAAGTTAAATGTGTGAACTGCTGCATTTTCTTGTATCGATCCGGCTTATTAAATTGCCGCAGAATTTTTCAAGGCTCAATTTGTTTATGAATAAATAAATCGGTAAGCATTGGAGATATTATATAACTTTAAAAAAAATTGCATGTTATTAAATGAGCATTTATTTTAAAAGGATTTATTATTAAATGGTTTGAAAGAATTATTCTGGTTAAGTAGGAGAATTAAAGGAGCATTCAGAGTCCACGCTGGACCAACAACTTTTAATAAAATTTTATAAAGAATTCTGCGATATCCTGTGACTCTTTTAGGTGGTTGTACACGACAGCATTATTTCGCAAAGTATTAAATTTAATTCGCCATTGCCAGAGCCTTTCGCTTTCATATCAGTCTTTACTATGAGTCTCTACTTTTACTTCCGGCACTAAAATCTTCATTTATAGAAAAGTCTACAAAGCCGTACATTACGAGCTGCCTACAATAATATCATTGGAAGTATTCCACAGTGTCCGCTGGCGTCAGTCTGAGAATTAACACAAAAAAAATGATTCTGCGTTGTGAAATGTTCGACTACTTTTTTCACGTTAAAGCAGCATGTTCCCCTCAGCTCTGCGGTGAATGATTTTAGCCAGTTAACAAAGTCATTAAGTTTATGAAGTATTTTTATTGGCTTGTCATAAATCTAACGTCTGATATGATACGAGCTGTCTGAAATTGTAGCATAGTTGTGTTTGGAAGTCCAAGGTAATTTCGATAATTTTTCGTTTACATGTGCGATGAGCTTAAATACGAGTATATAAACAACGCATTGGAGGTTTTATAATCGAATTCTTTTTAATTATTAGGCAATTGAAATAGATTTTCTACCGGACTTATAATGTGATTATTGCTTGGCACCGTTTATTTAAAATTTTGAAATACGCAGAGTGTCATTAGCAAACCTCACTGCAGACACGAGTTCATACGAGTACAGTCGAGAGAACCGCAAGTGACTTTATGTGTGAGCATGAGCGGCAAGACTAACTAGACAAAGCTCAATTGAAATAGGGACGTGGACTGCAGAAGGGTGTGCCATGTCGCAAGACTTTTCATGTATTCGTTATCGGCTGTTACTTTAACACTAATTAAACGATTATTTGCAGTCTTTTTCGGCATTTTTCATTAACGGAAGAAATTTGATTACAGACAATCCTGCGTCTCCCACACCCCACTCTAATCAAACAATTAATCAGTCATTCGTAGACGGCATAAAACGAATATATTCTTGAACCAATATTACATAATATCTATTAAAATATACACACATGCACACTATTGCAATATTTATTTCTACATATTTATGAGAGTTCAACATGTGCTCTCAATTTGATTAAATTCTATCGTTTCTTTAAAAATGTTGGTTTCACAAAACGATTTGTTATATCAATTATTACGTTCTCTCTCGTCTAACACTTTAGTCACTGCACAAGACCGGTACAGCAGGCTAAACGAATACACGATTTCAAATGCTGCAGTTACAATTGCAGCCATGTAGTATGTAGTCACGTTATAGTCAAAATTAGTTTGCAAATGGCAGCATACGTACAAGAACTAGAAACAAACAAAAAAAAGAACAAGAAAAACATTTAAATAGTTTTCACTTTTTAGAATTATTTATTTTAAAGCAATATTCGCATACAAATTAGAACAAAAAAGTTCTAAAAATATGCATTTTAAGAAGAGCCATTAAAAAAGGATCCTTTAAAAAGTACCCATTAAAAAGAGATTTTTTAAAACAATTGTCCTTCAAGATATTTTCTTTAACATGGCATTGCATAAAGGTCCACTTAGTCGACCGTAAATGTAGAACCGTAGATGCAGTTGCATCAGCTGATCGTTTTTCGCATACGAACAGCTTTGCAAATGCTTAGCTGACCGAACATTTATGTAGTTGCAACTTCTCAACATACAGAAGACAGAGTGTCATACTACATACCACAGAAGTGGGACACAAAAACCTTTTTTAAGTATTTTTGGCTCTTTTGTTTTTGAAGTTTTTATTTGATAAATTTAGTTTTCTGTGTCAATTGGTTTCTTAATGAAATATAACAGAAGACTTAGATAATCGTTTCAGCGTATTTAATGCAAAAATTTTATGATAATATTCAACATTTTACAACCACATCTAGTGGCAAAATACAAAAAGACTTTTTAGACTGCCTATTATTAACGTTCATGTGTACTTATTCTTAATTTATTTCGCAACAATGATATAAGTACATTCGTACAATGTAGTGTTTCCCCCACCTTCCGCACGTTTTCATTTCCCGGGAAACGGAAAATTTCTTTAAATTTCACGCGATCCCGGGACAAGATTCGGGATCTTGCTCCATAGAAATAATAACTGTTAAATTTTCCAGGCATTAACAAAAATTTTATTACAAAGTTTTAAATAGTTAGTAGAACATACCTTATGTTTTAATAGTACACAAATTTGTTCATTTAAATTGCTTATAAAAATAGGAACTTCGTTTTTTAACTTTCAGTTCTTAAATTCCTTAAAAGTTTTTTCAAACATGGAAAACGTTGATTCTTGTTATATGAAATCAAACGTGAAGTGGCCATTTATTTTTTTTTCATTATTTCATTATATTATTTATTTTTCAGGAAATCCCGGTAATCGAAAAGGATAAACAATTGTAACAAAGTTAGTAATAAAGTTATGAGAAAGACACTTTAAAAATAAAAAATAAATTAAATTATTTATTTTTAAGCACTACATATTTAAATGAGTAAAAAAAAATAATTTTTAGCTAATTTTTCCTCATAAAAAGATTAAGTTGTAACAAAAGTTGACAATAGCGAATGGTACCACTTTGTGTACTTTGGTACTCTTTTCATAAATCCACAATTAATGCAAACACCCTGAACTACTGTCAATGATTTGAACAGCTGTTTTACTTTTTTTCCTTGTTATCAATTTTTATTAATAGACCACACACGCGAAAGAAGAAGTAAAATGAAAAACATATGATACGTTCCTAGGCGTGCTATAATCGCATCAACATCTACAACTACATTTGGAACTACATTTAAACGGTCGGCTAAATAGGCCTTAACAGAGTATCTAATGAGAAATACATATTGACAAGTACATTTTCCTTTAAAGCGGCCTCTGCTACACTGTCCTTATAAGAAAGTACCTTGAGAAGATACCTTTTTGAAAGTCTAGAAAACTGTGCGTTGATAAAATTTTGTTATTTTTATTATTATAGTATGACTGGGGAACGCCTACTACCGCATACAACAATCTTATGAATGAAGAAGAGACAAAATCACACTCTTTATTCACTCAACCAAAGAATGATTTTTTTCGTGGGTAATTTTTTTTTTAATTGTTTAAAATAGGTGGATTGTTGACGTCATAGCTAATTTCTCTAATCTCATGAATATGGGGGCAGCTCGTTTAGCAATCACGATATTTTACTATGCACTTGAATGCATTCGTTTAAAAGTTCTTTCTGCTTCAATTTCATTTAAACCGATTCAATATGGAGCGTTGCGCCTTTCGCCTTTCAGTTCTGTTCATTTTGTTTGTTCGTTAATTTTCTTTCTTGAATCTATTTAAAGAATTTTATTTACAAATAAATAAAGATAGTCTGTCAGTAATTTGTTGATCAATTTCTATAAAATTTAAGTGTTCATCAAAGACGACATTAATTTATGCTCGGAATCATGCGATTTAGACGTGAACAAACCAAAACAACAAACACATGCACACATACAATGTTTTTTAATTTAATTTTTGTTTTTAATTTTCTAAAATTTTTGAAAAAGAAATAACATTTTTTTGATGCTTCTCTTTTAATCCAGCTATTATCGCTATATCTGCTGATTCATGCTTCCAAACATTTAAGCGGTCACTCCTTTCTTACCAAAATTAGCTGTTATACAAAGCCAAAATTTGTTGTATTATTAAATGAGAATTCCACAAGAATTGCAACAAAGTAGAAGGTGAAATAGAAGGTAAAGCGTAAATTGAAGAATTTTATCCCGGTTTTCAATTGCTTTAGACGCGCAATGGGTCTTCGAAGGATTTATCAAGGTGAACTATTTTCAATTTACATTTTAGAACGTCAAACCAATTAAAGTTCTTAATAATTGTCAATTGGTCAGTTTTGAGAACTTTGCCGGAATATAACCTCATTCCCAACTAGTAGCAAAGTGGTCAAATGACTCGTATCCAATGGATATGGAAATTTCATTTTCTTTTCAAAAATCAACTAAACTTACGTCATAGTCGATAAGACCACATGCTCAGTGCAACGTATTGGGGTGTAGTAGGTGCGAACACATGCTTATGTAGGTACATAGTAAACGTTCAATTTTATGGAGATCACGATAGTGTTTCGGTAACTCCAGCAACAGACATTTCTTTTCAATTTGTTTATTTATATTTTTAAAATATATAAGAACACAAGTGACGTATTTCAGTTGCTAAATATCCCCATTTTATTTTCTACAGCAATCTGCGCAAGCAACCACACATGCACATGCAATTACGAGTATATAAATCTCCTGACGTTAATAATGATGACAAAAACGTTAACTGAGAAAACTGCTCCTACAACATTATGAGTATCTCACAAAATCCATTTTACAGACAATAACTGTTTAAAGAGCAACTTTTCGCCGCTTCCAAGTCATCAAAAGTCATACACTTGGTCATACGCTGTTTTTACACGGTCCATCCGTTTCAAAGAAGTTCGTAAAAAACTCAGTACTTTAATGGCGTTTTCTTTTCTACAAAAAAAGGCAACACTACCCGCAGGGAGGGCAATTTTGTGTTCTTTTCTCGAAACTGCATTGCCCTGTGAAAGGGTTGCGTGTTCTTTTCTAAAAAATGTTGCCCTTTCGCAGTGCAAAAGGCATTGCACTTTTGCCCTGAACAAATCAACAGGGCAGAAATTGCCTTGTAAAACAAATGGTTTTTATTCTTGCACAGCGTTACCAGAAAATGTTCAAAAAAAGTCTTTTGAGTTGAAAGTGTCACAAAATTAGATTTAATAATAATTATTTTTATATTTTGTATCATATAAAACAAACAAAAGAACACTATGCGGCTGCTTATTTGTATGAGATATTAAAAAAAAAAAATATTTCTTTTCTCAAGCAGATGAATTAGCAATCTGGCAACTGATCATTTTTGTATACACATTTCATAAAATATACAGAAAATGTTTGTTTTTCAGCTGTAAAAAAAAGGCATTGCACTTTTTTCTAATTTGTGTTCTTTTCTCGTTGTATAAAAAATTGCACTTTCACAGGGCGGGCAATGCATTTTAAAAAGGCACCTTTTCACAGGGCTACATTTTTAATGTAGAAAAGAAAACGCCATAAGATAATAATTCGGCGAACCCCAAAAAAAACTTGTTCATTCTTTTGTAGTTCACATATTTTGCTTAAGAACCGGCGCAAAATTAGTTTCTTAAGCCGTGTTTTTTCCAAATTAAATTTAAAAAGACCGCGAAAAAAACGATCTTGTTAGGAAAATGCGTAACTTGTTAACTCGATTAATTTGATCGATTTTATAGAAAACTCGTATTCGTATTTAGTGCCTCCGTAAGCGGACGACTAATGCGCAGCCTACTAAACCAGAGGTCGTGGGTTCAATTACTGCCTAGTTTCTGGGTATTTTCCTGCCGTCAAGTCATAAACTTTGCAAGTTAAGTTAGTTCATAAAAAGAAAAATATTAAAAAAAAAATATTAATCACGACTCTCAGTAACAACCACTATACTGAAATCAAGAAAAACAGAGCGATTTCTTGGTATTAAGCAAGAAAGATTAATACAAATTTAAAGCACATGATCATAAAATGAAAGAGTGTTTTACATTTAAATTATTTTATGCAATAATTTCCATCTGTTTAAAAGCGTAAATAAAATACATAACGGAAAACATTTACATATTCTCCTGTGAGTTATCGGACAAACTTTTCGCTTCAGAGTGTAAAAAAAATCGATAAAATTTAATCGATAATAATTTTCAAAAAAATTATTGAACTGAAAAAAATTTTCCCTCATTACATTAAATTTAGAATTCCGCCACTGCGTATTAAAAAATTATCGTGATTGCATGTGTATTGATACAATATTGACCATAGAATTAAATGCAGAACAGTCCACTTTTTATTATTTCTTTCATTTTTATACGCTAAAAATCTTTTACTTTGTGTGACGAATAATTAATTAATGACATTGTACAGATTACAAAAAACCTTTTTTAGATTCGACAGGCTGCCATAATTCCATTAACACCTTTTTTCCTTCATTCTGCTTTAGGGGGACTTATTTGGTGGTCATGGACTACGCGGAGAAAATGAAATTTTCAATTTATTGTGATTTTGATCTGATTCGGTTTGGCTTTGTGCTTAAAATGCCTTTTTCCTCGAAACTAATTTCAAAAATATTTTGCGAAAAAACATACACATTTCCGAGTAATTTAATTCAATGCTCATTTAAGTTATTACTGCTTTAATAGTTTACTAGTCATCTACTTACAACTTGCAGAGTTTCGAAAAATTTTATATCAAAACATAAAAAGTACAAACTGCAATATTGCAACTTGATCAGTAATTCGTAATTTTACTAAAATCCAAATTCAATTTCAAAATGCAAATACATGTCTACATATGTACATAGCGAAATAAATAAAGGTGAATCCCCGTAATGTAGATAAAATGGCCTTTCGCTTTCGGAAATGCATAAGTACTGACAATTTTACAAGACAATAGAAGTGGAACAAGGAAGCCTTAATTTTAAAACCTTCATAAATGTGGTTCCTCTTGGTGCAATCAGTCATAAGCTTATATGAATGTAAAATATGTATGTAAAAACTATACAAATAAGCTTTCCCTTTTTACATTTGCTAATGTTGTAATCTTTTGCCAAAAACTGTTTGCCTTAATTTGAAGCATATGATAATCACATTTTTGTTAAGTCCCCATCCGCACTTGCAATTTTGTTGCATGCAATTTTTTGAAATTCTGCTTTGAAATTGCAATAGTGTCCATATTAGTATTGCAATTTTTGTATTTCTTATGCCTTCTCTTCCTTGTTTAGAGTACATGAAACTCTGTTCTCTCCGCAAGCTTCTTACCTCTTGCACCTAAAACAACAAAGAATTGCTGGAACAAAATGGCAATGTGGACAGGGACTAATGGCGTTTTCTTTTCTACATTAAAAATGTCGCCCTGTGAAAATGTGCGAATAAAGGCCATGTGTTTTACAAGGCAATTTCTGCCCTGTTGATTTGTTCAGGGCAAAAGTGCAATGCCTTTTGCACTGCGAAAGGGCAAAATTTTTTAGAAAAGAACACGCAACCCTTTCACAGGGCAACGCATTTTCGAGAAAAGAACACAAAATTGCCCTCCCTGCGGGTAGTGTTGCCTTTTTTTGCAGAAAAGAAAACGCCATAAGTTTCATATGTCGCTCCAAATACCTTTAAACACCGCTCTGCGGCAGCGAAAACAAATTTGCTCCAAGAACGAATTTGAAGATTTTTTTTTAAACAATTACGTGATGTTCAGGGTATCACCAGTTTTGAATATAAAACCGCAACTTTAGGGAACTCTGTGGATGATTTAAGTAAATTTATAGTTTCCTCTGTGCATTCAAGTTACATGCGGTAATTAAAACTCTCAATTAGTTTCCGTTATAGCTTTGTTTTGTTCTCTCGTGCTCATCTTTTCCCATATAAAAGCACGAGCAAACACACCCCTTAATATTTAAATAATGTCACTTTGTAGCTTCCCGTGGCAACACAGAATGCTTATTGATTGAACAAAAAAAAAATCATTGAATTGACATAAACTCTGAAATAGCAAATTCAAGGTTTCTTTCTCGGAGCGAAAACAATATTTGAATACAAACAATAGATTCAAACAAAGGCACGAAAATATTTATGTGTTTTACACGCTAAAATAAAATATGTGAAAAGTAAGAGTATCTAACGAATGTTAAATAGGCACACCATGACCAGAGTGACCGTGGCCGTTGAGAAGTTTGAAAAGCTGTGCAACTAGGGAATTTAGAAAATAAAAGTGGGATTGACAAGAAAGGGGGGACTTTTTAAGCAGCAACAAGTCAAATGAAAGCACGATTTATTTATTTTATTTTACTCCTTTTAATCTGCCCATAGACCTCTGTGAGTGATTGCACACCGGAGTACTATCGACTATGACTTACTGGCCAAGAGTCTTGTATTTTCTATCTTTGCCGGCGAACCGATGTCCGTAAAAGAAAATATTCGGATTTTTTAAAAACCCCTAATTAAGAACTTATTTCGGCATATGTTTTTATTTATATGTTAAATTTTTCTCCGATTATTCAATTGATCACCAGAGCCACTTGCATAGTGCATAACTTCGTTACTTCGGGGAGTATATTCGAACAAATGTGTACAAAATCCGAAGAAATCGCATCGCTGAAGCTAACCAACTATAGCCGAATTTCATAATCAATTTATCAGCTTGTTGTATCATCAAACCGTATTTAAAGCATTTACCGTGAATGATGTTCGCTATCGGTGCCTGATAACGGAATTCCTGGGACCATAAATTAAGTATGCACGACATGCATGCCACTGGTCACACAGCCAACGAAACATCAGCTCTTTTGCGCGGCAAATAGGTAGATCTTTTATTGGAATAAAAAATATTCATTTACAATACACATTTTGCATTTTGGCTACCCCACTCTTTATGTTGAAATTATTTGAAAACTGAAATTGCAGTACAATTAAATGTAAATCAGTTTAATATTTTACAGTCGATTCTAAAATTGCTCTAATAAGAATTCAATACAATTTCATCTTAATTTTTTTTCCTTTGAGAATCTACAAGTCAATATGGACAATACTCGTATGGCTTAGGGCGATGGGAGATAAGAATAAATTTGCCAGTTTTCAAGCAGCTGCAAAATTATATTATAGAGAAAATTATTAAACAACTGCAGAATTATCGATGTAATCGAGCTCTAAAAATGATTTACTTTTTACCTCTGGCAGGACTTTACTATCTCAATGACTCTCATATAAATCCCGCTCAATCCATTGATTCCTTGTTGGTAATTTCTTATAAACAAGTAAAGTATTGCACAAGCAGGTCGTTGTTCCATATCGGAGCCAAGTTTAATAAAAAGTAGTAATTTTTGGAAAGGGGCAAACCATAAGAAACGTTTCCATACCTGCTGTAAGGGCACGCTTGTCACGCTGGTCTGTGCACGTCGTCATTTGCTGTTCATTTCCAGACACCTAATAAAGTGTACATACGAAAGACTACACATCGTCTATGTATTGGCTCTTTATCGAATTATTGATAACTGCGTATATGAATGGATGTAAGTATGTACGAATGCTTATTCATACGGATACGAGTATATAAAAAATAGATATGGATATTTGCAAATATATCCTACATACATGTACACATAACAAATGCAGTAGTTTCTCTGAACTCTACATGCTGTAGATGCTTTTAGCTATTCATCAAAGAATATAACCGTCTCACAACTTTGGGCAAAACTAAAAAATTTGTTCGTTTTCATTGCAAAACTCAATTAAAATTGTTAATAAATATTTCGCAAAATTTACAGATCAGAGAAATTCATTTTTAAAATTCCAGCAATTCCAAATTTTTTTTTCATTTAGTAATTAATCGATTGGTACAGGATGAAAAAACGAAATGCAATTAGCGAAAGCAATGGAAAGGAAATTATTTAAATATTTTGAAATCCAAACTATTACGGACAACATGAAAAAGAACAGAGAAGTGGTTCGAAATCACATCTTAATTACCTGCAGCACAAATTAAAAAAGTGCAAGGAAGAAAAAGAACACCATCAATTAAGAAGATATATGTAAAAGTAATTATTTTACTTTATAACGAATCTCTTCCATTTAGTTCAAACGCGGAAAAAATCGTCCAAGGCATTTTTATACCACATGATGCATTTATAGACGATTCCTACAATTACTTCTAAATATATCACGTATCAACTCCACTTTTTTTGACAGCCGGCTACCTACTACAATATATATAGATATCAACCATTTATTTCTGGGTTAATGATTTATTAAATATTATAAGAATTTAGAGAGAGCAAAAGTACAGTAAAAATGGGAAGCCAAAAAAAATTCTGGCAAATTTTACTTGAATGATTTTTCTAATCAGCTGTTTTCTGTTTGTACGTCCATAACTTTGAAAGAACAAAACCAGAATAAATAGACAAAAGCTATTGTTTTAGGCTTTCACACAGGGAGCAGCAAGTAGAGGATGCCGGTATTCAGCAAAAGAAGCGCAAATTTTATAACACCAAATTTTGTCCTAATTCAATAAAAACTTTAAATAAAAGTCCTTAAAATAAAATACATATGTATATGTTTGCATATGCATGTATTGCAAGATCCTCGGCTGCATATCGTCATACCCCTTCGAGTACAATATAAACATGTATGTATGCATGTATGGTATGAATGTAAGAAAGAAAGTAATGAAAAAGAAATATAACTTTTTTGCAGATTTTTAAATTATGAATTTTTGTAAAAAATTAAAATTTTTGTAATAAATAAAAGTTCGGTAACCTCACTCCTAATAATGTTACACGTCATGTGACGCCCTCGCCAGGATAAATTTAGCTCGGCCATAAAATTCTTTAACTCTGTAAGTTAAGCTTGCTCTTATGTTGGAAGAATCATCAGCCTGTTTACCTTGCAAAGCAATACAAATAGTAAAAGTACCAAGTCCTTATTTAAATTAAATGGCAACATAGATACGTTCTAGAAAAAGTTTATCGATTTAGCTCCCTTTGCACAATGTGGAAAGTAATTTACTTTTAGCGCCGTTTCCATTCATTTCAAATACAAAAAATTTTTTATTTGGATAACTGCGCACCCCGCGAGAAGAGCAATCATAAATTGGTCAATTTTCACATGGAGAACATATGCATATGCATATACTACCATAACGCAAAAATGCCGTATTTATACTTAGATACATAATTCAATATATAGACCTGCTGAAGATTGCAATGTAATGGAGGCCAGGTAGAAAGAAGATTGTTTCTTATTTAATTATTTACGTCTTTGCGCAACCATAAAGAGAAAACCTAGTTCTTTAACAGCTGCAATTGATAACACAGTTGAGAACTATTTGTCATGTTCCACCTGGATCAATGTATACTTATTTAAGAAATGCAATATACTGTAAGAGGGATCCAAAATGATTTATATTCCAGAATCGGTCTGTTAAAATCCGTCATTCAATGGTTAATTGCGGAACTCGTCAAAACTTTCTAATATAAAAACGCCAATCTGAAACACATTTGCTTATACACAACAAAAATAAAAATAGGAGCACGGTGACGGCAATCTCGAGAAAGTTCAAAGTAATAAATTGATTCAATTTCTACCAAGTACGTACAACGTTAATTAAGTAAGTATGGTAGGAATTTACAAATAGTTGGTATTTTAATTAAAAGAATGTCGGTCAATTAATCGCATGTCCTCATTGTGTAATGGCTCTAAGCAACAAACTGGTCTCTAATAACGTTCTATCGAATGTAGCATGCCAAGAAATAATATAGAGAAAAGCGCAAACCAAACAAACTATAAGAGAGTGATTCTTCGAATATAGTCGTCATACCTACATATATAGTATAGAAATGTTTGTATGCATGGATGTGTAGAAGTATTTTTTGACGTTTGCGTTGCGTTGTGTTTGAAGGCATGCTACAATCTTGCTCTGTTCACGTGAACACTTAGCCGTAATCATGAGGTCAGCGCGTGAACAGCAATTGGTATTTGTGCCTCCGGCTGGCGAACTAGCTCGTTATGAAAATAGTACAATTCCAAATACACAATCATATTTTGCCGTATCTATAGCACACATCCACACAACCCATAAACGAGTTTTATATTGTGATTTTGTGTCTGTGACTGCGTGTTTCGCGCATTACGAACGAACCTGCTTCATTATGACGATTTAAATAATAGAAATATTTCTCACTTTTTCTTGAGCACTTATTTACTTATTTCTCTCTCTCCCTCTCTATCTTCCTCTCTGAATTTGGCGAACTGTTTTTGGTGTTCGTAGGAGACACTTTTTGGATTTTGTTAGTCAATTACCTTGGCATTCATTGGTCGCAGATACTGTCGAGCCCCTTTTTATAAAAGAATACCTTTAGAAATGAAATCATTGCTGGATGGGAAGAGTTTCGATGAAAGGGGAGGAAGTCAACAAATATTTTTGTTAGTCTTGCAATTAAAATGGATCCTTTGGCTATCAAAATATTATGTAGTTAATTTATTTAATTTTTGTTTTAATTATTTAATATTAAACACAAGTTTCAAGTCAAAGTTTTAAACTACGTTGCATGCTAATGCACGAAAATTTTAGAAAAAAATTCGAGCAAAGCCCATTTAGAAAGTCTAAAAAGTACAGTTGCCTTACATTCTAAATTGAGGATTCGTTATCGCTTTAAGCAAATCCTTCCGATCTCGAACTTTAATTGAAGTTATTTGAAAATTTTTTTTTGAAAATCTCGTGCAATAACTTTTAAATATTAATTTAATACAAATTTAGCCACATCGGCAAATGTGAATAAACTGAAACTTTTGTGTTTTTAAAATTTTATTTAAAAATGAATAAAATTCAAAAATACTGTTTCATAAATTGGCTTCACAAAACATTTCAAATATTTCCGTAGGCGGATGAATATTGCGCAGCATACTAAACGGGAATTCGCAAGTTCGATTCCAGCTTTGCAGGTTAAATTAGTTTAAAAACAAAAAAAAGAAAATAAAAAAATATTTATGTATGTATAAAACTTTTATAATAATAAAATGAATCCAACAAATCTACATATAATACACTTATTTCATACCCTTGAACCTGTGCATTAATTAGTGGGCTTAGCAGAGAAATGGCCTAACCCAAATATTCTTTAATCCAGTTTCATTGGAAAATATAAAGCACCATTTTATTACAGATATACTATAACTAAATACATACATGGTATATACGATTTCATACGTACCAACTCTTCTTATTACAAAAGATAAGCACAGTCCATATTACTCTTTAAGAAATAAAAAAATTTACTACACCACGTTCAAAAATATTCAACAGTTACAGAAGGCGCATGCCAAGTAAAAGGGGAAGAAAAAAATGGGGAGAGCAAGAAGTATATACACAAATTTGGCAATTATTACAATCAAAATTCAATTTATAAACCTAAGTCAAAAGGGTATATTTCCCACTTCAAATTTAAGTCATAAAAGATTGTCAAGAAATTAAAAGCAACAATAAGTTTTTACTGAATAATACAAGGCTCGTGTGTAATTACTTCACTTTCTGTAAACTGCGCAGAACCTCCAGAATAAAGAGCGGAACTGGACAAGATGACATATCAGCGGAGGTCTTAAAAAAGATTGCATGTATGGACCAACAATTTCTGCTGCAAATATATAAGAACTGCCTTAGGGAGGGAGCATATCTATGCAGGAAAGTTGTTGGAAAGATTAACAAAGGCAAGGCTAGACGAAGATTTATGCAGAAGAGGAGGCTTACCTAAAAGACAATACGGAATGCGAGCAAGAAGGCGTACTGCAGATGAGAAGGGCTGAAAGAAGATGTGAATACTGTTTCTCACCGGACTGCAGATATCCTTTGAAATAGACATGTGGTCTGTAAGGTTGGACCCATATATTGCGTGCTCGCAGCAGATACAAAACGCAACTATAGAGATTGTTAAGATAACGACATTGCCAAGGAAGCTAATGACTAATACTAGAGGGGCCCTAGCTTGTGAAAGAAAGCCATTATGTTAAACCTACAACAGCGGCCCCGCCTGATACTTAAAACCAGAGGCAGAGCAAAATAAAATATATTGAATACAAAGGCGTACTCTTCCAAGAAATTACATTTAAAATTCATAAAATTGGAATTTTATAAATAATCAAACCTACAAGAGTCACTTTTAGGGAAATTAATCCACGAAAATGCAATACATAAGCACTTTTAAAAAAAAAATTAATAAAACTTCGCAAACAAATTGTTGCAAGCAGATCCCCAAAAATTGTATTCAGCCGAGCACTAACTGTCTATCTGAAGATATATTGAAATTTATCATTAAGGGCAGTAGTTGTCCCTTAAAGGTTCCCTGAATATTCCTTTCCGAATATTAAATCTCAAGGCAATACCTGCTATAGCAGCAACTACAACCAACACCAATTTATCAATTTACGCTTTAAAAGTGGTAGAGCTTCCAATTATTTTTAATTATTATTTATTTTATTGCAGCAATCTTCAAAAATCATTGATAAATAGCAAAAAATTGTAAATTAATTAATGTAATTTCATAAATTATTACTTTTCCCTGCTCTTTACGCAAAAGTTATATTACCATCTGCATCTTCAGTTTATTTTCTTAAGTCCCGCCAAAAAATATAAAAAATACATGTATTTACATACCTATTTATGACGAGGCTGGCAAACACGTAACAAATTTAGCTTTTAATATTTTCAAGAACAATGAAAACTAGAATCGAGCACGTTTCATTCCTTGAAGGGAAAACGATACACTGTTTAATCCTGAAAAAGGTTGAATTACATATGTATACATGTATGTCTGCCTATGTGTGCACATTATAAGAAAAATGCTAAAATTTGCTACTAACACAACACTCCAACAGAAAGTCCGCAACTTCAGCAGCACAAGATAAAAACTCTTTTATTCATTTACTAGTTCACAAAAAGGTGGGGGAAGCAAGCAAGTACTGTGTTCTTTATAATGGGTATGTACTCGTAGTTAATGCTGTATGTAAACGAGCCCTCTTTTTTTTATTTGCAACGAGTTTTTCTGTGTTGGCTGTTGTCTGTGTTGGCTGAATTAAAAACAGCTCAACGCAACTTGTTCAAATAAATTTCTGTACTGATTTCATTCGTTTGTTGAATGTTTACCAGAACGGTTGTTTCAGAGCTATTTCAA
This sequence comes from Ormia ochracea, assembly GCA_963402855.1. Classification (NCBI taxonomy): domain Eukaryota; kingdom Metazoa; phylum Arthropoda; class Insecta; order Diptera; family Tachinidae; genus Ormia; species Ormia ochracea. Next base: position 30,212,983 of record OY727108.1, read on the forward strand.
AACCCTGAAATAAAAGAAAGTGCTAAAAGATTTTTTTTTTATTAAACAGTGGAACAAGTTGAAACTTAAAAGATTTTAAGGAATTAACTAAGTAATTTAAAAAAAAAAAAAGACATAAAAATTACTTACAAAAACCAAAAATATTGTATAGCATAAAAAAAGTGAAACTGCAAAATTATTTGAACTCAAACCAGGATTGTTTTTAGCAAATCATTTAATATTAATACAAACCAAACGCAACTCTTTCAACAAAATGGATATAACGCTTTTACCCTCACCACCTGCTACTCCGCCTTTGTGTGAAAATAAAACGGAAAATGTAAGCTTAACATTCATTTAAATTCATAAAAAACAGCTCTAGGAGTGCAAAAACGGTTCTACAATTCTATTTCAGTTCTGAGCATTTATGAACATAATTACGTACATATGTACATATGTATGTAGGTGGGTTCGTTTTTATTAAGTCATCAAAAATACTTAAATCCAATACCGTACATCCATATACATAAATACATATGAAAATACTTACATTATGCTTCAATTTGTATGTAGTACATACATCCATACATATGTATATGTGTGTATGTATGGCTGCAAGTATCAGGCTCCGAAAGTCCCAGAAATTTTCGTGCTCGCAAATTTAAATGTAGAGCTCTATTTTATTGTAAAGAAAGTGCAGATATCTTTGAAAACTTGTCGCTACGGTATACAAAAATAGGTCAATTTTTATTCATAAAATTTCAAAAAGCAAAGGAAATTGCATACCCCTGGAATATGTGCACACTTTTATTGGTGCATATATATGTGCATATGTACATATTTATGAATACCTATAGGTATTTCGATAAAATATTGTTAATAATTACATATTTGCATACATGCATATGTACATACATATGGATATGCACATATGACAATACATATGAAAATGTGTTGCAAATTAATTAGTATAATACTCGTCCATATAGACACACCCCTTGTTTAATTTGCAACTGCCAAACTGCGGAATAAATTTTTATTGCTTAGTCCAATTACTCTTTCTAATCCTGTCAGTTCCTTAAAATAAAACTTACTTGTATTTAAAATAACTTTAAATTCATAACCATCAGGCACACTTACGTATATATGGATGTATGGATTGTACCTCATTAAAATTAAATACAAAGAAATGTTAATAAGAATGCACAGTCCATATATGAGAATAAAAAAATCATGACGAATCATATAACTACATGTAAGTATGTGTGTGCATTCATTTGTAAAATATCAACTTTTTAGTGGATTTAATCAAATTAATTTATTATTAAAAAAGCAGGAGTAACAACAACTATTTACTTCCATTCATACACTTGTATATATGTATGTATGTGCATACATATCTATTTTGTGTGTACATCTCCATATGTAGGTCCATAATTCGAGTACACAAATGCTTGTGTGTCATGCTTGTATTTATTCCTACGAAATCTAAAGAAAAACTTTATTATTGTTTCTACCTTTAAAAAACAGTCATCCTTATTCAACCTGCACAAAGTTTGAAAACAAATGTTATCTTTCTCTTTTTTACTCACACGAAGCATTTGATCACGCAGTCATCATTCTGGTATCAGCTGGTGTTCACGTGAACACCGAATGAACAATCATGAAGTAGAGGAGTGATATTATGTTATTGTTTATACACGCACACACACATCACACATGTTTCGCAGCCACTGCCAACAAAAAACTGTGTGTTTATAAACGACCTAGCGAAAAAAAAGTACATTGGACTTAAAAAAAAGCAACAACAAAATAAAGTGAATATACCAAACCCAAGGCATTTCTATTTGTACATACATATTTATGAATTGCACTCAGTGTTACCATGTCTTAAAATTGTTCTCATTCTGAAATAGAATATTGAAGTGCATCCACATGCATTGTTACTCATTTCTAGAACTTTTACCCATTAATAAAAATTGGCGGTGTTGTGAAAAACATCTATCAAATTTCAAAAAAATTTAAAAAAACCTGATTATTGACTAATACAATACTAAAATAGTCCGAAATTTCATGCCAATATCAGATGATATTTTATTGCCATAAATTGTTTGTTTGCATTAAGAATCATAAAAACAAGGTAACGAAATTGTAAACCAAATTTCTACAGCAACTTGACTATATCGATTTTAAATAAGCAACGTCGTTCATATAGTGTCACTTAAACGAAAACATTAATTCAGTAATATATGTAAAGTCAAATACTGGCAATTATAATTTACAATTTTTAAATCATATGGCAACGTATGCGGTTTTTGTTGGTGTAATAGTCGGCTTTTAATAGCGTATAATATTTTGAAGGATGTAACAGTACCTGGATAAGAATAGTTGAGTAGGAAAGTACGTGCTTATATACATATAACCGCGTGTGTATGTAACACTAATTCAAATATTGGCGTATGCATCCATATAGTCGCATGTTTGTACACGTTGCTGATATAATATAAGCCTTGCCCATACGCAAGTATGTGTATAGATACATATGTATGTACATATATATGTGTATGTCGATAACTAGTTTATACGGACGAAATCTGGGTCCCTGTTAGTTTAACAAAAGAGGGAGTGTTTGGCTCATGTTGTTGTGTTAGTATGTAAAATTGGCGCATTTTCTGTTCGTTTTTCATTATTTCATTGCAAAAAAACTCATGAACCAAGCCCGTATTTTAAATTTCTTTATTTATATCGTTAGTTTATATATACAGTGGGAAGCTAAACTGTCCGGATGTTTTGCACTAGGAAGTAAGGTAATGAAAATAATACAAATATATGTAGGTATGTATTTTATATATGTATTTTTTTATTGAATGGAACATTGTTTTAAATTATAAAGCACAAAAACTCATATAAATTGCTTCAAAAAAATAAAAAAATTAAAAAAACAAAAAATTCACTATTCGGACACTTTTGCACTTTTGTATGCGTCGTTTGTTGAAACCAATTAACTTTGCCAATTTAATATTTCGTCCAAAGGCCTTTATTCTTAATTACGCTTTCAATACGTTTTGGCATACTCTCCACCAACTTTTGGATGATATCACGGTCTAGAGCTTGCCATTCATGTTGTATTCTCTCCCAAAGCTCGTCAACATTTTTTGGTGGGTTTTCATATGCTCCCAGCCTTCTTTTCACAATAGCCCACAAATTTTCTATAGGATTCAGGTCTGGGCTTTGTGCAGGCCATTCCATTGTCCCAAAAGTTTGGTTTTGTAGCCAGTTTTTAACTATTTTGGCCGTGTGCTTCGGATCCCCGTCTTGCTGAAAAACAACTTCTTCGGTTGGATAAGCACTCTCGCCAATAAATTCTGGTAAATTTGTTTGTAGAATATTCAGGTAATCCTCCTTCTTCATTATACCTTGAATTCTCGCCAAGGGTCCAATGTGCCACCAAGTAAAATATCCCCACACCATTATACTGCCGCCACCATGTTTCATCGTTTCCTTCACATGGAGCTTTTGGATGCGCTCCTGCGGCCTATGCCAATAGTATTCTTTTCCATCAGACTGGTATCGGTTGACTTTAGTTTCGTCGCTCCAAATAACCCGTTTCCAGTCCTCTTCTGTCCAATTTTTGTGGGTTTTACAGAAATGAAGGCGTCTTTTCACATTTCTATCAGAAAGTGCTGGCTTTTTCTTTTTCACACTGGCTACTAAACCAATTCTATTTAATGCACGTCTATCCGTCCAGGAACTGACATCCTTACCAATACTTTTTGCAGCATTTTTAGGGGTCTTGGTGTCCTTATTGTGTAGCAAACGTTCAATCTTCCGGGCATCACCATCAGAAAGCAGTCTTGGTCGACCTCCTTGGTTATTATTGCAAGCTACATTTCGTCGTTTTTTTATATCATTTACCGTGGATTTACTTAAATTTAATTTTTCAGCAATTTTACGGCATGAATAATTCTTTTGCAACAAATTTATCACATTGTTTTCAATATCAATTGGCGTTTTTCTCATTTTTGAAGATCTTTTAATTTTTTATTTAAAAATCATGTTAATGACTTCACAGGTCAAACAATAATGCACAAATAGAGCAATAAAAGCTTGATAACGAGGTGACAACAAAAAAAAACCAACGGGTTAAATACCGTTACATTTTTAAATCAATATCGTGATAATGTTTGTACTGTGCAAAAGTGTCCGAATAGTGAATTTTATGTTTTTTTAATTTTTTTATTTTTTTGAAGCAATTTATATGAGTTTTTGTGCTTTATAATTTAAAACAATGTTCCATTCAATAAAAAAATACATATATAAAATACATACCTACATATATTTGTATTATTTTCATTACCTTACTTCCTAGTGCAAAACATCCGGACAGTTTAGCTTCCCACTGTACATACTTGTGTATCTATCTGTATTTGCGAGTTTCTGTGTGTCAGTTTTCAATTATTAAAATGTTTTTGGTAATGCAACTCGAGAGTAGTAGAATATTTAAATACATGGTTTAAAACTAAGCGTACATCTTTTATATACATATCTACATACATATGTTGTGTATGTTGAATGACGTAGCCCTTATTCAAAAAACCCTAGAAATCATACATTCACCGCGTGCTACCTAAGAACGAGGCAATCGCAAAAGGTTCATACTCACACTTCCACACATATCCACATGTTCATCCATGCAAGCTTGTATTCTCATATACATACATTCACATCCCCATCTCTGTGTACAAAAGTATCTAGCTATGTACTCACATGCATTTGAGTGAGTCTCTTATAATTTTTGTTTGTTTCGTAACGGATACAAATCGCTTTTCTTTTCATTTACAAAAGAGTACGAGCGAAGAAAACAAAAATACAGAGAACCAAGCAAACGTACTTTATAACACAAAATTAGAATTCACCAAATTTTCTGCCAGCCTGGTAAAAACGTGCATTGTACGTACTACTAGTGATTTTTGACTGACGGAAGGAAACTTGTCTGTCGGTCACATACCGCTAAATAAGAAACATACACATCCACAGATATAATAATACTCCCATATTCTTATTACCAACGCATTAAATTGTATCATAATTTCCTTATAATTTCAGTCTCATCATGCTGTGTGCCAACAATTAGAGGATAAGCTATTAAAAGCAAACCTTCAACTGCAATTGGGACATCAGCAGATAAAAAATAAAGCATCCTCTTTGTGCACACAAAATGGTATTATTACACCACAACCCTCAGATACCGAAGATGATGGCGTGGATTGCTGTGCACAACCAGCAAGTAAAAAGCAAAAACTAGATACTTCACCATCACTCGAAGTTCCACAATATCACCATCAACAACAAAATAGAGCCAGTGTTATAATGCATGTCAGCAGTTCGGGAATATGCTCGACCCTAGACGAGAGTTCTTCTTCCTCTACAACATCGTCCACATCGCAAACCGTTTCAAACACATCCTCCTCATTGTCCTCAACCTCATCATCATTATACAATACCGATGATGATAATTCTCAAACTAACGTTTGGCGGAGTTTAAAATTTAAAATGAATCGCAAAAGAATTTCTCCAGAGTCCACAGAGACTACGGAGTCATCAGATTATGAAACAAAATTAACAAAAAACTTGAAAGCTCCCACAACATCTCAAGTATTAGAAACCAAAGCTGATAACCAATTCAAACCAAAAGAGAAAGATGGAACCACTACTGTGCAAGTGTTGCAAGTACCTCAGTTTCATTTTACTCTACCCGCCTGTACCACTGCTACCCCTAAAATAACAACACTTAGTGAATCCAGCAACAGTGCCAAGAAATATCAGGTTATAGCTCCAAAAGCTAAGTTTATCACTACTGAAGTAAATAGTTCCACAACAAATCTAATCCCTCAACAATTCTTGCTATTAAATCCTAATGTTTTATTGCAAAGTCTAGCTACTTCCCGTCCTACTATATCAGTAACTTCTACATCTAGTTCTGCCACAACCAACAATCACAAAAGCGCCACTAGCCAAAAAATCATTAATTCTACAACAGCGCCCGCAGTGGAACGAAAACGAATTTATGAATGCAACCATCCTGATTGTGGTAAAAATTACTTCAAATCTAGCCATTTGAAGGCCCACCAAAGAGTGCATACCGGCGAAAGACCTTTCATATGTAAATGGGAGAATTGTGACAAACGTTTCTCCAGATCCGACGAGCTGTCACGTCACAAGCGCACTCACACAGGAGAGAAAAAATTTGTTTGTAGTGTTTGTGATAAAAAATTTATGCGGAGTGACCACCTGTCGAAGCACGTTAAGAGACACGCTTCCAAGCGTCAAGATATAGTAAAGCAATTGGCCGGCACTGCAAACACTCAATTGCCTACCACACTTATCGAAACTCCTGCAAATATCACTGGCCAATTGTTACACCAGTTAAGACCAATAGCACCAGCCGCCATTGATACAACAGTACAAAATTCTTCCATAACCCCAACACAAATATCCCAGCTGCAAGTGCAAATTTGTAGTGCCTCAGATTTGTTAAATTTACAACAGGTAGCTAATTTTGCAACACTAATACCTCAAACTGCCAGCACAGTAACGCTGCAGCACCAATAATCTGTTCCAAAAGATGACTCTACATGTAAAACGACAAGAATATCAATTTAAAAAAAAAAATGGCAAATCTCATAGTCAAACGGAACAGAAGGATATTTTCCAATATAAAAATAGTCATTCCACTGAAAAGCTAACCGCTATGAAGCCAAAAGAGTTTCAAAGAATTTTGTGCAATTCAATCAACCAATGAGATCAACTGTCCTGATCAATCCTGCACCTGTTAATGATTGAATGGCTTTTCTGCTTTATCAAAACTATTTGTATTACGTGTAATAATAAAAGGAAAACAGCTATTTGTACATCTACTTTCTCCTTGCGCTTTTGAGCCGTTTATAATTTTAAACTTATTACTTATCTTTTGTTGTTTTATCATTATATTTACATAATTATTAAGCAAATATTCAAACTGTGATATTTATATTTTTGTTTTCCATCTTCACTCTTAAGCTGTTTCTGCTTATTCATACTAAAGAATTTGAACTTAAAGTACTAAATGAGGATACAAAGAAATTTAGATTATTTTCCAACTCCTTATGCACGTAACTTGTCTATTATAAATAATGAATAATTAAAAAGAAAATAAATCATATATTTTTCATTACTTAAACTTTTAGTTTTACAATCCGCAGTGTATATAAGAATAATTGAAAACTTATATGAAAACGGTAAAAAAATTCAAAAAAAAAAAAAATTAATAATATTCTTTAAAGATAAGAAAACTAATTATAATTGAAATTACAATTTAAACAATAAAAGAAAACTCAAGTTATTTTTCCATTTATTCAAAAGTTATTCAGTGTTTTTAATATTGAGAAAAAAATCGCTCTGAAAGAAAAACAAACATTTCGATTTTACACAACAAACTAATCTGAAAGCTGGCGTTTGTATGGGCATACGCAACATTTCGATTACGATATCATACGGAATGTTTGTAATATATGTTTGCAATATATTTAAATGGGTCATACATACATACTTTGTAAAATATTATATGACATGTCGGTAACTATAGACGTTACTGACGCTATCAAATCCTCCAATTTAAATAAAATAAAAATAATGAAAAATTGTAAGAAGTTTTGCAATGTTTTGCAAAATTCTAGAAGAGGAGGAACGAATTTTTTCAGAAGGTTCAGCTTGTTAGTTACCGGTGGGGTAAACCAAAAACACCAAATGTAATGGACGAAAATCATATCTAGTCTTCAACACTATTAAGAATAATTATTTAGGACAATCTGTGCACAGGGATTCCCGGGGCAAGTAAAATTATTTAGCCTTGAAAGTTAAAAACTAAATTTTCTACCAGACAGTATAGTATTTTTCTAATTAAAAATCTTTATTTAGTATTGATTATTTTTTCACAAAGTTTCAACGCATTTATTGATGGAATGGCGCTGCCATTGCTATCGCTGTATATCACTACGTTGTGTAATAATCTACTACAGATGATTTATTTATTATATACTCCTATATGTGTATGGTACGTTCAATTGGGACTATTAGATGGGATTGTTTAATATAAAATTTATAGTCACTTTCTAGTTTGTAACATTGAATTTAAAAGCCTAATTTATTTGCTTTATATAACGCACATCTCCACAATTAACCGTAATTCTGTTGGTACTGCTACACAAAAAACGGAAGTGGGCATATGTGTATTCAGATGCATAATGTAAACTGTAACATTTTAATACATATATTGAAAATTTAAACATTGATAAGAAAAACTCAACCAACCGTTCAGGCTATTTTTATATCCGTCTACACACTTTAAATGCAATGCTCTCAAATTTGAATATATTACGTTACATAAAAGATCAGATATTCGTAAACATATCCATTGTAAGATAAATTTTTGGGGAACTATCCAATCATTCCGCAACTTAGAGCACCAACAAAGAAATGTTTCACTGCTTTGCAATTACGTTAAAAATTATACTTTACGTAAACCGAAATATTTAAGAAAATTCATTAGTTTTTATGAAAAAATGTAAATGCATGAAAAAGGTCATAAAACTCTCAAATTTGTTCCTGCTAGTTTTCAAAACAGTCTAAAGTTATGAAGAACAACATTTCATGCTATCAAACAAAAAAGAAAAATAACTTTAAAAGCCAGATAAAATAATCTTCTTAGAGTATATTTATAATCAAATATTTTTAAATTTAATTAATTTGTAGCTTAAAAGCTCATAAATCATAATGACGTGCACAAAAATTACATGCCCAACAAAGTAGTAAATTCACAAACGGGTTTCACTGCATTTGGGGAGCAAGCCTGTCGTACAGACATTTCCCAAATGTCCAACAAGTGGGAAAGAGAATATAACTTTGGCAACTTAGCAATACGAGACATTAAAGCATTCTGCACGGCTTTTAGAAATGTTGTAGCAGAATAATCTTGTTCGACGAGAGAACATTCTGGAGACGCATAGGGATACTCCTCTGAAAAAAAACACAGTCAACTCACTATTTAATTAATTTATGATTGCCGTGTAGTTGCTTACCTGGTATATTAATACTAATTGGGGGTACACTTGGCAACTTTTTGTCATCTAGGCAGCAGATTAGTTTGATTGATTTTATGTTATTTTGTGCAGTTGCGTCTAAAGTTACTTTAAATTTTTGATCTAATCGTGCTATCTCTCCCTGTAACACATGCGGTATTTCCATATCTGTACTCGTTACAGACTTTTCCATTAGAAGTGCAATTTTTGGTGGAGTGGGAGCACAAATATCTGTTCCAAACAATAATTCTAAGCTGGGTCTAAATGTTCTATACAAAGTGTGATTGGCAATAGGACTTTGAACCGTAGTGCTTATAACTTCCATTAAGGGATTTGAGGATTTCTGTAAATAATTACAATTAAAACAATACTTATAGGTATACACGGCGTTCAGTTTCATACGATTTACTTACTCCAAATGTTTGCCCACAAAATGGTGAGAATTTCATATTCTCCAAAACTTTTTCACACTTCAGTAAAGTTTCCAATGGTACTCTTTGCTTTGGATTGCTTAGAATTTCCAATAGTTTACTCATTTTCGTATAGGACTCGGCGTTATTGCCATCATTCTGAAATTTGGCTACCATACGTTTTAACGTTTCTTTATATTTCGTTAATTGTTTATATTTCTCCCTATATAACTGGTCTTCTTGCGGATTGAAGGGGCTATTTTGTGTCCCTTGGCCTGGAGTGTTTAGCGAAGCACTTGGTGATTGGCGCATTTGTTGCCTTTGAATGGAATTTTGCATTACACCCGGCATTTGTGGACTGGATGAGGGAACCAGCGCTGGACTGGGTATCATTTGTGGATTTGGTATGGCTTGTGGGCCCTGAGCAGCGCCAGCTTGATTGGATTGTTGCAATTGCTGCTGTTGTTGGGTATTAACTACTTGTTGTTGCAATTGCTGTTGTTGCTGTACATTTAAAGAGCCGCCTGATGACGATACTGTACTTGGAGAAGGGCTCTGCCTTAGAAATTGTTGTTGTCCTACAACACCACGATTAACATTAAACATTTGTTGACCTTGACCCATTGTCATGTTTGGGTTTTTTTGCATGCCCGGTGGCATATTTAAGATTTGGTTGTGGTTACCTATAAAGTAAATAAATTTTCACAATTAAATTTCTATTTGCAATTTGCTGTTTCTTAAATTAATTTAAAAGACCAACAAGTGGATAGAAAATCCTCTCCTAATATTACTACTATTCGGCATACCTGCAAGAAGAAAGTAATTATTTCGGTCCCAAGGCGGAAATTAGATCTTAAAATGCTTTATTGAAAATTATAAACTTTGATAATACACCAGTATGTACAGATAGTACACAAATATGTACACAAATGCGAGCTTTGAAAGTTTTTCGATACTTGATGAGCAATATGTCCTTAATCTTAAAAATTTAATTGAATATGCAAATTGTATATGTATGTACAACATAAACATTTAAGTAAAAGAAATATAATTTTTTATAACAATTTACCTTGAGGGCCTGCAGCATTTGGCATACCGGTTGGTTGTCCCTGAGGTCCAGCATTACCCACATTATTTGTGTGCATAGGGCCACTAGGACCAACTTGATTCTGTTGCATATTAGGTGGTATGCCTTGCATACCCTGGTTACTGCTACCACTTTGACCAGCCACATTCATTGCACCAACTGGACCACCTTGATTCATACGAGCATTCATCATTTGATTTAGTTGTGCATGTTGCATACCCATTTGCTGCATTTGTTGTTGTTGCATCTGATTTGGTAATTGTTGAACATTCATAGCATTTACATTTACCACTTGTCCACCTTGCATCTGACCATTACTATTCAATTGCATTTGATTGGGGCCACTGGGACCATTAGAGCCAGGTCCCATGGGCACGCCCGGATTCAGCCCTATTTGGTTCATTTGGCCGGGCATACCTTGAGGACCGCCTGGAGCCACGGAAGGACCGTTTATTTGTTGGGCATTAGCAACCATTTGCTGATTAGGACCAATTGTCGAGCCACCCATTACGTTCATTTGCAACCCACCTGGGCCACCCATTTGAGGCATCATTTGTTGCTGTCCTGGCCCAACAATATTGTTTTGCTGTTGACCAGGCGCACCAGAACCCATTGCCATTTGTGGCCTAATTCCTTGCATTTGTTGCATTTGTTGTTGTCCTGGCCTTTGTTGATTTAAACTTTGCAGAAGATTTGATGCTGGTACCGGACCACCAGGACCGCCACCTTGTTGAACATTGGAACCAACCGGCATGGGCATCATTTGTGGATTGCGATTACCTTGACTGGCCAAATTTTGCAGAGCATTTAGAGGATCTTGCATCATATTTTGTTGTCCCATCTCAGCAGTTGGTTGCGCAGCTTGTTGGGGCCTTCCTATATATCAAATTGAATAATTTTCTATTAGCTATAACCCTTTTACTTACTTTGGGATAAATCCTTGAAATGCATAAACAACTTTGCAACAAGACCCAAGTACTCATCTTTGTTTTTAGATTTCTTAAATATATGATTTTCCATCACACTGGCATTTTTAATGCCATCCTGTCCAGTGCTTTGCAGCATGTCATTGCTACGAAAAATATAAAATATGTCTTTCATTTTTTAAAAAAAAAGCAAATGTATCTTTCCACTCACATTTTTGCAATAACATTTTGACGAAATTTTTGCGATTGCCACTCTTCAGTCATTTCGTTTTAATTATTCTCATACATACAATAAATATTTGTATACAATAGAATTAAATAACAACGTTGGAACGCCGTGACAAAATATTTTATCTATGGAAAAAAGTGTGACCGTTGTCTTTGCACAAATAACAAAATTATACTTTTCCAACCGTGTTGCCAGTTTTACTTGATAATGTATAAACGTTCAATTTCAATTTTTATAGCATATAGAATAGAATTTATTATTAAAGGTATAAAATACATATAATTGTCGTATACTATTTGAGATTTTCTTCTAATTTCATTTGCTTTGATTTTATTTTATTTCATATATGGGACTATAAATAAAGAGAAACAAAATGAAATACATAAATATGTATTTATGTATGTGTGTACTTATACAATGTTTCAAATAAACTGAAGTTTCTAATGGAGTACTCAAATCATAACAAGTTACAAATTGTCAAATAAATTTAAGGTTAAAAACATTTTGTTTACTTTTAACAGCCATTTGGCTATAATTACCACAAAATTAATTAAAGTTCAGAAGTAAATATTCAGATCATACGAATTTTTTTTATTATTAGTTTCGGATACCATGAATATTGAATATGAGCATAAATATTTTGAAAAGTAGTTTATTTTGTAATTAGAATAAAAAACACATACGTATATACATACAAAGCAATCGAATATGAATCTACTCCATGTATTGCAAGGAGAATGACATGAGTTGATTTATTTTTCTCTCCTCTCACAAAATGACTTACAAAAGTTAATTGCCTGTCAAGTGTATATATATGTCTTAACGCATTTTAAACGTAAATTTAAAAGTTGTTTAATTTATTTTATTTTTTTAAAGCGTACTCAAAAAACCTATAATATGAAATGTTGTTTAAAAAAATATTAAAATTCATCGTATAGAGCAAAACAATCGAATCGTAGATTGTTTGTTGCATATGGGGGCTTACAAATTCAAGCAATGTCACTTATTCAGTAATAAAAGTCTTATGTCAAATATAAATTAAGACAATGTTTCACTTTTGTACACAGTGGAACGATACCTCTACACTATTTTAAAAACTCGAATCAAAATAGAGTGGCTTTTATCATCCTATTCCACAAAAATGATGCAAATAATTTTTTCCTGCTGTTTGAAAATTATAATTTTTTGAAAATGTGCATAAACTTTTGTTTGCAGAGATGCTATATTAAACAAATCGTACGGCTGTGTAATACAGTGTATCAGGACCTCTCGTGTTCAATTTCTCGTTTGAATCATATTCGAGCAGATTTCTATTTAGATTTTAGATAAGTACATACATATGTAAGGGCAATTGGCAGAATATAAAACTGCCATACCAATTTTATTGTTTTACAAAGAGAGACGCGCATTAAAATTCTTACGTATATCTAATTTTTAAAAATGAAAAACTAAAATAAATTTTAAAATATTATTTTCATGTAAATTCTTAAGTTTTGTACGAGTTTTTGACTAAAAGCCACAAATGCAATTTAAATTATTTTACCTCCAAAAAGAAACTGCTGGAAAGAAAGTTGTTTGTTAATAATAATATTGTTTTGAGGTTAAGCAAGTTTTGAAAAATGCATTTTAAAAATGCACCTTTTCACAGGGCGACATTTTTAATGTAGAAAAGAAAACGCCATAAGCAATGGTTCAAACTTATTAAACTTATGGCGTTTTCTTTTCTACAAAAAAAGGCAACACTGCCCGCAGGGAGGGCAATTTTGTTCAATGCGTTCCCCTGTGAAAGGGTTGCGTGTTCTTTTCTAAAAAATGTTGCCCTTTCGCAGTGCAAAAGGCATTGCACTTTTGCCCTGAACAAATCAACAGGGCAGAAATTGCCTTGTAAAACACATGGTTTTTATGCTTGCACAGCGTTACCAGAAAATGTTCAAAAAAATCTTTTGAGTTGAAAGAGTCAGAAAATTAGATTTTAATAATTATTTTTATATTTTGTATCGTATAAAACAAACAAAAGACTATTATACGGCAGCTTATTTGTATGAGATATTAAAAAAAAAATATTTGTTTTCTCAAGCAGATGAATTAGCAATCTGGCAACTGATCATTTTTGTATAGACATTTCATAAAATATACAGAAAATGTTTGTTTATCAGCTGTAAGAAAAAAGGCATTGCACTTTTTTTCTAATTTGTGTTCTTTTCTCGATGTATAAAAAATTGCACTTTCACAGGGCGGGCAATGCATTTTAAAGATGCACCTTTTCACAGGGCAACATTTTTAATGTAGAAAAGAAAACGCCATAAGCAACGGTTCAAATTTATTAAACTTATGGCGTTTTCTTTTCTACAAAAAAAGGCAACACTGCCCGCAGGGAGGGCAATTTTGTGTTCTTTTCTCGAAAATGCGTTGCCCTGTGAAAGGGTTGCATGTTCTTTTCTAAAAAATGTTGTCCTTTCGCAGTGCAAAAGGCATTGCACTTTTGGCCTGAACAAATCAACAGGGCAGAAATTGCCTTGTAAAACACATGGTTTTTATGCTTGCACAGCGTTACCAGAAAATGTTCAAAAAAAATCTTTTGAGTTGAAAGAGTCAGAAAATTAGATTTTAATAATTATTTTTATATTTTGTATCGTATAAAACAAACAAAAGACTATTATACGGCAGCTTATTTGTATGAGATATTAAAAAAAAAATATTTGTTTTCTCAAGCAGATGAATTAGCAATCTGGCAACTGATCATTTTTGTATAGACATTTCATAAAATATACAGAAAATGTTTGTTTATCAGCTTTAAAAAAAAGGCATTGCACTTTTTTTCTTATTTGTGTTCTTTTCTCGATGTATAAAAAAATGCACCTTTTCACAGGGCGACATTTTTAATGTAGAAAAGAAAACGCCATTATATGTTGAAAGAATAATTTAATATCTTAATGAAAACCATTAAAATTTAAAATAAAAGTTAATAAAACTAAAAATGAAATCAGAATTCACAAACGTACGTACATATGTATGTATATATTTAATTTTAACACAGATAATTTATAAAAAAATAAACATTTTTGTTAAAGAAATATTTTATGTATACCCGTAAATATCAGAATGTATCTAAGTATCATACCAGTTTAATTTTTAAAATTTTGTTTTTTTATACTATAGAATACCTTCTAAAGAAGGTATTTCTAAAAGCTTTCTAAATTCATTTCAATAAATATCCTTTGGATATTTGACGATGAATGTTGTAAAATTATTCCATTACTAAAAGAATTTGTTAAAATTTGCAAAGCCAGACTTGAGCACATCTTTTCATTTTGGATGTTTTTTTCCAAAAATTCTCTAAAGTTTCTTTCCTTCAAAAATACTTTTTAAATTTTAAAAACCGCAATTTCCTAAAGCATGAATGGTTGTCGTGTTTAGTTGGACAGAAAAAATTAAAAACATATCAAAAACCACCTTTAAAAAGTCAATACTAAGAAAAAGTTTTCATAAATTGAGATATAGCGTAAATAATCAGAGAAATCGCCAATTCTGGCAACAGTGGAGAGGATTACACCTAAAACTGTATTTCACGTTAAGTTCTCGTTTCACTACCCTACACAGTTGTACGATTTGTCAAATTTTCCATATTTGCTGAAAAAAAGACATAGTGTACCATTGCAAAAGTTTATGAAAATGTTCATAAAATAATAGTTTTATGCCATCAGAGTTGCTTTTACTTCTTGCTGCTGAACAAAGTAAGCAAGCAAACATCACAAGTCGCAAAACAAGAAAAAACTTTGAAAAAGTTTTATATTTACAAAATTTTGTTAATAGTTAATTTTATTACAAATTAATTTTTTTACCACCCAAAGTGGTAACATATCAATTGTTTTATTTTTTTGCAAAACTCATTTTCTAATATTTTTAAAAAGGTCCATCAACCGTTTTCTACAGCACCAAATACACCGAAATTTATTCTTTTATATTTTACAACCAGAAAACATATGTTTTTGTATCAGATTTACCTCGATGCGATTTCTTAAAAGAGGAGGGTATTACTATAGCACTTTCGTTGAATGAATCGTACGACTGTGTTCGACAGTGAAAGGAGGACTTTGTTTCCATCTTTGTTCACTTCGATTTATCACATCTGACAATACACAAAACTTTGTTTTGATAGTGTTTGGTTTCCTTTTCCTTTTCCTATTATTCGCTTTACAGAGCGAAGCGTTCTCATGTTTTTAATATAAACATACATATTTATAGTTTCATATTTATAGTGTTTTACGCCCTTAAAAATGTATGTACAGAATTTGATTAAATGAATAATTTTGTACATTTGTTAAGAGTGTTAGCTGGGATTGAAGAGAATATTTACCTTATCTTTATTATTCTCTTTCCTCACTTTCTCTATTGTGCTTTTAATTAAACTTAAACTTAAAACTTTGCCATATTTGGCTCATTCGCGTAACGCTTGTTGTCCGACGTGTATCTTGTTGTTTTAGTCGTTTTAATCGTTTTAATCTTTTAATGAAAATTTTAAAAAATATCTATTAGAAATAAATATACATACATACAAACAAGCGCATTTTTTTTTAAGTTTTTCCCTTAATTTTCTATTTTTATTGTTTTAAAAACACATAAATTTCTATAAAAACATTGAAAATTGCAAAAAAAAACATGTATGCATTAACGAGTTGTATTAAAGTTACAAACAACCACACTAATGAATGAAAAATAACAAATTGTGTAAAACAAAACCAAAACAATATTTAAAATATATATACATATATAACCGTGCATACATACGTAAGTATATGTGTGGAAGTATGTGTTTGTCGAAAAAATAAAAATATGGTGTAGGTTAAAGAGAGCACATGAGAGTAATAGTTACCAGCAGCAGTTTATATGAATTGCTCTTGAAATATAAAATAAATTTGTTTTTTATTTAAAAATTGTTTTTACCGCGCTTAGTGTGAGAAGCGATAAACCAAGTCTTAAAGCAAAATATAAAAATTAAAACGCTGACGTTTTATATTTCCAAATAAAAGAATATAATTACACACACACAAATGTTAAATAAAATGTAAATGCATACCTACTTATAATGCAAGCAAAGTATCAAATTTATAATAAAAAAGAGAAATACAATTGTCTGATTGCATATTTATATGCATTAGTGCAGACATAGTGCGAGTACCGAAATATTTATGAATAAAACAATTGAAAAAGGGTCCCAGTTTTTAAACAACGCCAGCAATGTATAACTACTGCTAATTATTCCCTTAACTAGAACGCATTTGCTTGTAAGTACATACATACGCCTATTATTGTTGTCACTTATTTAAAAAAACACAATTCCTTTGGCAAAAACTTGTTATTATCAAAGCCAAATGGGCAACAGTTTTTTAAAAAACTAACGTAGCATGCTGGCACAACAAAAGAAAAAAAACACCAGAAAACCTTTAAAATTTTACGAAATCACCTTGAAAGAAATTTGTGTAGAAAAATATCACCCATTTAACTTTTACACTCCCCCGTTAAATATTCAACTGCGCCTCAATAACCAACCGTTATTTTCTGTGTGATGAACGCACAACAGACCCCACCAAAAGTTTTGCTTTCATTTGTTTTCTTTTTGCCACTCAGTCGCTACATATGGTACAAGAGAAACAAACTGAGCAAAGGCAGAACAAAGAAAACAAACCCAAGAAAGTATATAGATATGTACATTTATACACACACATATAAGCATGTATTCGAATGCACGCACTAACACTTGCCTAATAAAGTACATCTTGCTTTCTGAGCTTTAAGAAAATGTAACGAAAAGTGCGTGATTTTATTTTTATTTACTACACACATTTATAGATGAATGCAAAATAGGTATGTGTGTATGGCACAATAGAGAGCAAAAAACATATAAACAGACAACAAAGAGCAAAACAGAACAAGTGCAAGGTGCATGTTTTAGTTTAATGTGTGTACAATGTACATTATACATACGTACATGCACATGCTTACATGCTTATGGATGTACATATTTGACAATTTAATATTAATAAATTGCTTGCATTTTTTTTATGCACAGTTGTTATTTACAAGTGCATATAAACACACGCACACGAATACCCAAAAATCTGTGCCTAATGGGTTTCTGCACTCGTGTTCATGTACACACATTCATACAAAACGTTTAAACTAATTTTCGAAGGGAAACCAAATTATATTTTACTTTGCTTTCTATCTTTTTTTGTATTTAAAATTTTTTTTATTATTATTTTTATTACTACCTATTTGTATTTTGTTGTGTTGTTCGCAAAAAAAATACAAATATTAAAAACTGTCAATCATTAAGTGTTTATATTTTTATTTCCATTTACTTGTATTATTTATAATCATCTTTCTGCCTTATTACTCCAACTAAGTACACATACATCCATATATGTATGGATGTATGAATGTACATATGTATGCATACAAATATTGAAATGCTGATTGTTGTTTTTAAAGAGATTATATTGTGGAAACATTTACAGTCATATGCATATATTCAATCATACACATCTCTACATATATATTTATATATATATATATACCTATATATATATGTACATACACAGTGGAACTTAGTGGAACCTGTTATATATAACAATATATATATATATATATATATGTACTTACATATGTATATATCGTAAATACTTCGCCTAGTATTCAATTTCCATTCCATACTTTGGATTATGTGTAGTACGAGGGTGATTACACATGAGTATGAGCGTTGTAAAACCGTTTATTGAATCCCACTCGTGTCACTAAATACAGCTTGAATCGATTCACTTCTTACAAAGCAAAATTTTTTTGTGTGTGAGTACAGAGTCTCTAAGGAACATCGAGAGAAAATTTGATTGCTAACATTTAAGCTTGAGCAGAAGAAAATAAAAATAAAACCTCCCAGTTCACCTGACCAAGAAGGCGGGCTCTGCAGCACCTAATGGATTTATTGTGCTTCCATAATTGCACTTTAATCAGTTAATACTCCATAATCAATAATCTTCTCTCTTATGCATATCGCCAGAAAAAATTCGTAATAATTTAACATTAAAAAATTCCAAATTTTGAACGGGACGGAAAATTTGCTGTCACTGGACGTCTCATTTGAAAAATAGTGAGTGATGTAAGTTTTTCGAACTATTAAGCATTAAACAGATTCGCCGCAGGAAGCTCTTACTGAAACCTATTGCTTATATGAAATTTTTTATTTTCACTTCAACACGTGTACATGGCTACACGTCCTCCAATGGGGGGACCTAAACTAATTTCTGTTGCCGTTTCTCTAATTTGTTATTTAGCTCTATACAGGGCTAGAGTACGAGTAGTTGCCATCTACCATTAAAATTGTCGTGTTGTATATTTAACATTTTAGTCACTTAGTGGAACCTGTTAATTTGCATACGTACTTTTGTTTAAAAGAGTAATGTTAATAGAATGTATGAGTCCACTTTTCTCTTTAAAAAGGTGACACACTTTTCAGTTACCTCCTCCGAGTGTATGATTTTTTTAAAGCAATTATATTTTTTGCGGCTTTGCCACTTTTTGAACTCATTAATGTTATGATAAAATAGTTCAAAAACCACAACGATATAAATCTAAAGGTAGTGAATAGGCACACGAAAATAATTTTTGACTGCTCGTTAATCAACCAAGTATGCACAATTTAGTACCAGTATGCAGTTTCCGGATACGAAAACAATCAAGAGTGACTGTTAACTTAAAGTTAGCCGGTACAAATTAAATATAAGATTATTTTTTAATTGTCTAAAAAATTGAGTCACTCAAAGAAATTCACAGTGTGTTTTCTTTGTTTGTTTGAAAGGCAATTAAAATATTTAATAGTTAGTAGTTTTTTGGGGCTTTACTGTAATAAAATTTAGTTTAGGGGACGTACATGTGTGTATAGAATATAACAGAGTTATTGTTCGAATTTAGAACAGTGAAAAGGACAGGTTTCAAATAAGTCACTATGTCAGTATGTATGCACGCGTAAACATAAGTATAATATACGTTTATGTATATCATATGTACATCCATACATAAAATGCAGATGAATGTGTTGTATGTAGTATGTATGCAGATATACATACATACATATATGGATGTATATTTGCTCATCTGCCTGTTCTCGCCATACACTTTACTGTTCTTTTTGATTTTAGTAAATTCGAAGAAACTTTTGTACATATGTATGCATGTTTGTAAACATATAAAACATTTATACATACATAGATATGTATAGATGTGTATGTTTTTGCAAATCGGTTAAATATTTCGTGCATGTTAACAGAAATATAAATAACATACAAGCATATTGTCTACTGTTGTCTAACTTTTGACGTTTACTACCTTACTTACATCCATACATATATACGTAACAATGTACATATGGATGTAAGTATTTCATTGTACCAGTCTGTCTGTCAATATGATATTTTATGACGCTTCTGCCTCCGCTGTAATTACAATAAAATATAATAACAGCAACAACATCAAAAGAAAAACATTGATTACTTGCTGCTCCACTTTTTTCATTATAATTGCATTTTATATAAATACCACATCCATACATACTTATACTATATAAACATGCACACGAAAAACCTCACGTACATCCGCACTTACATACATAACTTTTTATAAATATTGGTCTGTTAGTAGAAATGTTTGTTTATCAGTACATACTCTCCCATTGCTTTTTAGAAGAGTATTTATTCTCTTTTGAATTTAGCTTTTTTTTATACATAGGCATTTTTTTGTGCTTTTAGCTACAAAGTAGTTGGTTGTGTTGTGTACAATATATATATATGGATATGAATTTAAATACATTGGTTATGTGTAGATATATATGTACATGGCTAGGTAGATAGGTGCCGTATATAATGGTGATAACAGAATTGTTTTTATTTATGTACATGTCTACAGTCTGTGAATTAAATATTTGCAATGAGTGTAGTATTGCAGCTAAAGTGTTTCGGAAATTTGTTTTTCCTTTGAGCCATTACCCGGTATAACTCTATTGTTGCACAAGTTTTGTGGAAGAAAAGGCGCATGAAATACTAAAGCTGTAACAGGAAGTAAAAAATTTGCTGCGGGAACTTCTATTTTAACTAAACACGTGCATACGTTAAAACTAATGGTCAAACTTCTATTTCAACGTGGCGAACGCCATACATAGCTCAGAACACAAAATTAAATATTTTTGTCGCCCTGATCCTAAATTATAATTTTTTCTGAGAAAATATTCTTACTTTGGCTTACATTTTTAGATGTTTCTTTTCAAGCATATTTTTTCTTGTCTATGCTGATAATCCAACTATTGGTTTGAAAACTTATCCATCGGATCACTCCATTTCGTATTGCATACATTCAATTCATTTAAAATTATAACTTTAATTTTAATACTGATATATTTCTTTTTGGCGCCGATATCTTTTTCTAAAAGTAAAAAAACTAAATGTCAATCAAATAAGAAATGGATTTGACCGCTGGCGAAATTAATAAATTTTGTTAACCTTTAATAAACAAATTTAAAGTTTTTCTAGAAAAATTAAACCAAACTAATTTCGAAATAACTTCAAATTGATTATAGTCATACATATGATTATAGCCATATAGTTAATGTATTTTACCAAAGCAACATAAATGCAACGTGTTTAACTATTTATAATTAATGAAAGAAAAACTATGAGAAAGAAAACTAAGAAAAAAGGAGTCATTATTAAGTATAAGTATTTTTATTAGAAGCTCGGTACGATCTATAATATACCCTCAAGTCAAAAGGATAATGATAGAGAAGACCGATTATTCCTTAATTATATTGCACCGCCGATAAAATATTGCTACAGTTGATATTGAAATAACGGAAATATTTTTATTTTTCGTCTGATGTAGCCATTTGTGGCTGCCGAACTTGTTTACTTGTTCAGACAAATAAACCGAGATTTGGAGGAAAAAAAACAAAATTTAGGCAAATATATGCTGAAATCTATTTCTAAAATGGATGGTTACATTGCCAAAAGAAATTTTCAAAAATAAAATTGCTTCTATTTAATCTTCTGAACGATAAAATAATACAATTTTAATCCTAAATGAAATACATGTATGTATATGTACATCGAAAATGAGCTATAGCTTTTAATACAATGAAAAGGAAAATAGGAATATGCCTTTTTGTGGCAGAGAGTTTTCTATAATCTGTCTTTATATATATAAAAATTACGTGTATGTTCGTGTTCAATAAACTCAAAAACTGCTGGACCGATTTTGAACAAATTTTATATGCATGTTTCTTTGTAGTTTGAAGTTTGTCTGACAAATGGCGCAATATTCAGTTTTTTTTTTGGGTTTTGTCCAATAGAGATTAGCGCGATAAGCCGATGTTATGTTTCGCTGAAGGCGTTGGGAGCTTAATCGGCGTATGGCGGCATTAAGTAACCCCACACCGACTCATACATAACATTTTTTTCTATTATAAATAACTAAAAGCACAGATTTTAATTTTCTCCGATAGCCAGTTCAAAATAAAAGAAAAATTTTGGACCAGCCACGCGAACCGGGCCCAGCTACTTTTATATAAATTTCCTACAGTGCATGTGTGCGATATTAGCGTTTCTGTCACAATTTTTTTTCTGTAGCCACTGAATAATGGTGTGTTTGAAGTGAACTAAAAATTTATTAGTATCTTGTTATTATGGATGTGGTTTATTGTCTCACTGATTATACATTTTAACCTTAAACTCCAGGAGAGAAAGAAGGCAACATCACAAAGTGAGTATTTAAAAATCATATAAGAAAATGGAAAGGTTTGAATTGTGTTTAATTTTGTTGTTCACTACCCTGAGTTGAAATTGTTTTTCCTATTGGAAGTGTAAAATTCACAGACATATTGATAAAAATTCGGCGCCGATCCAATTTTTTTCTTAATACTGCTAGCTTATTAAATCAAATGTCCACAACTTGCTCTATTCTGAAAAATGGATTTTAAGGTGACCATGTCTAGGCTACAAGGATTCCAACATTGGTGGTCTGAACATGATGATTTATGAAATCATTAGAGAAGATAATTCTATTTAAACATGAATTTTGAAATCCCATCATCATACTTGCTTAATAGAATGATTTTCAGTTTTTGACACAAACTCGTTGATTTAAAAAATCACTGATTGATTTATAAATTCGATTACTCCTTATTTTGCAAAAGTTTTCTTACAAACTGTTTTTGTAAACACCTATAAAAGTCGTTACGGTTTGTATACAGCGGGTTTAGCCTAGAAATCGTCTCTTTAAAATTGAAATGATTTGTTTTGCTTTTGTTCAATATTTCAATGATTTACTTATTCATTTTCTTGTTTCTTGTACATTTAAAGCAGTGTATTCATTATTTTCTTTTCTTTTATAAATTTCGTCATGTTTTATCGGAATTAAATTAACACTTTCTTTAGGTTTTTAACCTTTTAATGAAATACTAAATAGCTTGCCTGACTTACATACGTATGTATGTGCATACTCGTACGTATGTTTGCATGCTTATACATGGGCATGTGTGATTGGTGTAGTCATGTATGCTTGTAGTTCTTTCATAACCCCACTTAAATTATATATGGATGTGTACACACACATATGTATTTTCATATTAGCTATTTATTTTGATATGTATGGATGAAAACAAATAATTAGTTTCAAATATATATATGTGTGTACA
The DNA here is from genome assembly GCA_963402855.1 of Ormia ochracea. NCBI lineage: Eukaryota > Metazoa > Arthropoda > Insecta > Diptera > Tachinidae > Ormia > Ormia ochracea. Next base: position 30,236,467 of record OY727108.1, read on the forward strand.
TAAATGCACATCCTTATGTAACTGTGTTTTTTACATATGCACGTATTTATATAAGTGTGTATGTTCATATATATACAAATGTATATGAATTATTATACACGGTTATGTACGCACATTTTATTAACAAATAGCACAAACATTTCTTTTCTTACATAAGCTATCAAGCATGAGCTGCTTGATAGCTTATGTAATTTCCTAAAAATCTGGAAAGTAATTTCCTAAATTAGATGTCTGATGTTTAAGTACAAAGGTAAATAATGCAGACGTGGCAGCAATATGTATAGTTGACGATTTCGACGGGTTGGTATTAGCATTTTGAAAGATATTTAAGAATAAAAATAAAAATGTCTAAAGTTGCTTTTATTATTGAAGCACGACAATACATTGTATAAAGGGCACCACTTTCTGTGTCAAATTTATAACTTAATTCAGGTGTCAAATTTCGGAGAAGTCGTTCAAACTATTTCCGGGATATTTATTAAAAGAAATTGGTAGGCATTGTGCCGCCAACACGATATTGTTATCTCACGTTCAAGCTTAATGTGATTAACACATTTTTAAGAAGTTATGTATCTGAATAGTTTCCCAGACATTTTATGTCAAACGTAAGTGTGCAAGTAAGTAGGAGTGGAGGTGCCTAAAGAAATCAGTATAAATGTAAAAGAGCTCCAACATAAATTAAAAACAAATGCATTGAATAGGCATTTTTATGTACATAAAAAAATATATGTATAATTACTTATACATATACGCATATGTTTATGGATATATTCATATTTAATATTGACTTAGATATATGTATCTGCATACATGCATACAGATATATATGTACATGCATAGGTAGTATAGTCAACAGTGTAAATTAATAAAAAAGAGTAAGAACTCCATGCATTTCTTTCACATCTTGTTAAACCAACGATTACGTAGACGAATTTTTTTAAATTAATTTTAAAATATCTAGATACACTTGCCAGATATTGTATAATTTTGGCCACAAAAAAATCATTTCAGATTCATTCATAACTGGTGCGATATATACAAGAGTTCAAATCTTCAAACCAAATCTTAAACTCCATTCTGCATTTATATGTATGCATGCATATATATGTATGCATATATAAATGGATGCATATGATGTAGTTGTATTTTTGAGCCAATTGGAAGGAAAAAGTTATAGATATGTACATATGCATAGGTAGGTACATATGGATACCCATAATCAAATAAATTCGGAAATAAGAAAAGTTGTTTGAATTGAAAAATGTAAGCACGTTTATTTGCTTCAAATTATATGAAAATTTCATATAATTGTATGCAAAAAATCATTTCCGATCCGTATATACTTTTACATACATACATACATATGTACATATGTGTGTAGGAGGAAAATCTTCAGATATTTTTCAAAAGCTTTCCATTCACAGTTATGTACACGAAAAATAACTCAAAATATTGCTGGGTAGTTTTATGTCCTTGCAGCTCAGTGTCGTATTTGAGAAATGTAAATAAATAATTAAATTTAATTTAATTTATAACATCCCACTGCATTCCTAATTCATTTATAATAATAATTTTGTAATATCAGCTGGTATATAAAATAATGCTTTTTTTTATTATAATATTTCTGTTCATTGTCGCTCACAAAAATGCAAGGAAATTAGCCAAGTTGTAAACAGATACGACGGGGTTCGTGCATCCATGTTGTGTCAAAAATAGACATTTGTAATGATTGTGAAATGATATCTTATATGTTTTCTGAACTGTATAGGGCAGAATTTTTCAATAGGTGAAACCAAAAAAAAAAAAAAAAATACAACGCCGCTCCGTAGTTTCCTTTCATTTTTGTGAGTATTGGGTATTGCTGAAAAGCGCCGAAGAAATCATGCAAATTTTATATATTGAATTGAATTGAATTTTTAAAGCTGTATAAAAGTTATTTATTTTATTTTGTTTTTATTTTTTTTTTTTGTTAAGAATGCTTTTAACAGTATGTAAAGTATTTTTTACAAAAGGAATATCAATTAGCTTAACTTTGACTGTACGTCTAAGCGCCAAATGCTTACTTATTTATACCAAAATTATATAAAACATTGACAAATTACATTGTATAGGGTGTTTTAAATAATAGCTGCGGAAAAGATATTGTGAGCAAAATTGTTTTTGATACTCATACCCCATTCCTGCTATTATTGTAGCTCATGCAGTCGGCGGAAGTGTTTGGTGGCAATCGAACCACATTATCTGACAGATGTATGTATCACTCACACTGCTCCTTTTGCTACTTCTCCTTTTCCATTTTAATTAATTAATTAATGAAGGATATTATCTTTCGCGTTTACAAACAGCAATTTTAATATTCGATATTCAGAAGTCGTTGAGTAGAGCACATTAAAAATGAAATGGCTTCGTTTCGGTATATTCTGCTACCAAGCCAGCCGGAGTGGGCTGTTCTCAAGAATAAGTAATTAGGCACTCGGATGCCATTTAGAAAGTTTTTGCTTGGTCTGGTTTGTGTTCCCTTGTTCTTTTAAATTGAAATTGATGAAGTTTCCAAAAACAACATTTTGTAACTGTTTGATGTTTCCAACTTTTTAACACTGTATTCATTATTAACGCTGGTATTGTAAACGGTGGCTGTCGCTTTAATATACATACAAGTATTTTTTGGTTTATGCGGTTATTTTGCAATCTTCATAATTATCTGAACAAATTATAAGAAAATAAAAATTACGCACACAAAATATCACTCATATAATTAAATGTCTGTTCTGTTTATTTACATGATAAGCGTTAAAACGATTAACACGACCTAGGTCAAGTCTCATATATTGTTAATAAAAAAATACTTTATTTGTTTGCTTATTATTATCTATTCCACAAATACATGTGGATGCTTCCATAGAGGTCATATATTTTTTTTTTATTTTCGTCATATTTGGTGGTTATTTAGAAACAGGGAAATGCATAAAATTATTTCTTTTTGATTTAAAGAGCAAAAAAGCACAAAGGGTGGACATTTTTACGGAAATACCCATATAATTACATATTTACATGTGTGTGGGAGCTTATATAAATGAAAATTATTATCAATCAGGCAAATAGTTGTATAATTAAGTAATTGATAAGCAATTCGCTTGAGTTTCACCTTGGAAAGCAAATGCATTTTACTTCAGAAGTACTTCAGTAAGCATTATTTCATCTATTTGGGTGGAATATTTTGAAACTATAATGATTTACGCCTTCATCGAAATTACTAAGAAAGTTTATGGATTTCAATATATTTTACTCATGGAGCGTATTTGGTTTTAGAAAAATATTGGTGAGAGTTCTGGGAATATTTTGGTAATATTTAAGACAAAAAAGTGTGATTGGAGTGTACCAGAATAACACATTTAGCGACAATTTTGTTTACAAGGCGAATGAATAAAAAAAACTAAATCAGTACATGGCTTAAAATATTTTGTTGGCAACAATGTTATAAATTTGTAAATTTTTATTTTTTTTATTGAAGTAACTTAAATATCTAATTGTTTAAGAAAAGGTATGGTTAGAAGATTTGCATTAGCATGCATTGAAGTGGGTACAGAAACTGTCTAGCATACCCCAAAAATCAATATCAATGTATTTTTAAGAAAATATTAATATTGTATTACATAATTAGTTTACGATTTTAGTGCGATTTAAATATCAAATAGACAATTTTTCCTATAAATGCCACAAAGGAATTAAATGGTTTTTTTTCTCTTTTTCGTAATTTTTACTTAAAACATTGAATTAATTTAATTAAGGGAAGCAAGGACATAAATAAGATATAAATATAAATTTATTTAACTCAATTGGTCGAATCCTTCTTAGATTATGGTAAGATAATGAAACTACTTGTCGCGAGAACAGCAGCCGGTTTAGAAAGTGGAAAGTAAAGAATATTTTAAGAAATAATTTTAGAAAAAGAATACATTTTTTTACAGGATTTATTTTCTTGATATTTTAGAAAGCGCAATATTTTTAAACGTTATGGATACATAACATATATGTATGTATATAACATAAATGGATATATTTTTTTTAACATTAATGGAGTCACCAGCTCATTATTAATTAAGTCTAGAAAGCGAGTATATATGCTTCTGCATTTTCTTGGCATGGATATAACCAACTTTGGCCTTCTTATTTTTTTTAACTTTTAATTTCTAAATACTGGCCCCCCATAGGTTAGTGTACCAAGCCATCGGGAACTGGAAAGCATACATATGACACTTATATTTAGTGTAAGTATACAAATTAAAAAATATAAAAATTAAAAAATCAAAATAGAAGTGTTGAACGAGTATACATTGTGTGCATATATAGGGTATTCTTTCAAATGCAGCGCAAATCCAAAGCTATTGGCCAATTTTCGAAATTCATGAAATCCGATTTTTAGTCAAGAATCTATAAAATTTTGATTACCATAAAATGATCTAAGATTTTATAGTTGAAAATTTATAATTAATAGTAAAAGAATTGTTTTCAATAACTTATTTGAGTTCAAGTCGAACTGAAAACTTGAGTTCACTAATTAAAATTTTTAGCAGCACTATGCTCACTAATTCTATAATGATAATAAAAACAAATACTAAATAATGCAATAATATGCATTCAATACTAATTCCGACGTATTGTTCTAAATCACTATTGCATTACTCTTTATATGTGATAATTTCAGATTAACATGTTTAAGTACATTAGTGGACGAGATGTTGCAGGGGCATACTTGTGGTATAGTTAATCCAACTCACTGTCCGCGAGAGATATTACGGAGCCCCGAATTATGCCTTGTAAATTTAATGATATCCATTCTTCTATGTAATATTTCTTAGGAAGTTTCCAACAGGGATTTTTATTGTATTTGCGTGTTATTAGGCAAAGATAAAAAATATAATATTGTGGCCTAAAACTGTTCTTAAAATGACAATTTTCATCCGATTAGAGTTGCTTTTACTTCAATCAACAAAGAAAAGAATGTTTGCATAATTTTTGTATAATTGTGTTGTAACCCCTACAGCACTACTTTGATGCAATTTCTTTTAAAAAAGGGTCGTATCACGATCAGGCTTTCCTGAGAATGAATAATACGAGTGTGTAGGATAGGGAAACGAGCCCTTAAGTGTTTAATATACAATATGCGGATTTAGATTTTTTGATAAGATCTCGCACTTTGTTCAGTTAATGCGATTTTTCTGTTAAAACCGACTTTTTGTTAAGCCAAAGTAAATTTCTTATCAACAAGTTTGCAACATATTGTGAAGTAAATAGACATGACCTTATTTACCCTGATTGCGGTTCAAAGACCTTGTAATACTTTAGCGACGGAAAAAATAATTTTTTTAACAAACCAAAAAAATTAATTAACACTGCGAAACTATACTTTTGGGCAAATAAATTCGGAGAAAAGATTTCAACTTTAATAGAAAACAGAAAAAGTGGCACCTATTGAGAATAATAATCTGAACTTTTGTTTCAGACCAAGCAGAATATGTTTTTTAACACCAGTAGTGGTTCTTCTTTCTCTACCCTGGCCGCTCTGTTCCTGCCAATCTAATTCTATATTTTAATTTCTAATCACAACTTGATAATAATTTTTGAACCAAACTGGCGGAAACTTGTCCTGCCTAGTAAATTCAATTCAAATTCTCGTTTCAGGCAATATCGAAAGTTTTCGGAAATGTATTTTACTATTTAGATTTTTATAATATAGTAGTACAATTAACTGAAATTGGCAAATAGTTCTACAGTTTTTTCCACGTACTATTTTATTGCATCAGTGACTTCCACACACTTGCGAAGTAAACTTCCTTTGATAAATTTTAATACAATGATAATTGCATGCATATATGTAAAACATGTGCAAAAGTAAATTTATATAGTTGTGCCTGTACATAAGTTGCAGCACACTTACTCACCTCACTACTGCCGGCGTGGTAATTGTATGGCATTTGTCTATAATCTAAATAAAAACCTTTAGTGGAAGTAAATTTTTAACGAGAAACTATTTTAAACGCTTTTGTGAATTATTTTTGCGGCTTAGAAGGGAGCAGGTCCTCCTTTATTAATAATTTAGATACATTCGAAATCAGTTTTGTATGAAGTATTTTTAAAATATTTTGAAAATTTATTGAAAAATTACCAAGGCTATTCACAAGTACCATGGTGCCTAATAATTAAGAACGCAATAAATATAAAAAATTGATAAAACCCCACTGTGCCAATAATGCAGACAAAAATGCAAACGCGCTCCCATTCGAAGATACTTAAATGTGCAGTAACTAACGTTGATGAGGTTTTTTTTTATGATTCGTTTTCGGTTGCATTTGGAGTATTTTGTTAGGCTTCTTTATTGTTTCAACGTTGTCATTAATGCAGAATACACAACTGCATAAGTGTGTAATTGTTCCGTTTGCTATGCTCGATTATTTACCCCCAGCCCCACTACATTTCTTACGTCATAAATATTTCTCTTGCTCGTGATTTTCTATAGTTGAAATTGTAAAGCTAATTTTTTACACACCTTTGTTAATATGTAAATATATTTACAGTACGAGCTCGATTTGCAACACCCCGATTATGGGAAAAATTCATTTCTTCACTTTTCAGTCTCTGTAAGTACAGCTTTTTTCAAAAAATATTGTTATCTGTAAAAAAGTGTTTATAGATAGTGGAGAAGAAGTACCTAATAGAAAATAAAAGTAAAAAATTATTTTTAAAGATCTTTCTAAAAAAAACTTTACTTACTGTCTTATATGGGAAAAGGAAAATACTCTTTGAAAAAGTACAATAAAATATCTGTATATTTTGACTGTATCTATTTTTATACAAAAAGTATTTTGTAAAATTGCGTTCAAACAGGACTCTTAAAAGGACGCATTTCTGGGTAGTTTTATAATATAGAATTCATTTGCATTTGGCCTTTAAATTAGTTTTAGAAAAATGGTGTTTGCAAAAGGCTAAACTCCTTTTTTTGTATACTTTGTGCAAAATGCATTTAATTAGAAGTTATTTTTTTTTAACAAAAACTTGTTAGGGAAAAACTTTTTTTTTAGATATAATTAAAATTTCTTTCTGAGAAGTATTTAAAGACAGAATTAAAAAAAAACACTTTGTAAATAGATAAAGATACTCTATTAGAAGTTCATTTTCTAGCAGTTAATTTCTTGAAAGGTGCCTTTTTGTGAGGTGATTATCAGAAGATATTACATACATACACACATACGACCATATTAATGAAAAGCTTTAAAAATATTTTTGGAAGTAATTTATAAATAATTTTTTACGTATTTCGTAATACTTTTAAAAATGTTACAGGTATACATTTCCGCTTATGGCATTTCCTTTGTTCCACAGTACGAGTAATGAGTTGTTGTCTATTTTCTCTATAAAAATGGAAAATAGTTACATACATATGTATATGCAGTGCATTTTTTAATAATGATGACCTTAAAGAAGTTTAACCAAGGTTAAGGTCTAGTTTCAGAATGTTGTATCGACATAAACTTTTATTACTGTAATGTCGTATCTGCGAAAAGTTGATTGCTTACCAGTAGTTAGTGGATATTGTCAGTGTGTTTGTAATAAATTTAAAAAATGTGTTTTTTTTAATTGATAACGCTTTTCTCAAACAGTGCTACACCACATGCACATATTATATATGTATATATATATGCACTCATATGTATGGGTGGTGCACTGATGTATAATCTTTCGGTTAACGTGTGCCGTTAATTACATTAATATGTTTATGTATGCACATATTCATATGTACACATCCCCACACACACTAAACTAAGTGTCAATGTATATGAGCACATTAGTTGGTGCCATTAAGTGTAGCTGTTACTTTTCCATAAGCGCGTGTTAATGTTTTTTTTTTCTTTTGTAAATGTATCTGCCTATCTAGAGGATTGTAAATGTTTAGTAGTGATGTACTCGCACGCACTCTATTACATACAAACATACACACTTCTGATGTATGCGCGTATGTATGTATGTATGAAGTGTATTAGTTTAAAAAACGCAATTGTATTGTATGATGACATTACCAAACGATGTTGTTGGATGATAATTTTGAATTTGTTATTGTTGCTTTTCCATTTGAGGTAATGTTAAGCGAAAACAATACTTGTGATGTATGTATGTATGTATGTATATACATGAAATAAAATGAAATCGTTTTCAATAATTATTTTGAAATGCTATTTTGCATAAGAATTGTCGTTGTTATTTATTTCGTTTGGTTTTGTATATTTTCTGATGTGTGCGTGTTTATTTACATATTTATTTTTAGTTTGTCAGTCTAGTTCGTATTTTTCTGTGATATGGCGATTTGATTATTTTTACGGTTTCTTTATACGTATTTCAACTTTTTATTGAAATGCTGTCTATTTTTTGGTTTTTTTCTCTTTATTTTTTATCTATTTGGTATCGATAAAATACCGCCAGTAAGTATTTCAATTTTGCATGTGTATGCATGTTATCTTGTTTTGTTTTTGTATGTTTTTCTACTTTTTCAAGTTGACAATTCTTCTTTGTGCTTGAAATAGCAGTTTTTTATTTTTTGTTTGTGTTATTATTGCATTTAATATTTTCCAGAAATCATGCAGAATTATTGAAACTCATGCTAATATATATATATTTATTTTTATGTGTGCGCATGCACATGCACATGTTGCATGTATGATGGATGTGCATTTTTGTTCTATGTTTTACGTTATGGGTTATTAAATCGTTTTGCTATACGTTTTTAATTTTTAACAGTAAATAGATGTGTGCATGTGTGTATGTATGCGTAAAAGCAAATAAGTTTTTACGTTAATGTGTGTAAGTAAATTTATCTCTTTAAAAGAATACTAAATGTTTCATAAAAAAGTAGCTTTTGTACTCTCTCTTTCTCTCATCCTCTCTGTCTCTAGCACTTCTTCTCTTTGAATGTTTGTATTTTTCGATAACGTGTAAATGCCTCTTAGTATTATTTAAGGAAACGGAAGTCTTTCCCTAAGCTTTTTAGGTAAAATAAAATTTTAAATTTATTTTGTAATAGATATGCATGCATGCTTTTTTTTATTGTAAAACACTGCTGGTGGCGTACCAATTAGCGTTTTGTGTCGTTGCAAATTTCCATTGAAAGTTACAGCTGTTTAAAAGGTTTCAATATTTTCTTAATAAACCTAAAAATTATTCACTGATCCAGGAAAAACATTTAATGGAAATATGATTTACTAATATGATAAAATGTGATAAATGGTTACGTCACTTTATTCATTTGTTTTATTTAAAGAAACATTTATTAGCTACACCGAAGTTTAAGAAAATGCAGAAGAAAAGCATCAATATGCTCATAATGGCTAACGGCGCAATCCTAATTAATTGTAATATATGTATGTATGTATGTATATTCTTTGTATTATCAATTATCATAAGCAAAAAGAAGCTTTCTCTGTTTTATTTTCCGATATTTCGGTCAGTTTTGGTGAGCTTTTTCAGGAAACCTTTCAATGGAACCCTTTGCTCAAGAAAAATAATAGTATAAGGAAGAACACAAAGGTTGGAGAAAAAAGAAAAACAGATTTAAGGTATTTCAATTAATATTTAAAGACTATCATTACGAATCTTATAATATGCAATACTTTATTTGCCAACTGTTGTATTAAAAATTACAATTCAATGAACATACCCGGAATGCGTAGATATCCTAACATAAGACGTAACTCGTGTTAAAGTTTTTAGTTGCACAAAATCCAGTATATCCTAAGATGCAAATATATTTGTGTCACATAGTTTTAAATATATAATTTTTACATGTACGTATGTATGTATCATTTATGAGCTTATAAAGCAAATATATTCCTCAAATCCGTAACAGATCAACTCTTGGAAGTAGTTAGGATAAAATATTTTTTCCTTAGTTTTCTTAAGTCGTCAACAGCTGTTTATAATTTTTTCTACATTTCTGTCGCATCCATACACACATATGTATGTATATTTAATATGTTGTACGCAACAAATTCCAATTATGCCTGTAATTTTGTTACTAAAAATATAAGAACGCCTGAATGCCACTACTAAAACTTTTACGCATAATGCTCTTAAAAGAATCCTCTTCTCTTAAATATATTTTTAATGGTACCATTTTTAAGGAGAAAGATAGCTTTTATCTACAGGCATGCATGCATACATATTTTCTGGTAACCCTTTTCACACTCAGCCCTTCAATGAATTCATGTAGAATGTACATTGGAATTTACTTAAAAGACACCACCAACCACTCTTATTGCCCCGGCAACCACTTGTTTTCTTAAAACAAACAACAGGCTTTTAGCTCATTTTCTTTTTATAATTTTTGTTATTTTCCTTTTTCCACTGTTGTTTTCCTTGTGTGTGTCCTTTTGCACTGGAAATGTGTGGGTGTGTGGAGTACACTCCGGTAATATAAACATGATGAAATAAATACCTACACTTGCAAGCAAATAGACATTTGTATATGTATGTCATGTGGATGCACGTATACGGAGAGTAGTGGACCCAACATACATACATATATAGATGTTTTTGTATGTGGATGCATGCATACATTCGCGCAAGTAGTGTACCTACATATGCATATATATACATACATGTACACATTGCTTGCAAACACACACGTATGTACATATATAAAGGAAAGAATACTTTTTGGTGTCAAACAGCGTCGACGTTGTTTTAACAATATTATTGCTTTTTTTATTAAAAAAAAGTGGCTTTTCTGTGTATGCATGTTTTTTTAAAGTTCTTCGGTATTAAATAAAGCCTGTGGATGAGTGACTGTATTTGCAAATGTAAATAAATGCTCGTCGTCGTATAAATATGTAAGTAGCAAAGGAAAAAAATACATAAATGAAAATAGTTTCGTGTATAAAAATGACAAGAAATGAACAGAAAGTTGTGACATTCTGTTTTAAAAGTTTTAACTGCGTATGAATGTGCCCATTGTCTTTCTTAATACTCCAATTGAGGAAGTAAAACTTTACGGAGCGTAAAATTAGAAAAAATAACTACAAAAAAATTGAATACAGCGATTTTTCTAACCGCCGTGCTATTATTGTAAAATAATTGTGGTTTATATAAATACTCATGGCATTTTTAAAATAAAGTGAAAGTGTTAATAGAAACATTAAATTGTCGCGCTTTAGATGACAATTTAAAAATCCAAATAAAAACTTCACTGGAAACAAAACAGTTGCTGCTACTTTTTGCCGCCTGAATACCTGATATAATAGTGTTGTGATTGTTGGTTTTTATTTTTTTTCTTTTTGCTGCATGTGCTAAACGCTCGTCCCTTACCTTATAGGCACATTCACACATTCCACGAAATTAATTATGGATATGGGCAAGTAAATTGCGTAGTGATTTGATTTGAATTGGAATTATTTGGCAGCATTTGTATGTGCGCATTTTACGTTTGCAAGTGTGCGAGCTTCTAACATATGGCTGATTGTTGCTTTGCAAGAAGTACACGAGTGTGTATGTGTGTGTGAACAAATTTAGATGACACCCAAAACATTTTATAACTTTTAATTTTCGCAGTTTTATTTACTTATTTTCGACATCTTACAGCGCATTTATTTTTTTATATTGAATATTAATTACTTTCCGTATTTACTTCGATGCTCTACTGATTTTAAAACATATGTTTTGTTTTCCTCCTTTATATGTATATAATTCATGCGTATGTTTTGTTATCCCTAACGAGCTGAATGTAAAGGAAAAGGAAAAGTAAAGGACGTAGGAACATGCATATAGATGTGTATGTATGTATATAGATGCGTACATACAAAAGTTAAAGGACGTAAGAACTTGCATCCGTGTGTGTGTATATATACATAGATGCGTACACGCGTATATATATGCAGGTTTGTAAGCTTAGCGATGGGCGGAACAATCGTTTTTGCATAGTATTGTAATATTCGATTAGTTTTAAATGCTCGGAAATATTTGTCGAGTATTATAAAGAAGTTGCAAATGCCGAAAGAACATTTAAGTAAACGAAAGAACTTTAAGGTAATTTATTTAAAATTATTAAAAAGATGATTTATTTCAAATTAAAAATAAATGTTATTGAATGTAGTAAACAGAAAAGTCCTTGTGTCACTTTTAACCACTGCTATGATTTTGAGTTTGCTCAGTTGTAGTTATTTAAACACATGCATTATTGTTGAAGTTCAATAGATATCATTTGTTTTGTTGCCTGTAGTAATTTTCAATACTTTCTGTAGCGTGTCCAAAGCTACGGAGATCTTTCAGCTTTCATGTTTAACGTTTTTAAAGTACACATGTACACCAAAGTTTTGAACCAAATTTAAAAATATAACTAGCAAACCCGGCGAACTCCGTTTCGCCACCAGATGCCTTCGTTTCTTGTAACATTTTGTGTAATTTAGTTGAACTTATCCAAAGTATATACTGAATGGAAGCGTTATACGTGTCCGCATAATATCCGTTCATTGAAGTGCTCTTTGGTAAACTACATTTTTTTTTGATCTGACGTTAACATAAACAAAGCGGATGTTTTCCCAACTCGTGAACACGCAACATATAGCTGTCCATGTGAAAAACAATGGTTTTCCAAATTTATCCCGCAAACACTAAGCGATTGGCTTGCGACTTGTTGATTGTCATTGCGAACGCAAAGCGAACCGGAAATTGCAATCGATTGAAGTCAAATGGAAGATCAGTCAGAATCATTGGTATTCGAGTAATACATACATTTTCACCTTTCCGTTAATAATGGTTGCCTCAATCAAATTCGGTATAAGTGTTCTCACCGGAAGTCGAGTGCCGTTGCAAACTCGCGATGGATTCAAATTACGCAATATCATAATAACTTAACCAACTTTGGGTTGCAAGTTATGTGGTTGAAATCCTGGTAACTCCAGACAGTTCAAAAACTCCGTCGAATAATTTACTACATCATCGGGATTTGTTATGGAATCAACGGATATGTATGTCACCAAATCGCCATTGATTTTTGATCGAATGGTTAAATTCAGTGCATGTACATCATTATTCTTTACGGCGAAAATTGCTCGTTGACTTAACCAAGGGTAATTCTGATAATTCTCACTAATGTTTGGGAAAACATTTTCAATAAGATCTAATTGAGAGTCTATAAATCGGCAAAAGTCGTTGGTAAGAGTAATTAATCCACTTGTTATATCAACTGCGATTTTTCCATTTCCAACAGCTAACAATTGTTTGGAAAATTGTGCAGCACTTTGATCATTTTGAAGTTGAACTATCATATTAGTGGTTAGAGATAATGTTTTTACGTTATATACCACATATTTATTTGTACTCTACATGTTTTTGGAATATCTTCAAACTTTTACAATATTTTCAAAAACTGTATATTACACCTCCGGAATGTAATATTCTCCCAATTGTTTTCGCATTAACGATCGTTCCTGAAGAATTGGCGGCATGTTCTGCTCGGTCTGCGCGAGTTACTCTGTGATTTTTTTACCACTCTTAAAACCAAACTAATATCCCGTCTAGAAAACCTCTTTGGTCGTCCTGTCCTAGGCGCATTTTCAACCGAACCCTGGCGTATTATACTTGTTTATAATATTTTGGACCGTTGAATGTTGTAATTTAAGTAATTCAGCTATACACTTTTGTCCCAAGGAATTTGTGTTTTTTTTTTGTTTTTATTCTTAAATAATGTATAGAAATCTGTTATTTTTTTTTTAATAATAAATTAAAATAGAATTAAAATGAAACTGCATATACAGTTTTTGAAAATATTGTAAAGGTTTGAAGATATTCCAAAAATATGTAGTGTACAAATTAATATGTCCCTAACTGTACATAATTTACAGAATTACACTTACCACCTTAAGAACAAATGCATGCTGTTGAAATTGAATAAAAATCTGCACAATAGGCGTGATTGATTTGATGGTTTCCAATTGAAATGTTAGGAAACGAATAACTTTATTTTCAATTTCGCAATCAACGTACGCATAATAAATGTTACATTAAATTAACTGAGCAGAGTACAAAGAGTAGCTGTCAAACAATGTGTCATATACTGGCGCCATCTAGTTTCGTGAAGTATACTCTCACACATATTTGCGAAGTTGTAGTACATGCTATGTATTCAGAGATGGCGCTATACATATGTGAAAATTATTTTCTCTGTTTTCCTCCTTTTCTTTTTGAATTTTTCCTGAATTTTCTTTGCTATAAACCTCACGGAGCCCGATACCTTTCCAACGAATGCAAAACCGTAAATATCTGTTCGTGCGTTCTAGAGTTATAGCGTCAGGAAGGAAAACCCAACTTATTTTTATATATAAGAGAAGAAGAAGATAAGATAATAATAATTATTGGTATATCCATGGAGAAGTATATTTATTTAAGAGACACAATTTTATTCGTGAGAATTGTTACAAATATTTTAATGTAATTTTATATAATATAAATAAATATTTTATGCACTACAATTTGTATCTGGGAAGTTTTATGCAGAAGTTTAATTTCGTAGATGTAAATAGAATTTTACTTAAAGGTATTTGATTAGTAGCCATTTAATTTTCACTGTATTTCCATATTATATTTTTAGGTACTATATTTTTATATAAGTACTATTACAATTTGGATTTAAGTAAAGTTCTGCTCACAAAAATGAGTTTCATACATCGTATGTGGTTATCATGTGTAAGCATACAAAAATCTTTTTAAATTCTACATCAAACCACAATTAGAAAAGCGTTTTCCAAGACAAGTTAATAAATATGTATTTGCATATTATTCGGTTATATAACACGGCTACTGCGCCAGTGCGAAACCTTAAAAAGTTAGAGAAATTTAGAGAAATGAGCATAGGGGTTGGATGACTCCACCAAAAATCAATTTCAATTTAGTTTTAAGTAGAAAATTAATATTCTATTTATATTCTACTGAATATTAATTTTGTATTTTGGGAATATAAGACAAAAAAATAATTACGCCTGCAAATTACGGTTTTTTTTATTTCACTTTAAATACATTGGGAACTACTGATGTACGAAGGCACAGCTACAAACTATGGACTCCAATTATGTCTCCTTAGAACATTCTTGGTGTTAATTAAAGAAGCACGTGTATTTTTAAATTTATACATATATATATATTTGATTAAAAAAAAAAAAAATATATATATATATATATATATATATATATACATGTATATATACATACATATATATAAAAAAAAATTAATATATATATGTATATAATAATATATATATATATATATTATGTCGTTCCACCACAACAATAATTAATAATTAAATAACTGTGCAAGGTACACAACTAATTCGGCCATATTAGTAACTTACAAATTTTGCTTCTGCAATTTTTTAAACTCCCTCTTTCCAAATTACTATTTGTCAGTGTTATATTATTCTTATATTTTATTTGTAAAATCTTAGTTTTTTGCTAAAAACACTGAACGAGAAAAGAGGCAAGAAGTAGAGCAAGATTTGGTGGAATGTGATTTGACTCAATATTGAAGAGGGATTGGAGAGGTATCGATATACGAATACTTAAATATGTATTTACACAAAAGAAAAGGAGAAAACAAAATTTGGGAAATGTAATTGACTGATCACTATTAAAGAAGACAATCGGTTTAACAGGTAAACAAATGTAGACAAATCTACATCGGCTGGTATCGTAGGGGTCACAGCGTTCTGTGCACTGAAGTTGAATAAATTAAGTCGTCCGCAAGTACATGTCTATGAATTTGTTATTTAGCATACTTCATAAGGCGGCCGAATCATTACAGTGAGTGTTCTTTAAGCTGTGACAGAAGTATTATTAAAGTGAAATTTTTTATTATAATGTGGTGAATCATTTCATGGCATTTATGTTTTAAATAATATTATCCCCGTTTACTGCAGCTTTAAGTCCCTTTAGATCGGTCTAACTTTTTACTCTTTTTCCCAAATAGTATTTCTAAACAATAAAGAGGAAAAGGTAAAATAATTATAATACTAAGTTGCAACAACAACTATTAATATTAAGCTCGTATTGAATTTCTTCAAGTGCTTTAACATTTCATATGTTAATTGTTTTTGGGATGTTTATGCATGGTCACTTAGAATTTACATAGAATGCTTACATTCATGTGATATTATTATTATCGACATTATTATTTTATCGACGAAGTAAAGCAATTAATTAAAAAATAGTTACCAAAAAAACAGAATGTAAAATGAAAGGCACAACAAAAACCTACACTTTCGTCTCTACCTTCACCCTTTTTCCTAATTCAGGCCACAGTGCCATTGCGTCAGCAGTGCTATCTCTGCTGCTGGCCTTAGAAAAAAAAAGTAATTTACATTTGAACACAGGCAATAAACGTTTTGCCCCTTCAATTGTAGTTTTGTGAAAGAATTACTGATAACAAATTTACACTTACGAATGCGCATTACTCGTTGCTTCATTTTGTTTTTTAATAAAATTGGAATACAATTTATATACATACATGTGTTTATGACTATTTTATTTTTAAAATAAATACATGCATATATATCAGCTGAATTACGCCTCCATAGGCGTGCCGTGAAAAGGAATTAAACTTCAGTTGTAAAATATCCCTGTGTATCGTATAATTCATTTAAAAATCTTCTTGCGGGCAATAGTTCGTCGACGTGTGAGATTCCCGATACTGATAAGAATAATAAATTGTCCGATAAGAACATGATAATTTGAAATATGAAATGCCTGATGTAGACATATACTTTTACATGCCGCAGCAAAAGGTTGAATGAAGGAGTTATACATGTGAAAATAGATTTACAAATATGGTAATTGGCAGGACTTGTTGAAAGTACGAGTTTAAGAGTGCAGATCTGTCGACTGACTGTTTAATATGCATGCATACTTGTACATCCAACGTATTTGCATATTTTTCCATAATCGGAAAATATTCAGAATTGTGCCTGCGTCTCGTAATCTGCGAATTTATTCTCTGTAAAAAGACAATACTATTTTTTTTTTGCCTAAGTGTTTTGTTTGCCAAAGTGTTTGTTGTCAGTTTTAGATGGACGTTGATAAAATTTCTTCTTTCTGATCTTTATCTTTTATTATTATTTAAAAGAAATATATATATTTTTTTGTTTTTTTTTTATATAGAAGATTCCTTAATAATGTATATACATATTTTAGAAAAACATTGCAAAAATAATAACGAAACCAATGGATTTTTAGTTGTAAGAAACGATAGAAAATATTAGCTAAAATTTAATAAAATATTTAAATAAATTTTATTTTCTGTAAATTGATTTTACCAAAAATTCACTTCAATTTATTCATGTTCTACAATATTTGGTTTTTATTTACGTATAATATTGGCAGTAGAGTTCAAGATTTGCCATTTTTTCTACTTAACTAGAATGTAAATGGTTTTAATCTGGGGCATGTATCTTAAAAATTAATTAAAAAGAAAACCTAAAAACTACACTAACTTTATAGCTCATTATGTTCAACATATTCGCAACTATTCCGTGCGAAAAAGTCAGGCGAGATATTAAATTCGATATTATAAATATCGATATATATGACAGGTTGCAGTAGTAGATCAAGGTAGGACTGCGTAAAGAAAGCTAGCGTAAAAATAGGTTTTAAGGTTAATTTTTTATTATAAATGTTATCTGAACTCCAGCTTGGATATTTAATTTTTATTCCCATTGAGCAGAAAGGTTTTCCAATATTATGAATGAAGAAGCTTTTCGTTTTCATGTGTAGCACGTTTCATGCGTGTTGTCAGTATTTAAACAAACTTCTTTTAAATTTATTAAAGTAATACTGTAGTTCAATTAAGGGTCCTCGTATATCTCCACATGTATACGTTGTATTCTTGCAAAGTAAACTTACAAAGGCTGAAACCGTTGGTATGGCGTATAACAATTCATTATGAGTCGGCACTAAGAGCAAAAATATCAACGCCGTTTGGGATTCTAAGCTGTCAAATATTGCTGAAATAGAAAATATATAAGATAATGCATTCAATATATGGAAGAAAATTTGTTTTCAAATAAAAATACGTTAAATAAATTAAACAATGTCGTTAATACATTTTATACATGACTGTAATGAGTTGCGAATAGCGACTATTGACATTTGTTTCCCCCCTTTTTATTAATCGGGAGAATATCTTAAAGAGTGAATTCTTAGTTCGTGTATACATGCATACCATGATATTGCAACCAAATACGTACATAGATAACTTGACTTTCATCCATCCATACACATGCAGGAGTTTAAATGGTGGCAAATAAATAAAAAAATTAGTGGAGCGGCAGGATATAGTTTTGTAACAGTATTTAAAAGAGCATGTTGTTCCTTTTTTCATCATGACAAAAATGTAAAATGGAGCAAGTAAAAAAGCAGTTGCCTGCTAAGTTTTTTATACTACACAAAATTTAACTAAAAAGAATACAAGTGAAACTGAATAAACTATCTGATATGAATGATTGCTTTAAATGAATGCATGAGAGGGTAAATATGAAGTGAGTGAAATATTCAGGTTTGAATGCGATACTATGTTGTGCTTGCTTTCGTTAGACGTCTATTCGTATTAAAGTAGGAACATAGATTCTAAAGAACTAATTGACATTCAATCATTAATATTTAATCTGTAATTTTTTAGTAATTGAGGTCCTCCTGTCCTCGCCTATCTATCAAGTGGTTTTTGTTTCAATTTTCTTTTACCTCTTTAATATGGTTCACCTTGTGTGTGTTTTTGTGTTGGAGTTGTGTGTTGGGAAAAGGGTATTTTTCAATACTCCCACACATACTAAGAGCATGTGTGCGCTGTGTCTATCTGTATTTAGTTCATAAAATCATGTTTCTATAATGTCACTTTTTATAAATTGTTTATTACTCATTCATACATTTTAATTTACATTGACAAAGGAGTTTTACGCTACTTGTTTCCCTTGCCCCCTTGGTCTAACACAATATTTTTCACTTTCAGTTTACTGACATGTTTCACTTGTTTTATTTCCATTATTTGCATTTAATATTCTTCTACCGTGTTTTCACTTAGTGGGCCAAATTATTATTAATGTTATTATTTTTGTAATTGCCATTGTTGCTGTTGTTCGGTTAGCCATTTGCGTTATAAATTATGAGTTAAGGGCAATCAATGGGAAAAAGCGCAACTTTTTAAAACGTTTTTCACCTTGAAATTAAAGCAGAAGTAATATACATTGTGACATGTACATTTTTTTAAATGAGAATCTGATAGATAAACTAATTAATTAATTTCTCTATAAAAATGTGATAAAATGAATTTTAAAAAATTTAAAAATTACATTTTCTTTCGTATGTAGGCTTGGTTGGTCTAAGTTATGAAAATTTTCTTTTAGGCAATTTCTAGAAATTTAAATTTATATACATTGAAAAACCATTTGCCCATTTTTTCATTCAGATAAATAAATAGCTTTTTGAAAAATTAGACTGGTTTTAATTAAATAAATTTCAATTCAAAAATGATCGATTTTAATATAAACATTAAACTACTATAATAATCCATTGGTCAAAAGGGATATAAAACATTTTTGTGAAAGGTACATAAATAGGATAAGCAATCACCCAAATGTACCAGCAATCAATCTGTTAAATATGATAGCGTAGAAACCCATAGGTTAAAAATGTTTCAAGTTCTTGACCTACCTTTCAGAAAATAGAATAAATGTAAATATGTATATAAAACTAGTTAACAATAATACACTTTTGGAATTTTTTTTTGGTTTACGCTTTTTTTTGGTGGAGCTCCAATATATGTTATTTGTAAGAATTATATAACTTGCTTATTATTTTATGTTTGAAAAATAGATTGCAAATAAAATGAAGATTAAAAAAAAATTATCGGTAATTAAGAATTTTATTATTTTTAATATTTGGTGAAATATTTGTAGAAAAATGTAGCAACTAATAGGATAAAAAGATAGCTTAAGAAATGTTTCTATTATTTACAGAAGCTTAATATGCGGAAAAAATCGCAATAAGCAGAAGACTGGATTTAAACTAATATGGCAATCATTGTTGTCATTTTAATATATCAAAATCCCTTAAAACAAAAAATACTATAAAAAACTAGTGCGTACTTAGTCATGGTGTTCTCGTTCCTTTGAACATTTACCTAAAGAGTAAACCGGAGTTTGCGTTTCAACTTTAAAGTTTCAAGATTTCCGCAATATTACTAATAATATTTATCGATTAGTGATGTGAATACGAAATCTTTTGACTTTTTTAATGAAAATTTCTAATCAAATCTCCTTAGAAAAAGATAGGAAACAATAGACATACATTGTAAATAAACAAAAGTATTAAAGTGAAAAAACTGCATAATTTTTCAGTTTTTATTGATATATAATAGCCGTAACTATTCATTATTAATATTTTTGCATACATCCATACGTATAAAAATCACGACTACGGTTGTAGTTTGTATTAAGATATGACTAATATTGTATTATGAAGTAAACGCTAGTTTACAATAAAATTTATATCAGAAAATGTTAAATTCAAAATTACGTCTCTTTCCAGATTAATTTTTCACACTTAATCAGACAAGAAGTTGGGGAGCCAAAAATCTGGTGAATAGTCTCATTAAATAAAACATCGCACTAAGCTTTAAACATAAGAATAAGAAATCAAAAACAAAAAATAATAATGGATACAGTTGGTGCAGTGGTGACAGTACCAGCAGCAAGCGATATAACTAGTGCAATACAAAAACCAACAAATACTTTCAATGTGAATCAAAGCAATAACAACACACATGTAAATTCGAATACACACATTGCTGGGATTAGTTTGACGAATAAGACAACAAGTAACATCATTAGCACCCACAGCAGTAGCAGCAATAGTAGCTGTAGTAGTAGCAGCACAAGTAGCAATAGTAGCGGATATGGTAGTTCTACAACAACACCCAATAATTATGATTTGCAACAGACAACACCAACAACCACACCCGTACCAACTACACCTCTAGCCAGCGCCGAACACATTATTCCTGTAGCTACAGTAGCTGCTGTAACGCCTTTCTATAACGAATCCTTAACAACGCAAACTTCAGAAACACATCATGTACAACAATACCATCATCCTGCGCATCAGCAGCAGCAGCAACATTCTTTGCTGCAAACCAATCATTATCAATATTCACAAAATAATTTACCAACAAACTTACAACAACAGCATCATCCATATTTATCGCGTCAACAATATTATGCTCCATATGATTACCAGCAAACAACGTCAACGCATAATTTTTCTAATAGTTGTGCACCGCCAGCTGTTGCACCATTTAATATGATAATTCCCGCGCCATATGAAATGTCCTCTTCTATGCTTAGTCAAAACTATGGTACCAATCAATATAAATCTTCAACTTTACCAGCAGTTATACCGGTACCGAATTACAACCAACCTCAACAACAAGGTGAGCATCCACATTCCAAACCAATAAATCAACAAACGCAACATTTTTCTGGATTACTAGCTTCGTCCAAACAAAGATCGTCATCGCTAATTAGCGTTGCTACGAACGTAAACTCAACTAAACCGCAAGCTGCAGCAACACCGTTTTATGCCAACCCCACCACATTTTATGACAATTTAAAACAAAAATTGTCTTCAGAATATCATGACAGTTACAGTAACCCTTCTTCGAATACAGCGGTCTCATACCATCATCAGCAAAAATTTTATGCGCCCGCAAAAACAAAGCTTAAAGAATCATCTTATGGATCTGGTTTAAATAGCAAATCTCTATATGCCAATACTGGAGCTTTTATTACTGCACCCGCTGGTGGCCTTAATTTATCATCTGCATCGTATGATAAATATATGTATTCCCATACATCTACTCCAGGTTATTCTGCATCGGGATATTTGGGTAATGAAACTCCACCGGAAGTGTGTAATTATCGAAAACCAGCAGTGGGGAATGCTACGAATTCTCCATCTTGGCCATGGGGAATTGAGTATGCTTCAGGAAGTAGCCGTTCTATACCACCGCCAGCTAGCCACATACCAACCGCTACTGTGGCACCCACACATGCTACTCATTTATCACAAAATTCTTCAGTTTTAGTACGAGATAGTTACTACATGACCCACGACAAGTATGGCATGCAATATGATAAGTATGGTGCACCACCTTATCAACAACCACCATATGTTACTTCCCCAACTAACAGGCATATATGGCCAAACACATCTCATGCCTCTAATCTCTCATCACTAAATGACCGACACCTTTTATCTGCGGTCTCACCTTCCTTACCACCTCATGGGATACACACGCCTTCATACTTTTCAAACAATTCTAACACAGACAGTCGACAATCTTGTTGCTCCCAACCCTATCAATCTCAAAGTTGCTACTACCCTGCCTCGCATACTGTACCGCCACGGCTGTCTCACACCCATACTCCTAATGTGGCAACGGCCACTGGCAGTCCTTACTTAACAGCTCAACAAACTCTGGGGCAATCACCTCGTTTAAATGCACTTAGCGTTAGTTGCAAATATGGTGGAGTTTTACCCGACTACGGAAGCGGAAATAAGTTTAAAAATTCAAATGATCTCTACCTAAACACTCATAATAATGACAACAATACTGTGCCGCACAATTTTGGCTATAATACCCTTCATAATGGCCAATCATTATATAATAGTAATGTTCACCCATCCATGAGTCATGGGTCTACGCCCGCATCTTTATTTACAAATGACTCCCTAACTACCAGTCCAACATCTTACACACACGATATCAGTTTAACGACAAGCAATTTTGATAATTATCAGTCGCATCTAGACACTCGCACCAACCAACAAACATTAAGCGGAATACATAAACCACAACCACCGCCCATTTATGGAGGAACGGTGGCAAAACGTGCCTTATTGGATTATCGTAAGCCCATGCAACCTCAATCTTCACCTGCAATAGCTGAAGAGTGCTACACAACACTTACGTCGCGGGATCATTATAATCAACACGAATTGTTGAATACACCAGAGACAACAACGGTATTCGATGAATACGAAGCAAATCAGAGTCATTCGAGTAGCCTTGTAGCAGAAGTCCTAGAGAATGTAGATCGAGGCGGGGATGAAAGTAATAAAAATTTAAGTTTGCGCGACTTTATAGCTAATTGGAACGATGATGAAGATGAATACCAAAATAATGAGGAAATAAACTTTGACCAAAACAACGTTATAGATGAGGTTCTACAAACAGCACCTGTTGCTCCAGAATCAACAGCAGCAATAGCAGCAGTCGCAGTAGTAGCAGGTGCGACTGTAGTAGAGGATAAGACATTTAACTCTTCTTTAGATAATGAAGATATAGAACAGTCTGTGAAAATAGTGGAAGACTTAACAGGAACACCAATAAATGATACAGAAACCATTCAGTACGTTAACTTACCAGATATTGTAATAGATATTGAAAAATCGAATTGCATAAACAATTCTATAACAACACCCACAACCTCGCCGACTTCTCCACCGGTGTATTCAGTTAGCAATACCTCTCTTAGTCTCACTAATTTCGACGTAGAGAAAGAATTAGACGAATTGAATCTGAAGAAGCCAACTCAAAAAGAAATAACAAAAGATTTTAATGACGTCAAAGACTTTAAAAGCCTGACCACAACTCAATTGAGTCCGTGCAAAATTTTATCCTCTCAACTTAGTTTTGAAGACTTAAATTTGGAACCCAACAACAAAACCGTCCTTAATACAATAACCACACGCCCTACAACAAAACGCAATACAGATTCAAATGAGCAATACTTAAAAGATATTGAGGGTTACGAGAGTAGTAGCAGCCGACACTCCAATGAATCAGCTTTTGAAAAGGAATACGAAACTTTTATTAATAAAATAACTAGTGAATCTTCTATAAATAAAAGTGAACAACAGAAAAGAGCAACTGTTTCTGCTGCTGGGAAGAAAATTGATTTTGAACAACATGTTCAAGACTTTTCCAAATTTCATAAACGCAAACGTAAACTAAAGGAAGATGATTCGAAGTTAGTCCTATGTGCTTCCCAAACAAAAAAGAAGGTAAAACCCATCGAAACCACAAATGTTAGCAATTCAAATTTTCCCCAGGCGTACACGAAAAAATCTAGAAATAAACTAAATAAAACCAAACTGGGTAATCCTCACAAACATAAACCACGATCGCTTTATTACAAAATCATACATTCCATACGGCGTTTTGGGTCATATCGCGAAAAACGCGGTCGTAAATACATTACCGAGTCGAAGGAAAAACAGCTGCCTCTGATAAAACGACAATCCATTAAGAATTACTCTCACGATATAACCAAAATGCTATTCAAAGCGGAATCTTTAAAAGCTTTGTGTATAACTGCAATTAATACAGATGAGTTCCGCCAAAGTTTAATGCTAACGTCACACGATACAGACGACAATTGTCTAGAATCGGAAGAGAGACATATTTGCAAGGATCCAACATGTGAAACCTGTGAAGTTATTAAAAGTTTGCTGAATGCAGAAAGTTTCGAAACCACTTTGATGCAACAAGTAGGCGGAAATAAAGCTGAAAACACTGATTTTCCCTTGGCAGTATATTGTGCGGCAGATAATGTCGCACCCATATCGATATTAGAGGCTACACCAATTATCAATGATCTCAATTTCCATACTTCAGAGCCTGTAACGATCTCAAAACAAATTAAAAATGGGCAATACACTCAAGAGAACTTTAATACATTTGATACCAAAGATCTAGAAAAATATTCCATGAATTCAACTGATGATAACATTGTAGCAGCTGAAATTTTGGGCTTCGAGAATTGCACTGGAAGTTCTCAGATACCCAATTTCGATTTGCCAGCTAAGTATCAGACAGAAGTTTATTTAGAACCAAAATCTATGACTGTAACCAATGTAAGTTCAGAACAATCTTTCACAGAAATTAGTGAATTAAAAACAAAATGCACAGATTTTGACTTTTCCACCAGCCAACTTTATGACATTTTAGAGCAGAAATCTTCTGAAGCAAACAATACAGTTGTGAAAAATACCGAAACCGAAAAACTTGTAATTCACTCTAAAGACCGGCTAAGGATTTCTTGTGAATTAAATGAGTTGGATCAATTAAATGCTACGGAGCATGTTCCTACAGATCAAAATGCAAGTACCGGTGGTGAGGAAAAATTAAAAAATTCAAAATACTTGGAGAATACATCATTAGAATTAAATGCAAATTCTGATAAAAGTTTAATAAGTGAAGGAACCAAACAACGTGGTGGATGTGAAGTAGAAAGTGACAGTGGAAGTGAAGATTCAAGTTCAACTGACTCTTATACTGATAGTAGCTCTTCTGATACAGAAAAGAAATCCATACCGGAGAAATTGGAGCAAAACATTGAAAATAGTGATGTAGACACAGAAACCGAAACTGAAACAGATTCAGAAAACGAGAACGAAATATATAATGTAGATACAAGCAAATCTCGCCGTTTGCAGTATACTAAAGCAAACAAAAGTTCAGCCCAAAAAGAAAAGCAAAAAAATTGTAATTTGGAAAATATAAAACAAAATCTAAGTCCTGCCAACGAAGACGAAAATGTTACTAGTAGTCCTCAACGTATTGTGATACGCATAACCAAATCCTTGAGTCCAAACGACCAGAGTTTAAGAGTGGAAAATATTTTTGGTAATTTGTCAAAAGAACAAACAGAACTGGATGGTCCAACAGCTTCAGAAGCAGCTTTGAATAAAGTAGAATGCAATTCTGAGAATTCTGTTGAGCCACATACTATAAATAAATTTAAACACAATGATAAGAGAAAGACAAAATCTGCTCCTTTGAAGTTAGTTCTTAGAAGGCAGAAATTTTCCAAAGAGGTATCTCCCGAAGGTGATAGTATTTGCGAAAGTGAGTCCGAAAATGAAAGCTTTACACCAAAAAAATTAAAAGTTAAAGAAAGAAGTTTAAATTTGGAATTTAAGCAGGATCGTGCAATAGAGATATTTAATACATCAGATGCCGACGGGTTATTCCTAGACGACATCATTAATGTAAAACATGTATCATTTCAGAATCTCAGTCCACGTGAAGAGTGTAAAGACTATGAAAAATATAGGGAACAAGAAATCCAAGTAAACGAATCTGAAAGAATTTCAACAAACCCTATATCAAAAAATCTCGAAGAAGAAGCAGGAAATAACTTAGCACATCATAACAAATGCAATCAGAGTGAAAATGCTTCAGATCAAGTGAATCTAAAATTTTTTCCTAGTAAATCTGAAATTATTTCCATAAATTTTGAATCAAATATAAGTGAAGAGGAAACGAGTGTAAAAATCCAATCCCTCCAGCGAGAATCTGAAACGTGTACATCAGGGATTGCTACATTGTCCTCAAACCCAAATTCAAAAATAGAAAATTACTTTACAAATTTAACTACGGAACAGTATATTGAAGAAAATTTAGAGGGCATTATTTCTGTAAAAACACCTGACATTATTTCGCCATCTTCAAAATTGCTCATGCTGCAAAATAGTTCTGAAGAAATTGAGATACTTTCAAAATCTGTAGGATCACTTTCAAACAGTGCAAGTAATTCCAAAGATGAAAACATTATGTCAACATCAATAGAGAATCTAGAGGACAAAACCATTGCGACAGAGAAAATCGAAAGCGATGCGACTGATTACAACTTAAAAATAATACGTGAAAATGCTTCAAAGTCTTTATTAAATAATTTAAATATTGATGATTTTTATCAGAATAGTGCCATCACACTTAACAAATTGGAGAGCAATAATGAACATATGACAGAAAAACAAAATTGTAAAATTGAAAGAGAATCTGAAAATCAAGCGAAAATAAAGATTGAAAGCAGGAAAATGAGTGCTGGTTTAGCATCAGTTACTTTGAGTGCAAAACAGACTGATGTCAGAAAAATACACTCTTCAAAATCTTCTGCACTAGAAAACATTGAAATATATAATCACACCAGTAGTGAATCCGAAGTAGAAGAAGATACAGAAGAGGCAGAAGCAGATATAGAAATAAGTCCTGAAGGTGGTAATAGCTCGGAAAGTTTTTATAACCTTGAACGCGAGAGTAACTACGTCGGTGAAATAACAAATCCAATTAGGAAGTATAACAATTCAAAACTAAAAGTGATCTCTTATGGTGAATCACTTGATACATCTGATTTCAATGAGAATTTACAAATAACTATGAAGAATTGTACGAAAAACAAAAATTCCTTTCATCAAGTGGAAAGTTCTTCAGAGTCCAATGTATCATCAGAGGCCCAAGAATCGTCAGTTGTTAACGAAAATGAACTGAGAATAAACGTACAGAAAGTTAATGCGTTAAATATTAAACCAGAAGAAATGAAAAACAAAGAATTTGCTCATTATAGCCATGAGGAATTAAAAGTGGTTGCGCATCCAACCAGCGAATTGAATAACACTGAACATCTTTCAGATATTATATGCAACACACAAAAACATAAAGTAAAAGATGGCGAGAATTGTTTTTCAGAATATATTTCTAGTTCTGTTGGAAATTTTCAAGTAAAATGTATTGATGAAGGAGGTGAAAAAATTGAAGATTGTAAAACCCTAGAATTCTGTTTCAAAAATATTGAGCAAGGACCTAGTTTTGAAAATAAAGATGTAAAAATATTGGTTGACCATAAAAATATTGATAACATATTTGATAAAAATGTGGGAGAAGATAATATTTCAGAAAATACCAAAAATTCCTTATTAGAGTCATCATCTGAGCAAAAGGAAATAATTATTCAGGATACTATTATTGAGGCCAATAACGTAGAAAAAGATGTAATCATAAATCCGTCAACCGAAGCTGTTAAAGTCTCAAATATTCCTCTAAACGATGTGGTAGACGACGTATTGCCACGAAAATGCCACGGTTCTGATAAAAATTACGGTGAAACTTCGAAGGAGGCCAACACAGTTGGGAATCAGCCCGCGATAAAAATAAAAACTATGGAAAGTGAAGTGACCACTTTTTTTGAAAATTCCAAAACTTCTCTGCCAGTTGAGGTTGAACAAAAGCTCATCTGTAGCCAAGAAGGTACCGACAAAGCATTGAACACAAAGGAAGACCCGAATAAAATTACTACTGAAGAAATAGTTACTAATTTGAGCATTGCGCCAAAGCATCACAAAATGTTAGATCAAACTGAAACCTTAGCTACTTTAAAATACCAGACAACCGATATCCAAATAAAAGAAATGCAAGTTGCTAATGATTCCAAAAATGTTCATAATTCAAGTGTTGAGAGTGATACTGAAAATACCGAAATCTCATTACAAATTGAAAATTTAAACGCAAATAGTACCAATTTTACTCTAACAGCTGCAGATGAAAATACTGGAGTAGTTGATAAAATAATCTACCATATGAACGAACTATCTAATATATCTAAAATATCTGATTGTAACAAAATAGAAGAAAAAGGAGAAACTTCAGGAAGCACTGATGTTTTGCAAAGACAGATAATTCAAAATTTAGAAAAAAGCTGGGATCAAGAAAGTCTTATTGACGAAAAGCAACTGAAAGAATATAAGTTTGAATTGAAATCTGATGCGGTCACGAAAACAGAAGGCAAAAATGTGGAAAAATATTTCTCTAGAGTTGAAAAAAAGAAAAACGTAACCGGAAACGCAAAATTGGAAGAGGTAAAACACTGCATCAGTCGTGTTTTAGAAGAAAGCACTAGAACATCAGAAAAATTTGAATTGAGTCCAAAAATTATTAATGACTTGAAAGGACCCAACAGTACAAAATCTCAAGAAATAAATGAAGAACACATTTTAAACATTGACTTACCACATGTTAAAAAGGGTAATAGTCCTCAAAAGCTATACCAAGCGAAAAATTTCAATAGTGCAAAGGCGGTCGAAACTGTTGAAAAACAATCTCGTCTAGATTATAAAAATCTATTGCAAACTGAAGAAATCAACACTAAACTACCAGAAAGTTCTGAAGCAGTCTTAGAAAACTTTCACCAATATAATTTAAAAGGTGATAAATTGGAGTGTGAAAAATTTCATGAAGATACAATATCCGGATCCGTAAGTAAGCTTGAAACCGGTTATACAAAACCTTCAACTCATTTATTTTATTACGAACGACAATTGGAAGTTAAGAAAATTAACTTTCAAAAATCTAAAAATGCTGAACAAAATGAAAAGTACACAAATGAAAATATTTCTAAACGCCCTGAATTAAATTCCTTAGCGCCACTTGAAAATATAAATTCAGACAGTGAACGTCCAAGAGAAAAATATATAAACTTCGTTAACGCAAATGAATCTAAAGTTTCTGAAGAAGTTTGCTTACCGGATCGTGAAAATTGTCTTATTAAAGAAATCACAACATCTGAACCGGAGTGTTTCACAGGTCATGAAATTTCGCACAGATCTGAGAAAGAAATACTTTTAGAAAAGTATCAAATATCTGAAAATTCTAAAGAAAAATTAGAGTCAAACAGCAGTAAATTTCTTTTGGCTGAGGATTATTCCATGATCGGTAGTTCAATGGATGCCAAAAATCAATCAACTGAAGACTGGAGTGCACCAGATGATATATGCAGAGATGTGTTTACTTTTAAAAATCAATCTAGTTTTGAAGATGAATCCGGAGATTTTCATGGTTTCGAAGATTTAGAAGAAGTCAAAAGAATTCGCCAGGAAATTGAAAATCTGAATGATGATTCCACAGCCAACGATGGATTTGTGAATAATGCATCCTTGAACATAGAAGTACACAAATCGTCAACGATATCATTGACCGACAGCACATGTTCGGAGATAAATGAACTAGCTGCTTTGGAAAAAGAGCTTTCGCAACATCAACTTGAAATAAATGGAAAACTTTCTCCAAGAAAGTCCATTGAAATTACTTCTTCAAACGATATCGAACATATCAAACAAATGTTGGAGAGTGATGAAGAACAGCCAAACGATGGAGATGATAAAATAGTAATGCTGGCAAATATATGTAAGGATAAAACTGTAGAAAATAGTAATAATAATGCAAAAGATATTTTAAGTCCTGTAAATTCTATAATACCAAAGTTAAGTGACCTTTGTAGGGCTGCCTTAAATAGTTCCTTGAATTCAAATATTAATTTAGCACAACATATCGGAACTTCCACAGATTTAGCGGAACGCGAACTAAGTGTAGAAGAAGCTTTAGCTGAAATGTACCGTCAGGCGGGTGTATTATTATCTGATCCCGAGGATTGTGATAATGATATATCTTCTCCTGGGCACAGTGAAGCTCACGATGTGTTACTGATAAATTTACAAGAAATTTTAAATAGTGATAATAACGATGTTTATGTTTTACAATGTGATATGAACGAAAATATTTTGAATGTGGTGCAATCGACAGAGGAACAGGTGGAACATAACCAAGACAACGGCGCTGTGAATACGGAAAGTGTAAATTCAGTACAGATTATCTTAGAAACACAGAACCCTGAATCTAAAATACATATTATAAGCTCAGATTCTGAAAGCGACGTTATCATATTAAGTGATGATGATTCTGAAGTTAGTTATAGACCGTTTTCGGTACCACACGAGCGTGTTACAATACCATTTATCAATGATGACATCGTTAATGACAGCGATAATTCATTTGATATATCAACTATACACCATGAGGAAATAGTACCTGATAATTTAAATAAATTCTTGCAAGAAGAGTTTTATAAATATTTACATGAGAAATATGTACAAAGAAATATATCAAAATATTATCATGCCAATAGGGTTTTAAGAAAGTATAAAAAAAGATTCCTTAGAACCAACAGGCACTGAGGGTAATTGAGTGGACACTTTTTTATTTTACTTTCTATTGGCGCTTCATATACTGGCGGTTAGTCAGTATTCACTACCTTACACAGTCTCACATCTTTCAAATATGTGGTGTCTGCTGGGAAAGTATGACAGTGTCTCCTACAAATGCAGCTGTGTATCAGACTTGCAAACCTTCATGAAAACGTTTATAAAGTTATAGAATTTTATAAAACGAGATGAGAATTTAGTGCCAGACACCCTAAAATAATGTTTATATATGAAAATTACTATTTTCACTTCGTAGCAGGTACACGACTATATTGCTGTACGTCCATGGTTATAGCTGTTGACCGGAAATTTTGTGTACGCGTAACAAACACCAGTGCACCGATATAGTTCTTAACAACTATTTTTATAAGCTTTAGTGGGAGGAAATGGTGCTGCCAATACAATAGAAAAGTGGAGTAGGCAATTCCAAAAAATATAGTATTTTATTTAAAAGCAGACAACATCAAAAATTGTTGTATAAATTACACTTTTTATGTTGCAAATATAATTTAAATAAAAAATGTTATTTTTTGTATGCGAAACTGTAGAAAGTGATGTCTTTGAACTATTCGAGTCGTGTGACTGAATCGTACGAATGTGTAGGATAGGGAACACTGACCTTAAGCAATATTGGCCAAACAGTTTGCAAAATGAAGAAAAGAAATCAAACTATCAATGCATGAGAAAGTTTCCAAAGAAAACCACTTTAAAAAAAGGGAAATTTCAATTTTTTTAAATTGATTTCCAACAATTTACAAGTATTGTTTTCTAAATTACATTTCACACATGAATCATAACTTATATAGATTTTTAACATATCTTTCAAAATAGTAATTTTTATGTATTTTTTGTAAAAAATTTTCTTTCTTTCCACTTTTTTTAAACGCCTGTTTCAAAAAGTGCTCTTTTATAAAAAACGTACACACTTCCTTCTTCTTCCTAACAGAAAATGTGTCGTTTCAAAAGATGCCAGTCTTAAAAACTGGTATGCATATTTTTCCTCTTTTTGGTCATATCCAAAGCAATCTGCTGACTACATGAGTAGGCGTTGAAAAATCAATCCTAAGCCATCTACAATTTCATACTGTTTTGTTTCTTATATTTAAAATGTTTATTATCTTATAAAATTTTGCTGCACATAAAGGGGGCTATACAGATGTGCTACAGTGTACGTGAATACCTGCCTATGTGGCTTAACTTCACGGTGCGCTTAGCGCTGAGTTACGAAGGCCCCTGTGCAAGCACAGGTGGCAATTCTTGATTAAAAGATTCAGTTTTAACCAAACGCCTTGCTATAACATTCGGCACTATCCAAGCCTTACCAATATTTACTTCGCAAGAATAACTCCCCCGCCATCTTCGGGGTAAACCACACCTGTCTATTCAATTCATGCAAGTATAACAATCAAAGAATTACAGAGAGGCCGCCCTCAGAAGGGGAGAACCATCTCACTGAGTACTAGCGTCTGTTGAATGGCAACAGCACCTAATGCGATACCTGCCACTCAAGAGAAATCTCCCAAGCAACTTTTGGTGTCAACCACAAGCCACCACGTGAACTCCAAAGGAGACCTCACCATAAACCGGCCACAACTTCATTCAACGCTGTTAGGTTGGAACGAACTTGGGCTAAGGACAAAGTCTCTAAAGCCTTACATATTTATCCACGAGCATAATCCTTTAACTCCGTGGAGTGAGAACTAAGTCCATCATTTATAACTGTTCGGTTCAGGATGTGTGCAAACCCAAAATTATCCATTAACCTCCGCGAAAGAAATCCATTGTGGGGCTGCCGGTATCCGTGGTGCCAGTATATAGCAACTGATGGTGCTTTCGGAGAGAACTCTCCTACAATATTCAATCCTGAATCGATTAGGTTATGCTAGACCTAATCCTAGACCAACGAGCATAGCTTGCCTTTACCTTTTAATTACTTATAAGCACATTCGTTGCCATGTTATTTCATGGATTGGGCAGTGGCAGACGTTTTACCGCAGTCGTCCAAAGGTCATGGTCTAGAAACGGAGAATTCCGTCGCCTCAAAGTGCACCTCACCAACATGTAAATTTTGCCAAGGTGCATACTGTACTACCCTGGGTGTAGGGGGCTATACAGACCGCTTTTAGAGAAGTACTTTGCAAAAATTACAGTTCAAGTTATTCTGATAGGCTCATTATCAGCCGCCTACAGCTTTTAATTAATTGTCATGCTGTTTTCTTTGCTTCGTAACGTTTGTTAGTCGTGCTTTGTTTTGACACTTGTTGTATTATATTCCATATTCTTTCAAAAGTGATTTGAGTAGAAAAAGAAAATGATAAAATTTCAGGTTTCAGCTGATTTTGGTGTTTGGAATGCGAACCCCAAAGTTGGTAGATAGACAGTGTAAAGCTCTGAAAATGTGTAAAAAAAAACATTTATATTACTACTGCTTTTATGCGAGCCGCATAATAAAGATTCAACTGTAAATAAATTTATTAAAAAAATATACAAAATAGCATTTTTATTAGGGAGCTATTTCACAATGAACTTTGTTAGATGTTGCCATTAATTTGTGAATTTAATAAAGTTTTACTCAGTACAATTACATACTTCACTCTCACCCATTACAGTAGTCAAGTGTAGTCGTGCTCAATTAGAGGCATGTGTTAACTGAAATTGAAATTTGGAATGAAAAAGTTATACCAAAAACCCTGAAGGGGAGATATTATTTTATACATACCCATATACATATACTTACATATACTTATAATGTGTAAATACATACATATTTAATTTTTACGTTTAGAATCTCATATTTTACTCAATGAAATAAATTAACATTCCAGAACATCAGAAACGCGTAGCAGAATAATGCCAACTGTTTAACGTAAAATAAAATTAATTCTTGTTAATTGTTTTGTTTTTATAGTAATTATTTCGAAATTGAACACGAAGTATATAATTATTCTTGTAAACAGTGTATCCGTACTGATAATCTTGGAATTAATATGCATCATTTACTCTTTCCGTATTGAAAGTGCAGACAAACGAACGAATGCTTTTTAAAATTTCCGAAAAGAGAGCTGTTTCTAAAAAAATGTTTTTTCTATGAAAAAAGTGTATTTAAAATTTATACAAAATATGAAAATAATTGTATATAAAATTTTTATTATTATTATTAATATTATTATTGTTGTTGTTCTCGTTGTTGTCATCGTTGTTGTTGTTGCCGCTGTCATGGGTATTGTGCATTACCAATTACTTGTAAAATATTCAATGCTCTTTTTTATTTCGTATCTGTGAAATATGTATTTTTAAGATTTTACATATTAACTATCTGTTTAAAGTTAATATTTAAATTAAAATGAGTTAATATTTTAAGTAAAATAATTAATTTAATGTGTTAAATAAATTAAATTCGTTTGATTTAATTTTTAATTTTAGACAATTATAAATACATCCGTACACACATACATATTTATTTCCCTAATTTTTTAATACATTGTTATATGTAATTTTAATTTTATATGTAATAATTTTAAAATTTTCCATAAATTAGTTGTTATTATTTGTATGTAGTTAAAGTTAAACACCCAAAGTGCATTAAATCTATTCTTATATACATACATATACATACATACATATGTACAAACAAATGAAAGTATATATATTTTTTTAAGTTTGCTTGTCTAAAATCTTGCCTAAAGTGTAAGTTAGGAATCAACTTAGCGTTCTAGGTTTCGATGTTCGAATAAATAATAGGTAAAAGATTTTGAAAGGGGTTGCAAGTTAAAGTAATGCGGCGTTGCCAGTTTTGAGAACTGGTACACAAATGTGGGATTTTCAACATTGGACTTTTTAACTTGGTAGCTTTTAGTTAAACACTCCCGAATAAAATTGAACACGCCCATAAAAACTAAATTTTAAAAACCATTTCTTTTTTCAAACAAACGTCAGAGTTTTAAGGCGTTTCTCTCTCCCCATCTCTCTTTTGCTAAATGTATGATTATTTTTGATTCTCTAAAATTGCTATGCACTCATACATATGTGAATATATATGAAATGACATTGCTGATAACCATATCGAAAATTTTTTTGTGTACGCATGGTTTTAAACCCAATTGCAAATAAAATGAATTTTCAATACTGGGAGTATTAATGGCTGGAGCAGTTCCCAAGCTCACTAACTACGTCGGGTCGTAATAAAAAAGAAAAAAATTCTCATGAATTTTTTCATGCGCTTTAACATTTTATGCCAGAAAAACTCCACGCTATCAGCAATGTCTTCGTTCTCACTGTCCACATTACATAAGCAGGTTATAAAATATACAGAACAATTAAAAAACCGTAAGTATGCAAACTTTTCCTTATTTCATTTGAATTAAGGGGATTTTTGGGATACGGAAATCGAAAATTGGGCGTAAAGTTTAAAAAAGACTGGTACTTCTGTATTAAGAAAGAAACTACATAATAATTAGACAATTTCATACTTGGGCGACATAATTAGTGCCTACAGAGAGAAATCTAATAATTCAACTAAGCAAATGCATTAATGACTCTAATGTATATATACTAATTAAATCAGTTCACTAAAGAAATTTATTGCAAAAGAATACAGTGAATGACAGCTTATTTCAACTACACTCTTTAAGCAACAATAAACCATAATTAATTATAAATAATAAACGAACCATAAATCATGTATTGCCCAGATATGGCTTATTTGGAACTACCAAAGTGCTACCAGTAGCGCAATTGGCTCATATAAATATTACTAAAAATGAATGGCAATATTAGACCAAAAAGACCGTTAACAATATATCTCAACCCGAATGGATTTGAGAACAGCACTCTAAGAACAATGTTCGAAAATAGCTATCGAAACTACACAAAAATTACTGCTGCCTATGCAAAGCAGACTACAAGCCGCGATTGACCAAAAACAGAGGACACACCAAATTTATATATATATATATATGTATATATGTATGTATACATATGTTAATTTTAGAACAAATTAAATTTTTTTTTTCTTGAAGATAAACTGTTTTATTAAATTGTACTCACATTCCTTCAATATTTCACGATATTCAAAATTTGTGTCGGCTTAAAATTTCTTAATATGTGTTCTTGAAGTAAGCTGTGAGAGCCGTATGTGCATTCATACCAGAAAATATACAATTTATCATGTTGAAACCTATTTTCGACCGATTCGTCCCGAATCGAACAGCGGAAAAGTAAAAACCAACCAGACATACAGATTATCAATTGAAGAGAGACAAAGCAGAGCGTACGTATAATTGGATCAAATAAACGTCACTTGTCATCACGACACATCATCAGTGGCATTTAAGAAATTCCCAGTTCAATGCATTAATTGCTCTAGTTAGGATATTTATTATTTTTTATGAGAGCTTTAATGAAGGATATTGCATTATGATATGGCTAACAAATGTAATTTGTAAAATTTCCCTGTTAAACAAATTTTTTTGCGACGTATTTTATATATGTGCACATATAAACGTCAAAAGTTTAATTTTTCATTGCGGGGAAAGCTTCCCCGAAAATAGGGACTAGTATATAATCAAACCAATATCAATTTCAATGGATTTTGAATAGTTGACAGAATGATGAGGCTTAAAGGTTATCCAAATAAAAGAGAAAAATTTTAAATTCCAATTTATCACTACGATCCCGTGATCATATGCAGAGGAAACATACGAAGCGTCGGAAAATGAATAATAAAAACTATGTGTTATAAAATTTTAATAAAAGAATTACAGTTAATTGTTGTTTAAAACAATGATATTTAACTTAATTGACAATTTTTTCTATGTTCGCATATAATTGACATTTCGAATTACTACTGAAAAGTAAAGATCATGACAAATTTGACAACTGTATATGTATAATAATTATATTACACTCGTAAATATAATCATTATATTACAAATATTTGTTATTGAATTTCTGTGCAATTATTTTAGGTTTTTTCTCTGTAACGGGTCATGGAAACATAATCCACAACCAACATTTTGTTTATATAATTCAGATATTTCT
The DNA here is from genome assembly GCA_963402855.1 of Ormia ochracea. NCBI lineage: Eukaryota > Metazoa > Arthropoda > Insecta > Diptera > Tachinidae > Ormia > Ormia ochracea. The sequence continues at coordinate 30,273,466 of OY727108.1, forward strand.
TTAATAAAAATTTGCTGCCCTTTTTAGAGTCAGGTGTTGTAAACCTCTCATTAAAAATAAATTATAATTGTTATGAATTAAAACACATATTTTTAAATTTAACTTTTATACACATGCATATATACATATATATATATATATATATGTACACCGACACTGATTGTAAGTATATATATATAAATGAATACTATATACACTAAAAATTAAGAAAATATATATAAAAAAAAAATAAATATTTTTAGCTCAATTTTATGGAAAAAAATTTAATTCATACTAAATATTTTAATTTAAAAAGATATATACATATTTATATAAAAGTACGTTTAAGTGGAAAACACAGCTTTTCTTGTCATTATTTATTTTTTATTATTGTTGTTTATTTTTGTTGTAACACATTCCAAAGTAAAAGGACCAAGATTTAGCTGAATAAATATAAAAAACTTAAAAGGCATACAAAAAATATTATAAATATACATACATACATACTTACATATACATATATATATATATTTAAGTAAAATTTCAAACATTTTTTAATATACACACTTAAATGAATATTTATTGTTGTCTTTATACGCTTATTGTTTGTAGTAAAAAAATTATCAAAGAAAAGAAATTAAAAACTAATTACACTTTCAAAAGTCAAAATAGAAATTTAATATGATGTGCCTTGAATTAGTCAACCTGTCAAGGCTCCGTTTTACAAGTTTGATAAAATTTTATTGAAATCAGTTGAACGAAACATGAATACCAAAATCATGAGACTCTAATTAAATGTTCTCTGTCACAAACATTATTTTGAAAAAATAAATTTTTGAATGTTTTCAGTTTCAATCAGTTTCGTCTACGTAGGTGAATGAATAATGCGCAGCCTACTAAACCGGAGGTTGCGGGTTTGATTCCTGCCTAGATGTTGGCTGTTTTCCTGCATTCAAGCCGAATGCTTTTGCATTCGCAGACGAATTAAAATTTGCATCTTTGTAAAATTGCGTTATAGTTGTGTGACTTTTCTGTTCATTATTACCATTTTATTTACCATCATTATTATTTTCTGCCATCATTATTACCTTTTCCTTAAAGATCTCGCACACACGAAAACAATACGAGAATTAATGGAGTACGTGAAGGATTGAAACAATGGCCGATAACGACCGATTACAATTTCAATTCAATTCCAATATCATATCAATTCCAATGAAATTTTAAAATACCGTTTCAAGTGGAGAAAAGGACAATCAGTTACTCGAAATCGGTAAAAATCTGAAGATATTCTGCTGCCCTATATATAAAAGGCAGATCTGAACAGGATAGGCTGTAAGAGCAATGTCGTTGCTTGATCCATATTTTACATGTACATTAGCTAAAGTTATATGTCAAGTGAAAGTGAATAAATATCAAATTATTATAAGCAAAAAAAAAAAAGAAAAACCAAACAAAAGGATAAAGAATGCCTGAGAAGATCTGCTTTAGCATGCGGTGAAATGCGCATAAGGAGCAGCAGATATTCCGAAAATAATATTTTTATTACTCTGCTGAATATTAATTTGTGTAATTTAAATACAAATTGAAAATCTTCAAAAGGACTTGAGAATATTTTTTTGTACATTTTAATTTTGTTTTTTATTCGCTGGCCTTGTGCATACTGGCACTGCAATATCTGCTTCTATTCGTATAATTTTTCCTTTTCATTACCTTTCGCCCGAAGGAAGTCGCAATATTTTTATTTTAAACAATTTCTGAAATAATTATTTAAAGAATTGCAGGTACCAAAACTCGAAGTTTAGTTAATGTAACGGAAAAAAGGCTTTACAATGTAATTCTCCAATAATTGTCACTCTTATTACAGTTTTTTTTTAAATAATTATAATTAAAAAAAAAAAAATACTTGCACGCATTTTGAATAAGAGGACACTTACGCAAATCAGTTCATGGTTGGACATTACAGGACGGGCTAAAGGCCGAGTCTCGTATAGCACATATAGTACAAAACGTATAGGTATGACGTTTTGTATTTGACTGGGCCTTAAATATATATGTGGGCGTTGAATTTAAAAAAGAAAAACGGAACCGCAGAGCGGGCATAGACTACACATAAGTTGTAATGCAATACTGCTAAATTCATACATGCATATACTGCGAAATCCTGTTAGTTTCCTGTATTTTGGTTTCGGTAATGTGATCACCCCTGTACAGGTCAGGTCGATCACTGTCATTTGTTTATCTTAATCAATTGACTGATATTGCGTTTTTATATGTCTACTAAACTTATATGTATTTTGTAAAAAACGGCTTTGTTATTTAAAAAAGGAACATTTTATGAAAATTTACATTAAAATCATGAAAAAACGGTATACAAACATGTACACTTGCGCATTGAAAACGATGTACGCACGTTCGTATATGTGTGTGTCTTTACATAAAAATATAAATATCGTAATTTACAAATATTTTATTATTAATAATAAGAAAACATTGAATGTGGATCTGTTTTTATCGTATTGCCTTAAGAAAAGAAAAAATATGTATGTATTTATTATAGAGAAAAATAATTTTAATATCCAACATATTTTATTACACCATTTTTCAAATAAGTATACTTTTTTAAGATAAAGACAAAGAAAATATGGAAAATCGGATTTATGTATGTGTAATACTTAAAATGAAGCATAACAAAATAAAAAACAAAATACTATATTATAGACGATTCTAAAACAATTTGTTATTAATGTGAATGTGTAAAAGTGCATTTGTGTAACAATTTTTTACATGTTATTTATTATAAATTTATATCAAAATAGCTATAAGAGTTTTCCGTTCTTATTTCGAAAATAAATGTTTTAATTGTATCAATGTTTTGGAATTGAACTCTTGCTTGGCTACTCGGCCGTTCATTAAAATTAATTCGAGAAAATTTTAAAGGTAAGTTGGTGTCAAAAGTGAAGTATGCACGCACTGTAGGGCACACAGTCTGCAAAAAAAATTAAGGAAAATTAATCCACAAAGTGTATATAAGAATTTTTTTTATACAAATATAAAAGATTTTCAACTCAAAAGTAGAATTTTGAGATTAACTTTATAAAATATTAACAGTAATATAAATAATTAATATTGTTATGAAATAAAACAAAGCGAGGGGCAACATCTTGCAATAAAAAGTTTATCTTTGCAAGTAACCGGTCGATTGATTTTTGCTCATTTCCGTTTCCTATCATGTTGTCAAAATGTGTATGAATTTTCATCTACGTCTGTTTAAAAAAAAAATGTTTAATTTTTTGCTGTGATTTTGTAGAATAAAATATTAATATTTTTCAGTTTTTCTCCACCAGTAGTTGTTTATTGATAATTTTCAAAAAGTATCAAACGAGGTGTCAAAATAATTATGGTTGAGAGATTAAAATGTAACTTCCTTAGAAATTGTATAAAATCGTTGAACATTAGTTTAATTATTATTGACTCAGTTTTGACTTGGCAGTATGGTGACTTAAATACGATCACAGATTCATTTACGTCTTTGCGCTTATTTTTCAGATTTATAATATATGTATATGTATAGATAGAATTGTCCTAAAAAGAAAAAAGTAAAAAATAACATGGTGCGGAAGGCACCACGTTATTTGTTTTTTTAGGGAAGGGTCACTTATAGTAAATCAAGTTTAACATGAATTGAATGTAATTTGGTTAAGGCGTCGTTGGGTGTGCATATCACTTCGCCAATCACGAATGGCTAAGTTCGTGGATTAATAATACAACCTGCTTCATCCTTCTTCTGAACCAGTATTTCAGCTGCGAGATGAGATGAAAAAAGTTAATAAAAGGCTCGTTTCACTGTCTTGGACTGACGTACCATTCATTCGCACGAAAATCTGATAAAGATACCCTTCTATTTGAAAAAATCGCACCGAAATGGCGTTACTGGTGTCATCCTATCATACAAATTTTTTCTTTGCTGATTGAAGTAAAAGTAACTCTGATCGGATGGAAATGGTTTTCATAAACTTTTCCTTTTCATAGAAATCGGACATTTTCTGTCACACTATTTAATTTTTAAGGCATATTTGGCAAATCGTACGGATGTGTAAGAAACCGTAAAGAGACCTAAAAATGATATCGAATAATACGTTATACGATTTTTTTTGCGGCAATGCAATGCACGAAGTCGCTGGTCTTACAAAAAGAAACATGTCTAAGTTATTAGTTTGATTTTGGTTAACTTTTCGTCTTCTCAAAATGAATGTACTGAATAATGTTAAGAAAAGTCTGGCCAGATGGGGTTTTAAATTGCCAAAACCGAGAAGCAGAAGATCGGAAATATGTATGCTTTATAGGGCTTAATATTATATCCAGTAATATTATATCCATCCTTTTTGTGGGAGAAGTGTATAAAATCGCTGCGAGATATTGCAGTGATTTCTTCAATACCGTGACTTGAAGCTGTGAAAAAAAGAATCCAAAAATCATTGGAATCATCATGAAGAAAATCATAATTTAAGTGGTGAGAATAAAAAAGCTTTACCTTTAGGTTTTTCTTTTATTAAAAATTGTTTGTTTATTTTATTACACAAATACAAATGAAGTTTTAATCTTTTTTATACTCGTGTTTACGTGTGTTCGAATTGAGTTTTCATGCCTTTTAAATGTTTATTACAATAATCATAAATAAATAAATTTAACACCCTTTCTTCCCGCGGTTATATGTATATGTAAATGAAGTATATAAAACGCTTATGTAATAAAATATGCTCTCGTAAAAAAGAAGAAAATTATTTAAATACATTTTAGGTAACAACAACTCATTTATTACATATTTAATTAGAGATTTCGTTAAAAATTATTTCCTTCCTTGTTCAATAAAATGTATGATAATCATAATCTTTGGTATTTTATATATATATGTATGTGTGTATTGAAATAAGTTCTTGTTAGTGCTTTTGGAAAATAAATAATTTTGGATTTTTTTTTTCTATTTTACTTAAGGTAAAGCCAGAAATGAATGATTGGTGCGTATTTTGTAAATTATGCCGTACACAAAATCAACCTCTGAAATGCGAGTACTCGAATTTATTAGTATAACTTATTTATTTAGTATAAATGTGCACTAAAAAAGGAATATATTATTATCTATTTGTTTGACTACATTTAAGTAGTCGGTTTCTTGTTATTCCTCCTTTGTTGTTGGAGACAGATGGCTAGTTATGGATGTGAGTAAGCGTTTGAATGTTTTCGAATATGGATTCATTTGAATGCAATTGACTTTAATATCGTATTCATTCATATTTTTCAAAAAAGCGTTTCTTTAAATCCGGCGGATAAGTTACATAAATATAATGCTCATTGTGTCCAACTTCATTTTGTATGATTTCATGGGATGAGGAGGAGGCGCGCAGCGACTGTTGCGAACCGCTAACATAACGTTGTCGAGTTTCAAACGGACGTGGTATGGTGTTATAATGTTTCACACCGCCAACACTACTGGCCAGTGATGTGCTGCCCAAATGCGTGGCTGGCAGAGTATTATCACAATCAATTTGTGCTGAATGATGGCTAAGAGCTCCGGTGGAACCGGAATTTGGTCCATGTGCGTTCAAACCACTTGCAACTACAGATGTTGTCATGGGTCTACTTATATAGTCGCGTCGGTCTAAAATGTCCTGTTGGTACGCCACATTCGTCTGCTGATGACGCAGTGGAGTTTGTACGCCCCCGATGTTGCTGCCACCGGTCATGGCTATTGTTGGTGTAGCCGGCAGACGCTGATCTCCTATGTAGCGTCTTGGACTGTGACGATAATCGTATTGCACTGGTTCTGGGTATATATCGTGTTGCATTGCTTGCTGGTGGTGATGCAGCTCGGCCTCTTGTTGCAGATGTTGCTGCACTTGTTGTTGTTGGTAATAATATGGGGCGTTGGTCTGAGGCTCTACGTTGATCATACCACGATGTAGGGTGGTGGTAGGGTAATCTTGGAAAAGGTAATGGTCTTGGTGCAGACTTTGCTGTTGTTCCAGCTGCTGCTGTTGCAAATGCTGCGGATGATAGTGCTCGTGGGGGTGTATATACATATGATGATGATTGGTTGTTGAATTGATTGTCGTCTCTTCGGAGCTGTAACAAATAACTTGGGGTTTAATCTAGCGCTAGTCTTTATGGACATCTGGTAGCTTATGTCTACGGGGAAAGATGGAAGAGTTTTAGTGGTTGTTCTCAAATCACAAAACTGTATTTGATTAAAAATGTTAATTGTTAATTGTCTGCACGCCATTATTCACAAGTAAATTTATAATTAAATATTTATTTTGCGCAGAGTTTTTTCTTATAAAAAGTGTGTAGAATATGACACAAGATTTTTTGATGGATTGCAGAACTTGGTTGCGAAATTTATTTTATTTGTTTTTATTTCTCTAGAAGAGATCATTTTAAATTTGAATTTGCCAACAGGACAAACTTTTCTGTCTCCCTCGTAGAAATATAAAGGACTTTTAGATTACTTACTCAAAAAGTATCCAAATAATATAGTAGCAAAAACAAACACCGGTAGACAAAACAAAAATTAAAATTAATATTAAACCCCAAGGAAAGGCACGTGGTTCTAAAGGGCCATCTTCCCAGTAACGTTCACAGGTTAAATACCAGCACACAGCTTTGTTCATTTCCTCTAAAAGAGTAAGAGAAAGGAATGCCGACTGTAAACTTTCCTCAATTAATGTGAATGCATGTGCGTTGACTTTCACTTACCCTCCATATCCCTAAATTGTTGATCGCTTATAGACAGTATAAGGCCACCAATACAACTTCTAACCAAATATTCGCATTTGGCTTTGAGTTTACTTAGTTCATACACCTTGCAGTTGGCTCGTATTTTTTGTATATTTGTCAGTTCGATACTCGGGGTCTCATTGCCATCTTCCGCCGGTGTACTGGCATTATTTTTAGAACTTGTGCTATTGAAAGTGTCCTCTTTGTTCTCAGCAACGTCACCAGATGATTTGGCGTAGTTATATGTTTTCGAATCGTCACCCGATAATAATGTTGCATCTTCAACTGTATTTGTTTGTTTCGTTGTTGGTTTTTTTGCAGATGCACTATTCTGTTTATGAGCGTACGATTTTGACGAAGCCGCTGACATGGATGAACTACTGTGGTAAATGTGCGGGGCTGAAGAAGAAGCTAAACTATCAGCTGCAGACGGTGCTTGGAGCAATTTTGAACGCGAAGCACCATTATAGTTATAAAAGTTTTCATTCGAATTTTTATGTGAATCTGAAAGAGAATATTCATTGTGAGTATTTGATATTGCAAAGAGAGATGCAAATTATTACCAGTCTGTAGATATTTGGACTGACCAATATTATCATGGCGCAATTGACGATTTTGAAGTTTGACAGCGCCAATTGAGGAAGTTCTGCGATGTTAATAACATCTTAAGTTTATTAAATAAATATGTATCTAAAGGAAAAGCCTATCATTACCTGATGGGTAATAAGCTTAAATAAGCCACATTCGCCTTAGCCAGTGCTGAATTTTGACCCAACGAGTCACCCCAAACTTCAATGTCTGTAACAATACTTTGATCGCCCAGCTTCAAAGATGAGGACTCTTCTGATTCAAATACTTCGCAGCGCATTATATCGCAATAATCAGCCAAACACACAGCATCTTCCACCTGATTAACAACAAATGAATTAATGAACTCATGCATTTCGAATTCTTTCCTGGGCTTTGTATATGGAGGATCGGCCGTAATTACCTCATTTATTACAGTTCCATGTCTAGTTTCGAAATGTAAATCCAAAAATTTCTCCTGATAGAAACTTTTACCACACAAACGGCACGTCCATTGTGTGGGCCTATCACGTTTTTTGGCATCTTGTCGGGGTGCAAAAATTTCTCGAAATGGATGTAAAGGGCATTCAAGAGGAAGTTTAACCTGCAGTATTATATTATTTAAAATATTGTTATAGTTATAGTCAGCAGATACTTAGTAAAATTAAAAGTGCATCTCACCTGATATTTATCTAATATCGGTGTCCATTTAGATCGTACAATCTTACGTACTAAGCGGCTGTTATCTTTTGAGCAAAAGCGTTTGATGACATGTGTTTGAGGCCATGGTATTAATAAAAATAAGTAAATTAGGAAAATCTACAAAAAATAAATTTGATAGAAAATTAATTGATTAGTCAATGGTTTTTCAAATTAAAGGACCACCGGGAGGCTTGATTATAAAATGTTTTTCCCCAAGCAAATGGCTTACAAGTGAGAAACGGAAATGAATGAGAAATAGTATACACTTTAGTGTGGTCTAAAATGTTCCTTTGTTTTCTTATTAGTAAATGTCGGGAAGGTTTTCCTTCACGTTCGGACTATCGGATGATCTTTCATTTAAAATTGTAAGAAAAGAAGGTTTCGCATAATGCCGATGTCTGAATGCGAATTAAATCTGAAGAGAGCACTTTCAAATCTGTACATTCATCCATTCATACATAAATGAAAACTAAAATTTGATACTTATACTTTTCGTATTTATTTAATAATATATAAAAAAAAGCATTTACTACATTATTCTTCTTCCAATCTTTTCTGAAGATATTTGAAATGGGAGCCACCGAAATGCATGCACTAGATAATAAGACATCAGAACAAATTTGTACACTTAAACTCTGAAGCACCATTATAGAACTGACTTAAAAAGTCAGTACAGCTTGTTTATAAAAAATATAGCTTAAGCTAAAAAATTAAAAATTTGATAATTAACTTTTATTTATTTAAAATTCGGCTATTGGTTATTTATTCACTGTTGAGTTCTCATTAAGTATTCGCATATGAGGAAATTTGCATAAAATTATAAATACACATTTATATATTATTATTAATATCGAAAATCGGAACAATTAACACAATTAATTGAAAACACAAATAAGATCTACAATTAGTTAATGTTATATAATGCACTCATATAATTATATAACAATTAATTATAGTCTAGTGTGGAAAAGCCATTTCACTTTTAGATTAAGTTCCGCAATAATTATAATTTTTTCCCTCTTGAAAGACTTAAGTTGTACTGCCATCCAGTGTTCCATATGTTAAGTGGCATATGTATATTGGGATTTCCATTTTTCAGCATGATGCGATAATTTTCGATTAACAGTAATTATTTCAGGTAAAAGGCCCCTAAAAAATTTAAACAATAAAATATATTTACAATATTCGTATATTTCAATGACAACATTTATTTTCTAACCACTATAGTAGCTTGCTTGCTCCTATAAAATACGTACTTTATATCTTGGTGCGAAAGCCAGTCTAAAACCAAAAATTTAAGGACCAACTACAAATCAAAATAATGGAATTATTACTTCTGGTAAACACACGGTAGAGATCTTAGATGAAGATTGGAGACGATTGAATGCAGATTCTCATTGGTATTGTTGTTATCCTGAGTATTGATCTGTTCATGAGAATCTAAGAGTACATCTCTTAAGTGAACATTAGCTATTGTGATAGTAACATACATATATACTTATGTATCTTACATGCACATCCGATTTCGCAGTTGAAAAGAATGTTATCAAAAAATATATTCGTCAAAATAAATATGCATTTTTTGTTTCATTGAAATTCAAACGGAGCTGAAGAAACCAAAGCTAATTCGAAAGGGTCCAAAACATACCAATATTAACTTCAGAACATATGAAATATATTTGCTCCGACCAGTGACACCATTTTGGCGCGTTTTCTGTATTTTACAATACTTTAGTCTCTTCTTTAACGCAAAACTTTGGCGCAAATTAGCAAAAGTTATTTATTTATTCGTTGCCTTCAATTTTTTTCTTTTTTATTATTATAAAGTTATTTTAATTTTGAACGCAAGTCAAGTTATTGTTTAGTTAGATATAATTTGTAAATTTACTTATAAAAAAGCCAAATTTTAAGTGGAATTTGCAAATTTCCCGATGGGGCTGTCATCATGCGATTTGCAGTCAGAGTAGGAAATGCCATTGTTTGCCGCTGCTGAGTTTGTACATAAGCAAAAGTAATCAGACGTCTGCTTTTTTTATAACTTTTTTTTCTCAAATCCTTTATTTCTTTTCAATACAGCAAAAACTTTTCTCCACTTTTTTTCTAAATTATTAAATCTTGTAGCAAAGATTTTGGAAAAGTTATATCTTGGTTTCCCCTTTTTTCATTTTTTTTAACCTTTTAACCTTTGGAGCAGCTTACGGTGATTTTGGTTTTCCGACGCCTTCGAAATTAAATTTTTATTTGAGCTGCTGAGTATAGTGCATCAGCAACTATTGAAATACTACTAGCTAGTATTATTGGGCATTTATATTGTTAAATTGTGACTATACTGCTTGAAAATAAAAAAAAAGTAAATAAAATATATCCACACCATAATGGTTCCAGCTAGGAGATCGTATTATATTTATTGTTAATAGCATCTGTATGCCTGCAAATATCTCTGTTAATCATTTTATTGCCATTCGCGTAGTAATTCTCAACTTGCTGCTAAATATAGATGTATGCACATATACATCAGTATTTTAATGAATATAGTCAGTATCTATTTAATTTGTATTAGTGGAAAGTATACTTGTAAAATCAACTATTTTATATAAAAAATCTAACCACAAAACCGAAATATCTGGATAATTCCCCGCGTAAAAAAAAATTTTCTCCCTTTATCATTAAGCAAAATGTTCATTGCAAATGTCCAGCGTAGTAGTGACAGCCAATATTTATAATGGCTTTACAAAAGGGCCAATGTTAATCCAGCGGAAATGTCGACAAATCTTATCTGCAAGCGTCACCAAATGTCCAAGCGACTTTATATTGAATAAAACATACATACATATATATCTTATAAAATAAAACATATATATATATATACAATACATACTTACTGCAATACAGCAATTAGAATATGCATGTAAATCCAAACATGCGGAAGAAAATATTAAAAAAGGAAAGCAAATGCATTCTATAAAAAGGCCTGGCGTTAAGCCATTGACAACAGAAATAATGAGTACAAGAAAAAATGTGTGAATGATAATTAAATAAGAGACTTGCAATCAAAGGACAAATCGCTTAATTAAGTTATGAATGAAAGGCACAGTAGAATGAACTTTACATGTAAATTAAAATATTGTGAAATAAATAACAGGGATGTGAAAATGTAGCCATGTTGTCTGGTATTGTTATGGCCATTATTAAACCATTGTGGAAACCAAACACGTAAAGGTAAAATTGCCCTTAAAGGGCGTGAAGACATATCTGCTTTGTTTATTTTAACCGCCAAATACCGCATGCTAAAGCACGACGGCAAATGTCTAACAAATAGTTAATAGCTTGCACATGTACCTTTATTTTCAGGTCACTTGCTTTTGAACGACTTAAATAAAAAGAGCAACTACAACCAGTACATTCAACGCAAGCATGCGTTGACATAAAATTGAATAATCAAATCGAACAAAAATGACCAGAGGAACGGACAACAATATCAATAACAAAAAAATTGAGAACACTCATATTTTTATATATGTATGTATGTGCAATAAGTCGCAAAAAATCGATAACACGCTGACAGGATTTAAATGAAAAAAAGCGAAAAGTTACTAAAAAGGATGTAGGAAGGAAAAAGCTATACATGTTTGCTGGAATGTTGTACATTATTATCTGCTTAGAACATGTGTATCGGTGTGTAGGTACGTGCGTAAGGATATTTATTTTTTTTAACTTCTCATAAGATTTTAAACAAATTCTGTTAACACAAAATATAAGGTCAAACAATTTCGTTTACATACATACCTCTAAGTTAATAATTTTGGAACCCATACATAATAATTTTTTGTGTAAATTCTAGTTACAAAATATAATAAAATGTTTAGTTCACCAACCACTTTTCTTCGTAATAAATATATGTGCATACATATATTCATATGTACGTACGTATGTGTAAAACCGAAATTCTCTTAAATATTTTATTTAAACTTTTTTTTTAACTTTTTCACTATACATATGTATTTTTATTGCTTTTTGTGTGGATCTTATTTATAATTGGAAAAACTATGATTATTTCACTACATGTGTATGAATATGAATTAAAGTATGTACGACTACAACTGTGAAAATACATTAACTGTCTACGAAAAATTTTCCGAGTTTTCCTTTTCCTCTTTTATCGCATAAAAGAATATTTCTGAGCACGCTAGAGAGAAAAAATCCTTCTAAGCTAGGCGAATTCCAACTAGCTGCTTTTAGTATCACCGCTCCGACAGCTTTCTTGAATAAATAGAGAGAGAAATGTCAAAAGTTTTTTATGTGGGTTATTTCACTAGACGGTTATTAAGAAATAGCAACATGAAACGAAGGGAAATATTTATCTGTGCAATTCCATCTATAGACCCCGCATTTACTTCGCTGATAAGTATGCTTCAAAATATTTCAATAAGAAATAATTTGCGCTGCATTGGTATCGTGAAGTAGAATTTATTCTGTACCAACCAAGATACCAGTATGATTTTCGACAATTATCACCAATTTTCTATGTTAAATTTTGCATTGTACAATAAGTCGAATTAAATTAGAAACTTGTATTTTCATGTTTGTGAATAATTATATATCCATTAAAATGAAAAAATAACGTCTTGTTTTTCTTCAATTGAATTGAGATTTTTAAGATAATGGTTTGATATTATGACATGATTATATGGATTTTCGTTATTTTACAAAAAAATATTACGTGGCAACTTGACCTCTTAACATTTCTTTCAACGTGGTATTAGTCAAAATTGCATGATTTTAAAAAGAAGCAGCACTATCTGACCAATCAACGTGTACCACGCATTGTGAATGTGTGGTGGTAGATACTGTGTAATTTTATAGAATAAAAGCGATAAATGATCTGTTTTTAACATAATCGTGTCATAAGTTATTAGTTAAAACACAATAAATTAATATTTCTAATAATAATAATAGTAAACACATATTTAACAGGATGAACCTAATACCATTGGTTTTACTGATACAAATTTTTTTATGTCTTTTAAACTCGTCTTTGGGCGGAAGAAATTTTTATAAAATTCTAGGAGTTGACAAAAAAGCTACAACGAACGAGATTAAGAGAGCTTACAGAAAGTTAGCTATTGCAATGCATCCGGACAAGAATAAAGGTGATCCTGATGCTACAACAAAATTTCAAGAATTGTCGGAAGCCCATGAAATACTAACCGATGAAAATAAACGCCAAAAATACGATAAGTGTGGTGAAGAGTGTGTGAAGAGAGATGGTATGACGGACACTGGGAGTGATCCTTTTTCCAGTTTCTTCGGTGATTTTGGCTTCCATTTTGGGCATGGCGACTCTCATCAGCATGACACTCCGAAAGGAGCTAATATTGTGATATATATGAATGTAAAATTGGAGGAACTATATTCTGGAAATTTTGTAGAAGTTGTGAGAAATAAGCCTATACAAAAGCCTGCAGGCGGTAAACGAAAATGTAACTGCCGTCAGGAAATGGTAACACGTAATTTAGGTCCGGGTCGTTTCCAAATGATACAACAAACTGTCTGCGATGAATGTCCCAATGTAAAATTCGTAAGTGAGGAACGTACGTTAGAAATTGAAATTGAACCGGGAATGGTTGATAATCAGGAGACAAAATTTATTGGTGAAGGTGAACCTCACATAGATGGCGATCCTGGTGATTTAATAATAAAGATTTTGCAGCTGCCACATAGTCGTTTCCACAGAAAGGGGGACGATTTATATACCAACGTAACCATTAGCTTGCAAGTAAGTTATTCATTATGTGTTCTGTTGTAGTAAACGTTTGCGATGGAAAAATTTGCTACCAAAACGAAATAATAATATTTTTGTCAAAATTCATTCATCTGTTCACTCGAAACTACATCAAACACAATTTGAAAGGTTCTGATAAAATATATAAATACCGATATATTTTTTAATATTCCAGTCTGAAAATCCCCATGTAGTTCTTTTTAACAATCATTCAAATTATTATTTTATAAAACTATAATAAAAATTTATGTATATTTTTTAAATGTGCCACTTACACATGTAATTTAGCTTGTAAGGCCTAACATCTTTTATGCCAATAAAACTAAATTTTATTGCATATTTTACCCAACATACATATATAAATATACATGTATTTAAAGTAATTGGCCTATAAGGAAAGGAATTTAATATAATAAAAATTATTGGTCAATTTGCCTTTTTAAGGATGCCCTTGTTGGATTTACCATGGACATAGAACATTTGGACGGCCATAAAATAACAGTTACAAGAGAAAAAATAACTTGGCCAGGAGCACGCATTCGTAAGAAGGGTGAAGGTATGCCAAATTACGAAAATAACAATCTACATGGCAATTTGTATATAACCTTTGACGTAGAATTTCCTAAAAAAGATTTGGAAGAGAAAGAAAAAGAAGGTAAAAATATTGTTCACTTAATATAAATTATAACGTTTTTTAAGCATTAAATTTTTTATTTGTTTTATAGATTTAAAGAGAATTTTAAATCAAATTTCGATAAACCGTGTTTACTCCCTATGAGAGGGGGTTATAAATACCTGAAAGACTTATAACAAATTCAAAAAATTAGTTTAATAACATAGTTTGATTAAATTAAATATAGCATATAAACTTTTATGTGAATATTATAAATTTATTTGTAGTTTTTGTAAAGAAAACCATTACTGAAAACTTTAAACTTAAATCTAAATGAATTTATTTTAAAACTTTATTAGTTTTACCATCAAGTAATTTATACTTCTATACAGTTTGGGAAAACAAAAATTACATACATACATGTACTATATATTTGTGAAAAGAATGAAACAGAATTTGATAGAAAAAAAATCATACCTAAAATTTTGTGTTTTTTGAGTTTTTGTTAATACGGGTTTTCTTTTTTTTCCAACCTTTTAGTTCTTCTTTGTATTATTAATTATCTTAGTTAATAGTTACATTTGTTTTATTAGTTATTTGTATTGTAAGTTATTAAAAATTCTTTACATGTTATTGGAATTTATTAAATTATGATCGTGAAAAAATATATATACATATATATATGATATAAACTTGCAATTGAGTCAAGTTCACTTTAAGCTCAACTATGCGAAGAATATAATAAAGCGTATATTTAGTAGTTGTTGGACATAAGCATAGGCAAAAGGCAGCTACGGGAATGTAGCTATCGTCAAGGAATGTCTGACTACCTTGCATTGAGTTGTACTTAGTCCTTCATCGGTTTCGTAAAAATATTTACTAAGCGCTAAATTAGTAAATTTAAAATATTACAAATTATCAACTTTGATCTCGAGTTAACTTGGTGTTTATAAGTTTAATAAATATTGAAATATTTGAATGCTTCTGATATGTGAGCAATAGGAATTATGTGTTATGTATCACACTGGCCTATGTGAAGTATGAAATGATCGAAAGTCGTTTTCGATCCAGGGTTAAACTCTTACCATGTAACACTTTCGGAACGAGTGAAAAGTGCTGCCACTAAATGAAATCATTTCGGAATTGCATTCGAATGTAGTATTCAACATTGGTGCAGCATTTATTATGCAAAATGTCAATATATGTATGAATTTGTGCTGTGCATTACACAATCGCCCATGTTCTGGAAAACGCATATCGCTTAAATTTGTCGTTTTCAAACCGCTAGACCATACTGAAGCGTTCTGGCTTATTTTATTGAAACTGCTCTTTAAACACAAAAGGAAATGATGTACAATTTAAATTTAATATATTTTCTCTTTATTTAAGCTAAAACTTATAATATTTTTTCACAATTTTAATTAAAAATATGCTATAAAAATTTACCTTCAGTTTTGCAATTGTTGGTCGCAATGGTTTACTTAAAAATGCAGTTTTGTTTAACCTGTACAGAGCTACGAAACTTAAAGCGCGGAGCAATGCTATTAAATTTGGAATTCTTCTGTGCAATTATATATGTATGTATGTACATACGCTTGGTTCGGAATGTCCAATGGATTGGAAGAATCCCTTAGTGTCCTTTTTTTAATTGACAATGCTTTAGATTGTAGCTTTTTCAAAGCCAATATAGCAAGCAAGAACGCTGTAGGCATTTTAATTTAAAATTTATTTCTTTGTTTGTGTTTTTTGTTATGATAAACCATATGTTTTCATTATTCGAACAAAACTTCGACAAATAGCAAAACGCCAGCAAATCGCTTCGTTTTCAGAACATAGCGAAATGCGTTTTGCGTTTTTAGAACCGTAAGCGATTTGAAAACGCTGCGTTTTTCACAACATGGGTGAATATTTGCATAGAGCATAATGTCGAACTACCTCCAGAAATAGCGAATAATGAAGAATTGGAATTGACATCAACAACTGCTTTATATTTTGAAGACAGAAATCAGTTCTTAGCCTTAGCCTAAGCTTTAAGAGATCAAATAAAAAACAATTTATAAAATATTCATTCATTTATTTCCACTGCAGTTTTTACTAATTCATATATAGTGGTTTTAGGAAAGAAAAAAGTTAAATTGTAATATGACATACTTACATTATGCAGTTATAAAGGTGAGCTACATTTCAAATGGCCTTTGCTTCGTATTAATATTTTTTGGAGCTTTTTCCCTATGGAAAAAGACTTGTATTAATTTTTTATCAATATACATAAATTTAACAAACTTCCCTTTTCAGTGTTTGGTGTCGACGTTTTGAATTGTTTACATTTTTTTATGATTCATCCGTTAGCTCAAATTCAAACGAGTACAAATACCGACTTTCGAGCTACTTTGACATCTACATTCGAAGTACATAGTAAGGCAAATCCGTAAGTAAAATACAAATATCGGATAATCTGATACAGAGCTCGAAAGTAGACTATGTATTCACGAATACGAGTTAGATGATAAAAAAATCCGAATTCGTAATATTTAAGTATCGAATTCAGTTACGTAATAACTCCCAGATGGCGTTTTCTTTGTAAGTGTTGCTCGCTAGCATCAATAGATGGAGCTTGTTGTATGCTGCTGAAAATTGGTCGTGTTTTCTTGTATGCCGAAGTGAATTCGCTTTGGATGTTAGTTTTTATTAGAGGGGCATTATTAATCTCACTTTCCAATCAGCGCTTCAACTCTGATAGTTTTTGTACAGTTTAGTTTATATACTATTATATAGTTCTCAATTAAAAAGGAAAGAATGATATAAATATGTTTGTTATTCCATTATTAATTTCTATAGTCTTGTGTACTTCATATGTATGTGTTGGTATTTTTCTTTTATTTTTAATGTTTTTTCCTTTAACTTTACCTTTTCTTTAATTTAACTTTAAAAAATTTAAAACTATCGTTCAAGAAACTTTATATTGGAATTTGTCAGAATTTGCTTTTGTATATTTCAGGCTGTCAAAACTCGTGTTATTTGCATAATTTTGTACTGCAAAAAAGAATAGAAATTTCATCATTTATAAGAGCTTTGACAACTTTGGTTTGCGAGTGTTAAAAGTATGTGTACAGGGGAGTTACTCTCGTTTGCGATGCATTAGAAAATGTTCGCAAAATAACACATTTGGTAGTCTTGTTTGCGTTTGCGTATGCGTTAACGCATCTCATCTACCCCAGTCTGGTATCACCGTACTTTGGCTTGCGAAAGTGGTTGTCAAAACTATAATATTAAAGAAATATCTTGCGCAAGCTATTTACTTAACGCAACTGAAGGAAAACATGAAAATCCTATAAGTGATACGTTACTTTTATTTATTTATTTTATACAAAACATAGATTATAAGCTAATAAAGAACTTCCTTACTTTTAAAAATAAGTATATTTAAAAAATATATGTATATTTTTATCGTATTAAGTGTATTTTTTTTTCAAGTTTAAGTTTTTTTATGCCGACGAAGTGCGAAAATAAATTTATTTCTAAATTTTTATAAAGAAATATTTATTTAACCATTATAAATTTTAACATGATTTTATGATCTCAAAAACAAATTATTTTTTATTTCATTTGGTTTTTGCATCGGTATAGTTGTTTGATCATTGCTAAAATCATTAATTTCAACTGCTGACAAAAGTTCTTCCCTGCTTTCTTATATGCAGTTTGGCATTTGATAAAGCATAGCATTGCCATTTTTAACTTTATGATGACCGTATTGCCACTTTTTCAATATGATATGCGCAAAGACTTGCGTTAATGTTATAGAATACCAAATTAGTTTTTTAACGCATCGCAAATGCTTTCGCATTGCAAACGAGAGTAACCCCCAGATCTCGAACCAAAAATTTGTACTGTGACAATTTTCTGTTACTAGCAGCAACAAAATGTATGTGTTGCAGATGGGTAAGTTTGTTTGTAAAATGTTTTGAGCTGGCAACATGATCAGCTGATGGAATTGTTCTTGTTTACTGTTCCTTCATAGAAAATTGTTGTCATTATAATTTGTTTATTCAATGGTGGAACTGAAGTCGTTTTTAAAAAATTTTTTAGAGGAAGAGAGAGATTGGTATATTAATAATTAGTTAAAATCAAACCAAGTGTGTAAATAATAAATGTAGCATGTGAAAGAAAATAAAAAAATTTAAAAATTTATACATTGTAAGTAAATACTCACCTACATGCATGTATATTATTAATTCGTTCGAATTTTTGGGAAAAAATTAATTTACACAATATAAGAAAAGCTAAAAGAGGAAACCGCGACAGGTAATCATTTTTAAACCTAAATTAAAATTGTAGAAAGTTTTTTAGCAAGGAATTTCCCTCCAATTCTTTTTGCGACAATCTAAAACATTTTATGCTGTCTGCATGTGTGGAAATATGTCTGCATGTAATATTTGTATATTTAATTATATATAACAAAAACCATTTGTGCAAGCTTTAATAAAAACTACGGTAAGACTTTGATACGGACTTGATCTGAGCCGAAGCCTAATACACCTTATAACATGCTCGAACTTTTAAGGCAAGTTTCAGATATATGCCTAAGTAACCAAAAAAAAAAATCCATGTAATTATATTCCACTTTAATCAGACCAAAAATATATCGGAAAAAAGCAGTTAGTAAAAAAAATTAACATTTGGTGTTAGCACCAAACAATAACATTATGAGTGCGGCTTGATTTTTCTGTTTACTTCTGCCTATTATACATAATTTAGAGTGCAAAGATTACTTTGCAAACACCGAACAAAAATTAAAAAAAGCTGAAGAAAATTTTGCCAAAGTAAACTTTCCTTGTCAAAATTAGGTGCTAAACGAATTTTTAACTACTCTGAAAAAGGTTTTTATTCAATATGTAATAAAATATTTAGATGTTTCAAACATTATGACTGCCCATTTGTTCGTTTCATTTGAAAGTGAAACTTAATAACTTAATTCTTGCCTTAATGCTTGAACTGGTGCAAAGCTTTAACGTATTCCAATGAAACTTTAATACGAAATATTGAATATTATTTAAATGTAATTGCGTATTTTGCTTGCTTTAAAAACATTAAATTGATAAGAAAATGCTGATGGCTGCGTGTAAATAAACAACACACAATGCAAACCAAAAGTTCTTTGTTAATGTTTTATATTTTAAAAGTGAAGGCCTTATTTGTACGAGTACGTATCAAATCGTTTAAAAAACTATATTCAAAAGAGTGACTAATCACTAATTATCGTATTTTAAGTAAATTCATTTCAACTTAGTCAGTTAATCTTAATATGTACGAGTGCATGTTTGTCTTTTGCCAACTTAGTATGAGTTACTGATAATTTTTTACATATATACAAAAGCATGTCTCCATGTAGTATACAAAACAGAGCTTTATTGTCTTACAATTTAAACATTAACCATTGCTCCATAATTGATATTTCAAATTGAAGTTTTTATCAACTCAAGTATAAAAATACTTATTGGTAAAACAAATTGAATATTGTTAAATTTTTTAACATACAATTTTTGGAAGTATATATAATGAATAGTTTATTTGATGAATTCACAAATTAATGCGATCTACTTCAGCTATATGCCTTCTCTGCCAAATAAAAGTACTAATCGATTGTTTGAATATTTAACACACTTTCCATTCTTCAATTAAATATGTTAAATGATGTACCCAATAAGAAAAAGTCCAGAAAATACATACATTACATATTATATACATACATACATATATGTATATGAAAATAATGAACTAAAACACGTTAGTTTGCAAGCACGGTATGTAGCATGTATTTTTATAGGTTCGTTTTGCTGTTGGCGATTTTTCGTCTGTTGCAGTTTGTAAAAGGTTAAAGAGCAATATTGGGCATTACCTTTAATTAGAAGATTGTATAAATATATATGTTTGAATACATATATACATATGTGTATGGTGTATAAATTGTGCTTTGTAAGTACAAAGTAGATTCATTTGTTCATATGATGATATAAATGTATATATTGCGAACTGTAATGACTAATTAATAGCGATAATGGTATTAATATGTAATGTAATTGGCGACAAGTGAAAACTTTTTGCAAGCTACAAGTACATGTAGAACACGGTCGGCCTTTACATATCTTTACATATGCAAAATTTATCGCAAATTATTTCCACGTTGATAGCGCTTGAACTACTAACCAAAATATTTTCAAATTAATATCAGAAGATCTATCACCAAAGTTATAAAATAGCAGTACATCGAGCTACGAGATCTCCTTCGATTCCTAGCCTTGGGCTGTTAAACATTCTATAACAAATCGCAACGACATATGGATATAAAAATCGAATTGCCAACATTTACAACATTTCATTTTTATTTTTGATTGTTCTTAATTTTTTAAATCGGAAGGGAACCAGTAAACTGCTAATATCTTAACTGAGCTTTTAGAATGATCATTTTGAGAACAACCGAAATATCACAAAAAAAATTATGTTTTTAGAAAACAAACAGGTTTGTCAGAGTTTAGCATATTAGTTTTGTTACAAAAGTAAATAGAAAATAAAGCACGCGTAATCTGCATATAATACACCGAAATACATCCTTGGGAAAAAACAAGTGATTGGTTAGTATTTGCTTAGTGTGATTTTGTTAATGAAATGACTGCTCCCGTATCTGCCGTCAGTCTGGAACTCGATGACTTCTAAATGCTGCGGGAGTGTTTGGCAATGCAGTTTTTATGCTTCTAATTTATTGGTTCTTTCTACATTTGCAGACTTATATGAACGTTCAAAGTTTTCTTAAATGACTCTTATTTTCACAAGAATATCATTCCATTACATAGCAAATGTATGCTTATATGTTATCTATGTTGCTTGCCCTACTTACGTATTATTTATTTTCTGATATCTTTTATGTAGAAGGTAAGATTTTAGTATGAGGCTTATTGGAGCTATTGTCAGTGCTACTAATGCCAAAATCCACAATGAAATAAATTGTGGCGCGTGGTCAATTATTTCCATATTATTTACTACATTTTGACTACTGTTTTCCCAAGTTTGATTAATATTTTTAGTCTTTGTAGAAATTTTTTAAGAGAGTGTTTCTTTTTCTTTGGCAACTCTTAATATGGATCCTTCAAGAGATTTTCCCTCAGTCATGTCTACTAATTTTCTGTTTTCTTTGTGGATGTCATAATCTTGAAAAGTATCCTTATCTGTTAATTTGTTATATATGTATGCACTCCTCTAATGTAATTTTTGCTCCTATATTCAAGAATTATAATAGTTCCGTATATTCATTAAACTCATCTCTAAAGTAATCTTCCATTATGAGTATAAAGTTAGATTTTTATTTTATTTTCTATTTTATTATTGATATTATACAATTACAATGTTTTATTTTAATTTTTTTTTTATATAATATTATTTTTTATAAATTTTTCCAAAGGCGGTGTAACATCTACACCCCCTATGCTTGCAGAATATCTTGCCCTGCAGTTTTACGATAGAAATTTTTGGGGTATTTTAATGTGTTCTTGCTCAGGTGGTTTTTTTTTTCTTCTTGGATTTTCCAGATTACGGGTTTCTTATTAAATGCAATTGGCCATGCTTGTGTGGGATTGAAGTTCTTTTGTAGATGCGCTTCCTTATTCTTTTTCACTTCCTACCTCTTGTGCAGGCGGATTGACTTCTTTCATCTGATGGTCCGTGTTAGGCGGTAGCAAGTAAATTTTCTTTGAGGTGTCCTTTAATTTAGGCACTCTATAGTTTGCACCTCGCAACCACAGTTGTTGTATGCGCATCTAAGTGCCGAATCCTTAGTTATTTGCCTAAGCAGAACTTGTCTGCTCCAAGGCTTGGTATTTCTTGCTGTTATAATGGAAATCCCGGTTTACTTAAAAGTTCACTCAAATAATTTAAATTACACTCATTCATCTTGACATTAGTTAAATGCAAAATTACCAAGAGACCAGCAATTCTGAGTGATTAAAAGCATTCTTGGTTTAGTAAATAATTTCGAATGTTGGACTTGTTTTAACATATGGCTTGCATAGCATGTGTGCATGTGGTGATGATACTTTGTTTTTTCGTAGTTGTCAAATGACTGCAACTCGTCACAACCCATACCGACTTTCTAGGCAAAGAAAAGGGCAATTCAAATTGGAAAACTTTCACACGCAATCGTCAGCTTAAAAAATTGCCTCTTATTCAAGCGATCAAATATGCTGCAAAATACATAAATGTTCATCTCTCATCTAAAATCATTCGGGCCAAATCGTTTTGGTAAGTTTTATGATTTCAATCAAATCTGGTTATGTACATCCCATTTCGAATTTTGGTTCGTTTGCCAAGAAATATAATAAAAACAGGGTGTTAAAAACAAATATGTAACTTCAAATTTAAAGATGAAATTAATATTTTTAAATAAACATAAATAAAATATGGTTGTTTGCCATCTTTGACAAATTTTTAGATTCTAAATGAAGAATTTGAAATAGTGCATGTATGGATATGTTTGTATGCATGTAAGTTCGACTTTTTCACAAAAAGTTAGAGGTGGAGGAATGCTATAATGCTATTAGGGGGATGTATTTGAAATTGTATACCAGTCAGTTAGTGCATTGTAAAGATTAACAGCGCTTAGAAATATATTGATTAAGAAATACCAGACTGTTCTCAAGGTAATTTTTTTGTCTTCTATTGTCTTCAACACTTATTCACATTTTTATAAAGTATAAAAAGTATAAGATTGGTGTTCTGGAAAAAAATATTTCATTTGTGTTCGGTTTTACTGCTAAAAGATTGTAGTGAATGTTTGTATTACATGGACAATTCAGTTTTTTTGAAAATCAGACATGTAATATGTATGTATGTATGTATGTATGCATGCAAGTTTTTTCGTACATATTGGAAATCGCAATAGCTTCAATAAAAAATTCTTTAAATTTGTATTCAAAGCAGTCGTTATATGGTATGTATGTATATACGTGTACAATCAAATGTGATATAAGTGGAAGTTCATGAATGTGTGTATATATAGTGTAGTTCAAAATAATCTGGAATGTCATAGAATGCAATGCTATTGGAATTTGATTTGGAACCGACACAAAAATTTTGCTGGTGTAATGGATCCCAAGTTTTCTTTTTTATGTTCGAAATAGAATTTGAGTTGGTAGTAGGAGTCACAGAAATCAATGTTATATCTTTTTCTGTTTGATGGATATTTTGTAAAAATGTACGCAACAAATATTACATTTTATGAAAAAATATTTATTATAGTATTCATAAAAACCAAAATTTATTTGAATTATATATTAAAAATAAACTTCATAGATATTTTGTTTGAAAAGTTATTTGAAACCATTTATTTCATAAATACAGTAGATGTACACGTTGCCCACCGGGAAGGTTTACTACTTGGTTGGTTTATAATTTTTGATTAAATGAAAGACAATGGATCTTCAACTGATAAATGCCCGCAATTATGCATGAAATACAATATAAGATAAACCTCCGCCTCTGTTAGCCTCATAAATGCGAGCTCTTTTCAGGAAATTTTGCACCACATTCTCACATTACATTTCACGCCGTATTTCATTGATTTCATCACGAATATCTTTTTTGAGTTGCTCTAGCGTTTCTGGTTTGTTTGCATAAACATTGCTTTTCAGATATTCCGACAAAAAGAAGTCCGGAGTAGTTAAATCTGGCGACCCTGGAGGAGAATCAAAATCAGTATTTCTTAAAATAACTTATAGTGGAAATCGGTATCGCCGTAATTCCATTCTAGTCCTGCTTGTATGCGATATACCATCTTCATGTGGTTGTGGCGTTAAAAAGCTTTTAATTCTGACTATTCTGTTTATTCACGTATCCATTCAAATGAAAATGTTACTCACCACTCATTATGATTTTTTCATGAAATTCGGAGTTGTCATGGGCTAGCTGTTTTAGCAATTGAAACACGACTACTAGTTCACTACTCCCAAATATGAACTTTCAAGACTATTGTTTACCAAAATGGTGAGAAAACGAAATTGCATATTATCCCGGCGGACATCTTGTTCTTTATTGCTTCAAATCCAACTTTAAGTAAAATATGTATATGCATGGTATAAAAATGTAATTATGCACATTCTGGGACTACCAGCCGCCTGCTCAAACTTCGAAGGGGCAACCTATATTTTTTTTACCATCTCTGACTACCTTTCTATTGATCTAAAGGCTGGAGCAGAAGAAGTCAGTTTACTTATTTATTTGTTGCTGACTAAGTACATCTTTCCAAAAGAACTGCAATATACCACATTTTGTATAAAAGATTACATTAAAAATTGCAAATAAATGAGCAAAAACAGAAAGCAGGTGATTGGAAGATTTGTTGTATTGAAATTCGTATAAAGCAAAGCTAATACATTTTCAAGATACCACGTGAAACCAATATTGGTTTACAAATCCGACAAAAAGCAAAACCAATGTGAATTCTATGACAACCGCAAATTTGGTATAAAGAGTATGTTGTATCTTGTAAACTCATATGTAACATATAAAATTTGATACAATTAATGTTTATGCTTATATTTCCTTAAATTTGGAAAAAGTGGAAAACGAAAGCTATTATAATTTTCCTTTATTTGAAAGTATGAATTAATGTAATAACTCATTAATATAAATGCAGATCATCGGGCAATCTTGGCGCCAGTATTTTTTCAAATAACTGAAAACTTTCATTTAAATAAAAAAAAATGCAACCAATTTCAAAATTGTAACAAGGGATCACCTCACCCATCAATCAATTCAAGTGCAATAATTTTGTTACTTATACCGGCACCACATTGTTTGACTTTATCATTTCTAAAGTCAAAGTACTATAATATTCGTTTTATGCTTGTTAAATTAATTATGGTTTTGGTTGTTACAGTGTATATAAATGGTGAGTGAGAAGGTCCTTTTTAGAAAAAGCCGACCTTATTCAAAAATTTGCCACCATAAGGGATATTATATTGTGAAATAAAGAACTAGATTCAGTATTACAAGAAAATAACGCCTATTAATATGAGTTAAAAGTAGAATTACCGATAATCGCTGGGTGTACCGATAAGTACAGTAAGTGTAGATTGCAGCAGATATCGGAACTCGCTTCTAAGAATGTGATAATGTCTCTTTCAGAATTCAATGTCACGATGTAAGATGTTTCTCAAAGTTTTCACTAAATTAGTTTACAATCCCACTCAGTTTTGATTTGATTTTTATTGCGATTTAAATAAAATAATCCAACTTTTAGAAAATGTAAATAAAATAAATTTCATAAACTGCATTTAGTAGTGTGCGTGGCTCTTGCAATTTATTAAATTCGATTTTTGTTGAAAAGTCCTTTATTAAGTATTCTTTAATTGTCCTTGACATGTAAATCTAAAAATCCAATAATAAAATCTTGTTGCATTAAATTTTGCAGTAAAATGTTTATCACTTGAGTAAAAATGGTTTTATTATTTTCTTTAGGTGCGTTTAAATTGCAATCAAATACAATTTACAGATTTCATTTCGCATGTACATATACTTACATACAAGTAGAGTGCGTAATGCCAACACACATTGAATCTATGTGACACGAGTAATGATAGTAATGCTGAACAATAATGCAATGTGTGTTTGTGTGTATGAGAGTGTGTGTATGGGAGTGTGCTAAACTACTAATAAAAGAATATATTTCTGTAGAATTGATAAACTCTAACAAAAACTGCACGCGTATGCAAAAAATGCGGCCAACGAAATTCGCTAACGAGATAAAGATTTCGTTATATCTAGTATATAAGCTGATTATGATTAGTGATAAGGAGAGTATCCAAACGTTGTATTTTAGTTTACATGCATATTGTATGCTAGATTTATCTTCTGCACCAACACATTTCTGCTGGCATAATAAGTGACGGTATCTGCACATGCAGATACACATATCCCATCAAGCACATATCCATATAACTGCATCGCACTCTTCCAACAGCACTGTGTAGAATAAGTACTACCGTTACAACTTAGTAAAAAGGTATAGCGAGATTGAAATTTAAATCACTGATTTCAGTGTCGGAACAAAAGTAGAACAACGTAAAATTATTGTTGCGCTTGGCTACAAATGCCGTATGTTCCTTTTTTTTAAGAAAAGTGGAAATCTTTTATTGAAGTATTGTTTCACAAGAGCGACATTATTATGGTGAAGATAATTTAAACTTATTTCAGATGTTTATTCAAGGAACGGGAGCTTTATAGATAAAAATAACATTCTTTCGTTTCCGGGTAAAAGTTGTGCTCCGTTAAAGTCTTTATATAACTGCAATTATCACTTGAAACGGCCGTCTAAGTATATTCAAAAATGCCCTCCAGTGGTTGCAGTATTAACCAACGCCAACCTTGGCTTTATGGCTTAGCTGCACTTTTTGCCACTTTGGGTATTATACTATTATTTGTGTGGCCGCACTGGGCTCAATCTATAGTCAGAAACGTAAGTAGTTTTTAACGTAAAAATGTTGATTGTTACCTACTTGTTGATGTGCATGACTACTTTCGCCCTTATAGGATTTAGTTCTAAGAATTGGCAGTACGGCTTACGATAGTTGGGTAGCAGCTCCGATACCCATTTATTTAATATTTTATATGTTTAATTGGACGAATCCGGAACAAGTACGAAATCGTCAAGTTAAACCGTTTTTTGTCGAAATGGGTCCATATATTTTCTTAGAGAAGCGCTCAAAAGAAAACATAACCTTTTACAATAATGATACCGTTTTTTATTACCAACGTAAAACCTGGTTTTTCCAATCTCATCTTTCAAATGGTTCTTTAGATGACATGGTAACATCGGGGCATGCCATAACAGCGGTAAGTTTACATTTAATTCTCATCTCACCTTTCTCATATCTAAAACTATTCGTATTTAGATATATTTATAGATTAAAAAATTTTGCTAATTTACAATTTCAAAGAATGTTTTAGTTCATTTAGTTTGTTTCTAAATTCTTTTTATTTCCGCACGTTTCTATTCATTCTCCAATCAGTTGCTAAATTGTGAAGCTGTATTTTAGTTTAACTGCTTTAATTATAGTGAAGATTCTTATATATTTCTTTCAGGCTGTGGCTGACGACGTGCGCCATTCCAATATATATTTCAAGAAGCTCATAAATTTTATTTTGAACCACGAAGGTGGTAAACTCAATATCACCAAAAGTGTGCGTGATTGGCTATTTAATGGCTTTCAAGATGATTTAGTTGATTTTTTGAATCTATTGAATTCAACTAAAATAAATATTCCATATAAAAAATTTGGTTGGCTAGTAGAACGAAATGCTTCTCTGACTTATGACGGATCCTTTACAGCATATACAGGTGTTAACGATATTTCGAAATTGGGCCAGTTAACACATTGGAATAGTAATAATATATCTGGATATTACCCACCACCATGTGGAATAGTTAATGGTACAACCGGTGATCTATTTCCACCACATTTGGACTCTGATACGGATATAACTATATTTGCCACAGATGCTTGCCGTTTTATTAATTTACAACCAAATGGTGCAATGGAGAAGTATGGATTAAAAGTCAGAGAGTGGGTGGGTACAAATGAAACCTTAGATTCCGGAGAGAATTTTCCAAATCAAAAGTGCTTCTGTAATCCCAGTTTCGAAGAGTGCCCCAAAACGGGTGTCGTAGAATGTAAAAAATGTCGTAATAATGCTCCCATATTTGCATCTTTTCCGCATTTTTATTTAGCCGATCATTCCTATTTAAACGCTGTAGAAGGTCTTGATCCAAATCCGGAGATACATAAGTTTACGTTAACTGTTGAACCAATTACAGGAATTCCGGTAGAAATCCATGGACGGTTGCAAATCAATATGAAGATGACATCTGACACGGATTTTGAGTAAGTGTTAAATTCATCCCTCTCCTGAAAAATGTTTACATTAGAATTGGGTCTCTTTTCATATATCTACGATCATAAATAACGAATGCAATGCTATGGAGATTATTAACGTTCATAAATTTCACATTGCAACAGGTTTTCCTTATTATCAACATTTTTTTGCAGTTGAAATTTCTCCTTTCACCATTGGTTTGCTTTGGCTTGCAACAGCATTTGTCATATATGTATTTATTTCTTTATTGAGAATATTAAAGTTGATATTTTCTTATTTTAGATCTAATACTGCTACTAGATACTTTTGTTTTTTATTTGTCCACATTAATTTGGTCGTATAATATTAACAAGTATTTCAATATTTCGGTAGAACTGAGAAGCAGTCACTCTAATCTCGTGCTCGGTAGGATAAGTTTGCCACTTACTGCAAAGGTTTTCTCTAAAATATCTTGCACCCGTCAGAGCAGTTCACAATCTCTGCCTACAACGTTTTGGAATCCACCCCCGCAAAGAGACTCTAGTACGTGTAGTACTTTCTTATTACCCTAATGCAGAAATAAATTTTTTGTGGATGGCAGGAATTTATTAACCTCTTCAAAAATATATCTAAAGTAGAATTTAGAAACTTACAGTATATCGGGTAACTCTAAGGGGTTACATCCATCTCGCAAATTTGTATGGTTAAATTTTTATATTTAAACTTTAAGCATTTGTTCTTTCCTTAACAATTAAGAACGTCTATTTTGTCTTCTTTATATTCACAATGAAATGAATGCGCGGAAAAGTTCACGAAAGTTCTTGAAGAAGTCTCAATTGAAGACAAATTAATTCGAGCGAGCTTTATTTTCGATATTGGAAATAATTAATAATAGTTAATCATTTCAACTGATCTGACAAGTTAGAAATAAAATAAAATTCGGGTAATGCATCGTCGCACCTGGCTGGAGAAATACCTGTAGTCCTCTACCTAATATTTTGAAGACGCAGCGACAGCATAAAGTTGATTGATTTTGCATTTGAAAACAAAAATGTATATTTGTTGTTGATTCATGTTTAATATTAATTTTGTGATGTTGACTGTTAAACAAAAGAATATAATTTCGAAATCGGACACAAATTACTTTAGTACACGGCACCACAATTTCTTTTTTTTTGCTCATTGTGGCTCCAGCGGTAGCTGAGTAACCATCTAACTGCATTCTTGTGAAATCGAACCTTTGCTCATGTAGTTTATGTTTTTTGTTAGCAAAGCGTTTCTACACCTAAAATATAGATTTTAGGAGAAGAATTGCTCCTTTCTGTGTGACGGGTTAAAATTTGTTAAGAACAAAACTCTTACGAGTTGCAAATTTTTAAAAGTAGAAAAAATTGCCCCGCAAACAGAACTTGTTCCTACTTTTGCTAATACACATTTTTACTTTACAGTATATTCAATGGCATAAATGAATTCTTAATGCCTTTATTTTGGTTTGATCAAACAGCTCACTTAAGTCCCCAGTTACTTCAAAAGTGCAAGGTAAGTTATAGTTTGTCTTTATCGTTATAAAAAAAGGTAACAAACTTTTCTTTTCAGTTGGCTATTAATTTAGAGGATTATGGTCGTAACTCTGCAATTATTTTAATAACTTTGGGATGTAGTTTATGTTTAATTTCCATTGTTTTAAGTTTAGCAAAGAGATGGAATGGAACGCCCGAAGAAAATGAGCCTTTGCTAACTAACTAAGTTAATTATAATTTCACATATGTTTCAATTCCGTTTACAATATAAATTATCTATTATATCGCTATTCATTTATTGTCTAAAATCTGCTTTTATATGTATTTAATCTTTGTGGTAATTGCAGACATATACATATAATTTTTAACCATACATATGTCATATTTATTTTATATTCCTATGGAGGACAAGTAACTCTCAATGAAATTAAGTATGTTAAGTTGAATGAATATCGATTACACATGGATATGATATATGATATCATCTCATTTCTTTTTTGTTTTCCTTATTTTTCTTCCAAAATACAAATAAAGCAAATAATATGTGTATTATTGTATTGAAGCCTTGTTACCAAAATGATATTAAATGCAGTTTTTTACTTTTTTTCTCTTCAATTTTAAACGAATGCTGTGGGCAGCTTTATTCTGATGCTATGGGTTTGTTACATTTATTTTATTGCATTTAATGTAACTCCAATTAATATAAGGAAATACTATAAGCGCCCAGTTTGGAATCCAAAACATTGAAACTAAATTAAAGCATGTTTCTAATTAACCAAACCTTCAAATCTATTTTGCGGACACTTTTTGTTTTGAACAATTGCATTTATATGTAACAGATGTTAGCACCTGCCCCACTACTTAGGTATAAAAAAAATAATATAGAATCTATTCTCATATGTACTTAATATGCACAAGATCTTTATAAAATTCAATTCAGCAATCTCGCTGGAGTTTGGTTACAAACGCTGCAACTTGAGAATTTTATATATACGTATGTAAGATACACATATTATATGAAAAATTCAGCATATTTCAAAAGTACTAATGCCGAATCCAGCGTGCTCTCGTAGGACAGGCGATACAAATAAAACATATTCATGATATTCCTAATTTTATCATACATATCTGTAACGATTATATTATATTATATTTTCCGTTTTGAAGTCACAATTTTTTTTTATTTTTTGTAAAAATTGTTATGATTTTAAGTTACAATGCACTTGGCTGTGCAATATAGATCCGACCGAAAACATTATAACTCTAAAATAACAAATCCTTTTTCAATCTGTTTGAATGAAAGTCTTGATTTTTATTTTACAATTTAATTTTATTTGAAAATTTTTTATAAAATTTCTTATTGCTACAAACGGATTTCTATTGAATAATGCATTCGTTTGAATTTTCTTTCTTCGTAATTCGTTTAATTTTACGCTTAACAATTCTGTAAAAAACAAGATAATTGAACATTTTGCAAAGAGAATATCCTAACTTTTTTAATCATAAACGAATTAAATTAAATAATATGGTAATTTCCGTTCTCTTGTAGTCCTTTGATTTTAAAATAACAATTATATCGAAATAAACTGTTACTTCTTCTCAAAATTTTAATTTCCGTTTGCTTTTATTACTATTTTTAATATAAGTATAAAATATTCAATGGGAATGTTGTTTTCAAGTCAAATAATAAATTTTAATGTTTTTTTTTTTTAACAATAATAACATTTACTTGTCTATGGTTAGAGTAAGTATTTGTGTAACTTATCGTATACAATTTTTAAAAAAATTTGCTTGATTTTTTTTTATAAATTTTAATTTTGTTTTATTGATATAAATGCAACATTGAAGTTTTGCGTTTTTAAGTAAAAATAGATACAAAAATATGGCAATTTCATTTGAGAAATATATATTTTAGTTTTTAAACACATTTATAAATTTAGCCATAGATTTTCGTAAATAAAATCCATGCAAACTTGTGTGTTGTTTTGTCTTTCTTTTAATTTAGTTTTAAGATTTCTGGCTTGATGTATTAAAATGTTGCTAATAGTTTTATTTCTAAATATGTAATTTTCTTTTTTACTTTCTAATTGTTGTTTTAAATTGCTTCTTGTTAATGGCTAATATTTTGCATACATTTAATGTATTTTAGTTTACGGTGGGGCAAGTTGTTTGCAATTTTTAAAGTGATAAACTTTGTGAAATAATATAAATATTTTTTATGAAAAGACATATTCGTTTTCAATATAAATTTTCTTAAAGAAAAAATCTAATCCTAGATGTTTCGTTTCTTTTATGGTTTTTAATTAAAAGAATTTATAATTACATTTTTACAGTAAACGACGAAATTATTTGAAGCTTTTTATTACAAAAATTAAATATTTTGATGAAAAATATTCTCAGGCAATTATTAGCAATTATTAAAATATTAAAACATTTATTTTAAACGTTTTACAATAAAATTTAATAATCAGAATTTCGTCACGAATAATCACCTGTATTAAAATGGGGTTCTTTTTTTGGTATAAACTACGTCATTTAATATCGCTCGAAATTTCAATCATCATATGCTGTCATCCACACCTAGCTCCAACATTACAAATTATGTCCATGTATTTTTTTAGGAACTAGTTCTTTGGTAGTACTTGTTTTTGACTTAATCTAATTATTTGAGTTGTAATACAAATTCTAAGAACCGGCGTGGTACGTTCTTTATCTAGCTATGAGTATATGGTTTTTTAAATGCACCATTTCAAAAGAAGTCACTGTATAAAGAACTGGTTCCTCAATCGTTTAAAAATATGATATTCGTTTTATATTCTTTTAAGTTGTTACATTTTGTTTTTAGGTCTGTTAAGAATGAACAAATTCTTGAAAACAAGACTTTTATTTTTGCTGTACATATATAAGATTTATATTGTTATACCGCAATTTGCATATTGTACATCAAATGAAAAAAAGCAATATATTTTTTGAAGATCGTTATTGAATCGAATTTTATTCAGTACTACTATATATTATTCAATACTTTTTGTAAATATTTGGATAAAATATCCAGAAGATCACAACTGCTGTTATTAAATAAGTTTAATTTTAGAATGTTATACATAGAATGTTTTACTTTACAAATAAAAATTTTTTTTAGCAAATAATCTTTCCGTTGACTGTAAAAATACAAACAATTCTTTAAAATTGTAAAAGGATGAGTATTTTATTGGAGTAAGTTTGTTTATGTTAATACTATAAACTTTTAAAATAAAACTAATTTATGTTTAAATAAAAAATATTAAAAAATAATATTTTATAAAAATAAATCAATCACAGTAGTTTTGGGCGGAATTATTAAGATGTTTTAATTTAAAAATTAGCACGTCAAATTAAAAAAAAATTAATTTTCAATAAAGTAATGCGAAATTTACTAAAACAATTTAAACAATTCAAAATAAAAAAAAACACAAATTCTCTCGTAACAGGAACCAGCCTAAACGTATGCTTTGAAATTAAGTGTAACCTTTCATACATTTCTACTTTTTATTCCCTATTTAATTATGAAAATTATTTTTATTATAATAAAACGAATAAAAAGAAATGCTAATTTTATAGCAGTAGGGTAAAACGAGAACTTATGTATAGCATAAGCGTTTTATTTAATCACAACAAAAACGATAAAAAAAGAAAATTAATAAATAAATAATAAATGTTTTTAAATTATTGAAACAATATTAATAATTATACTTGAGTATTATTGCTGCATTAATTTCTTAATGTTTGTTAAGTGTTTTATTTCTTTGTTTTTGTCTCCTAAACGTGACTAGATTTTGTTAGTTCTGTTTTTATGTTTAATAATTATTCGGCTTTTATTCTCCTTTAAGTTTAGAACTCCGTACTTTTACTAATTAAATATTTAATAGTTTCTCTAATAGCATCAGTACATTGCATAAATGTTAGTTTGTATATATAACGAACGGATTATTGATGAAAACTAATTTTTTCAATTTGCAGTTGAAGTGCTGAGCACAAGAACCAAACGATAACATATACAACAAAAATATTTTTGGGGACATTTGTAACAAAATGTAACATTCCCAAAAGGAGTTTAAATCGGTTTCCTTTTTGCCTCAAACTGAAAGTGAATGTTTTCATTGAAAACAACTTTTATAAATCACATATTTATGTGATTTAAATCCGTGAAGTAATTTTATTTTTAAGGAAGTTATTACGTTTACAACAATTTTATAACTTTTAGAAGTTACAAAATATTTTCAGAAATGTGACGTTTTCTTACTAAAAGTTGATGAATTTATTATTTATAGAAATTCACGTTGCTAGTTGATCATAAATAGATTTCAATTTCTCTTCCAAGTAATAATTGCTACTTAGTGTTATATGCAATAAATGTTAACCGAAACTTTAAAATCGATGGTCATAACAAATGCATTGTTGCCAATTTCCGCACATTCAAATAAGAAACAGTTTTTAGGAAAGGTATTGATAACGTCTTTTTAATCGACTTCCTCTGAACAAAAGAAAAAGTGTACTCGCTTGTGTGTAATTTAATAAAATAAAAAATTGTTGTAATTTTCCTGTCAATAAAGTTAGTAAAACATCTTGATAATTGCCACCACAAAGAAATAGTGAGAATTCGAGAATTCGTAAAAATTATGTGAAAATCGTTCAGAGCTAACAGGAAACAAAAACTTACTTCGAAATACTGCTTCCATAAATTAAGATTTTTTGTCCTTTCGATGGGATTTGAGACGATTTTTTCTTTATATTTACTTTTGGCAAAAACGAATACCTTTCTATATTTATGTTTTATTTTAAACTGTTATTACGCGAAAATTGCTTTGTGTGCCACCGTCATTCGTTTGCAAAGATGAACGAGTGTATATTTGTCATCTTTAAACGTGTATCATGTATGAGAGTTATAGTTTTTATGATGTTTTATTATTGCTGGATCCATGACATAATTGTTGGCTTCAGCCAATTGCATGGGTAATGGTGGCAATTTGTCATTAGGATGCCTGTGGCTTGTAGAAGACTTGCGTGACTTCACCACTGCCGAGGCATTCATTTTGCTACTAGATGTCGCTGTTGGAGACACTGATGCCGTCATAATTAAATTACCTGTAGATGTGGGCGGCCCATTATTGTGATTCAGATTGACTAATTGTAGCTTATTAAGCGTAGAAACATTTTCTGTTAATGTAGTTGAAGTAGTCGATATTGTTGGATTGGTAGAAGTGTTACCACCACTTACAGTTGTATTGCATAAACCTTGTTTGTAATTTTTTGGAGTTGCAAGAGCCTTTGTTTGCTTAAGTAGGGAACGGTCATTGCAAAGAGCCGATATTAATGGCAAATCCAAATGTTTGCTCTTCTCTCTTAGAAGAGCAATATCGAATTCATTGGGTGTTTGGGTATTAGTGGTTGAGCTGGATGCATTTGTTGTATTCAGCTGATTTTGCTTGGCGGTTGCTGCAGAGGCTTGCAGTTGTGCAAGTATATTAGTATTTTGTTCACCACGTCCGAGTAACAAATCCGGCTTCGGACGTTCTCCTGCCCATTGTGCACCACTCGAAGTTTTTGTCATATGAATGGCTCCGTTTCGTGGAACACTTAGTGTTATAGGTTTGCGTGGTGGTAGTTGACCCCGTATTGTTGTTGCACTGACAATTGATTCATTTGGAGCGGGTATAGAACCGGTATTCATATTCGATATAGGCTTAGAAGGAACTGCAATATAATTAATATGTTTAATAACAACTTATAATTAACACTATAATAATTACAATAATCTGTGATATAATGGAAGCACATAGAATAATGTTTATATTAAACATGAAACTCATTCGCTACAGCAGATTGCACGCACACATCACATGAAACGCAGAAAGCTGCCTTTGTAGACCTCTAGACAGCTGTTCAATTATTCTACAAGACGAAGCAGGCATAAGAAGTTGTCATTGAAAATTACAATGATCTACACTGAAATACTTCGCATTTGAGGTAATAAAATTATTTATGTGAAAATAATAATTTTATAATAAGTATTCTATTTTTGGCAAGTTTTGATCGTTAAACGAAAGTTTTTGACCAATGTGTTTAATGCTTTATATTCTTAGAAGAAGACGTAATTTAGACGCGCGAATTCTTTTTACTTTGCAAAGCACTGATCTTATTGGTATTAGGGGAAAGAAAATCAGGCGGTATATTCTTTACTGTACTTGCTAAGTTGCTTTCTTCAACATTCATCGCACAGTTGCAAAGTTGAACTTATACATGTTTAAAATTTTGTGTTGGACGTTTTGAACAAAATTTGAAAAATAAAATTTTTGTGTCTAATTAAGGACGAAAACAAAAAAAAATTCCCATGTCGGTTTGAACTTGTTATGTAGGCAAACAAGAGCGGTCTATGTAAACATATTAAAGCGGCAAACATAAAAATCATTTATTTTAATTTAAAAACTTATCATTATACTAATTTTAAAAGTGCTTATGGGTGTGTGTACATAAGAAGAAAATAAATAATAAAAGAACAATGGGATGCATAATGTATTCATCAGATTTTTTTGCGGCCACATTTGGAAATTTCAAATATTTCGCTTCTACTAATTTGAGCTGCCGCTTCAAGCTTCCGCCGATCAATTATAGAAATATATTATTGTGGTAGGAATGAAATTTTAATAGAAAGTATTTTTAAATGTCTGTATATGCATGTATGCATATGTATGTAAATATGTATGTAAAAATTCCATTTTGTTGCTTGGATTAATATATTTTACTCACTTGGTGGTGGTTTTTCTGTTGGTGTTGGCATTGGAGGTTTCTTTAGGCGCCTGTCTACGTACGGCGGTGGTGGTGGTGGTGGCAGGCGTTTCATTTTCGGCAAAGAGTCAATGGTATTCAAGATATTATCATCGGAACGAGAACGTGCGAACATTGTTGCTGATGCTAGATTTACCGCTGGCGCTGCTACATGTAAATGTGATGGATGTAAGGGGGGTGGTGGCGGTGGTTCAAAAGAGGAGCAAATACTGGCCATTGAAGGGCTGTACATCGGCGAATAGGCACTAGGCAGTTGAACATATGAATCAGATAAGTTTTGAGTAGAGGCATATCGTGAATGAGTAGAAAGAGCTAATGGTAGATAGGGAGTGCTGCGATAAATAGCATGACCTTTGCAGGCTTCCCAGGCTTGTGAAGCAGCTGCATGGTGATAGGCTGCTAAATAAGGGTGATGATGATGATGGGCATGTGGCGGTGGTGGGGTTTGTGCCATAGCTGCCAGAATGGAGCCTTGTTTTGCATCGAGATATTCTTGTTGACTGACAGCGGGGTCCTGTAGCGGATAAATGACATAGTCAACATCACTATAAAGTTGTTGCTGATACAATTCTAGTTGTTTTCGTGCCAAGGGGTTGGAGTATAAGTTTGCCAAATGTGTAGGTGGCGGTGGAGGTGGTTGCCTTGGAAGACTTGGAGGTGGGGGAGGCAAAAACTGCTGCGACTTTATGACTGGTAATAGAACGCAGGTTCTAGGTGCAGTTTGCTTAAGTTCAGCAGGATACGGTGGTGGCGGAGGAGGTGGTTGTTGTTGTTGCTGATGTAGGGAGGACATACTCTTATGACTTCCATGTAAGCCATAAGATACCATAGGTATACTCATTGAACTTGGTATTACGCCAGCTGTTGCCATATGATGATGTCCACCCACTGATGACTGTGGTATATTGGAGGATTGAGTTGGTGTTGTTGGATTCGAACTAACAGATTGATGCAGGTTTAAGGAAGCTTGCGAGCCCGATATATAATTCGAATTTGGCACCGAGTGTTGTGATAAGTGGCTCGAAATATGATGGCTACATATTGATCCCGTGGAGGAAGCAGCTGAAGAATAATTTGTCGGAGCAGCGTAACTTGGTTTGGCATTTTCATTTACAATAAACGTGTGAGCTTTAAGAATACTTATTTGTGGTCTAGTGGTTATAAAACGAGCGGTTATTTCTTCTGACTTAAGAGATGTCATTGAACCTCCAACATTGGCAAACGAACTCGAGCCTGCTTGGTTAAGTGACGATGTAGAAGAAGCTACTGATATTAAAGATGTTGGTCTAGGTTTTGAAGTTGCTGGATATGGAGGAGGATCTCTGCGTTTTAAAATAGGCGGTGTGGGTGATTTTGGTATAACGAAAGGTTTGGCTAGGGAGTTTGTATGTATTAAGGGTAATGGCACATTATTAGGGATAGATGATTTAATAACAGGCAAAGTAATTGGCGTAGATGGAGCTGGAGAACTATTAATCAGAGTAGAGCGTATGGGTGGACCGCAAAGTCCAGTTTTGTGGTGCCGAGCATTATAAGGTGGCGGAGAACGTGTTCTTATATTAGATAGATTAGGTTTGTTGCTATCGACTCTTTTTGGTGGTGCTGGCGGATCTGTAGGTAATAAATCACTTATTAGATCGTCAACATGATCTTCTGTGGGTGCGGTATCTTGATGCCCCTGTATGTAAGATTCTCCAGTCATTGGCAATGGTAGAGTAACATAATCACAATCTGAATCTAAAGTGCTTGAAACTGTCTTACGATTGGGATAAGATCCTCGACCCACAATTAAATCTGTCAGTTCTTCAGCTGATAGCAAAGTGTGTTTCATATCAGCTGGATCACTACCGTCTCCACGAAAAGAATCAGTTGTACTTATATTTGAATCAGATCTTAATCGAAATTCTATGGTCTTCATACGTTTTCCGTGAAAGTTGACACCATCTACCGAATCTTGTAACTTATTGTGCTCCAAGCGCAGGTGTTCTTCTCCGATCTTACTATGGGTAGGTTGGAATATGCCGTAATGTGAACTTTTTTCTGATTCCGCTATTTCCGAAGATTGACCGGTCATTTCACTGCTGTGCATCGTGTAAACGCCTGAAGTCTCAGTAGGAGCAACAGCATGCACTAAGGTGTACACTCCGGAAACACTTTCAGTTTCATCTCTTGAAGATGATAGGAAGTCGTGTTCTATGCATGATGAGCCAGGTTCACTCAGAGTAGAGTTTTGCGCAGTATGACTGAAACCTAATTCTAAACTGGAAGATGTCGAACTCTTCCTTTGATGATGCGGATCATTTGTGTTTAAAACAGTTCCAACGGCTAAGGTATCTAAGGAAGTGTTAATGTCATTTGTGGATGGAACAACTACTACCGTGCTACAGGTTGAAGAGCATTGTGAACCTATATTATGTTGTGATGATGGGGAGTCTGTCAATGAGTCCGTATTAGTACGCTGACTCTTTGAGATGGGTATAGAAGTACCGCTGGTAGATGTAGAATTCCCCGTCGAGGAAGTATTACTTAATTCTGTGGGAGAGTTACGTTGACTATGTTGCTGTTGTCGTACAGTAAGAGCAGCCAATTGTTCTTCCAAGTCCTTAAGTGATACTTGGCCCACCGATGATGCTTGTCTGCTGACACTAGGTCTATCTAATAAATGAGCCAATGCTAAGCTTTCTGTAGATGGAGCAGCTATAGGAGCTGGTGGTGAATTGATCATGATTTCTAATTCATCTTCAGAATGCACACGATCACTTATTATACCCGAAGTTGTATTTGAACTAGTGCTCGATATAACCGATATTCTTTGATCATTTTTATTCTTATACGATTGTAGGTGTAAGCTGTGGGAATAAGCATAACAAGCATGCAGACAATTACTTTCCTCCTCTTCTCGCTGATTAACCTCCTTTAAACGGGCTGCAATTTTCATACTGAATTGGTGCGTTTCTTTGCAGAGAGATAAAAGCATTTTATTTTTCTCATCTGATGTAGCATACAGAGTTATTTTATTTTCTCCCGATTTAATTTCAAATTTTTTCCTTTCAAAAGATAACTTTGTAATGTTAGGCCACAAAAATGTTATCTGTTGCTGTTGGCTATCGGCTGTGGCTCCAGGACCAAATATTTTAATACCCTTTGAATATACCATAAACCAAGTACTACCGGCTCCTACCTCACTCTTGCTCATACGCATTCGAAACGTATGTGCATTTATGCTCTCGTCTACTGAACAGGCTTGTTGTATATAATGAAGCTTCGCGTCGCCTGATGTCAGACCTCGATTTTCACGATGACACGCTCTTAATGCACTCACACTCCAAACTGTTCTTAAATGTTCTGGCAAATAGTCTTCCAAACGAAAATATTCATTACTAGAGCTGGCGTTTGTAGATACCGATGCATTGGTCGAAGCATTACTAGGCCCACGACTAATCGATGAAGAGGAGGAAGAGGGAGAAAGCGGTGTTTTAACTGCTCCTAAAACACATTTAAGACCATCCATACCTATGATATTCTCCCGCGCGGAAGCCATGTAGCTAGATAAACGTAAAACTCTCTCATTTACCATGTTAGCCCGTTTACTAATCTTTGGTAAGGTCGTTGTTATTGATGCTGGTGTTTTGCTAATTTTTTTTTCTCCAGGCAAACATTTTAACTTACTTTCATTCAGCTCCGTAACTGCCAACTTTGTGTCCCCCACATTCAAGTTATTATTACCCACACTTATAATACCACTGACACTGCCAACACTGCTATTGCTATTATTACTGCCAATGCATGGTGAATCTCCTAAGTCAGCTTGTAATGCTAGACCACCTAAAATAATCATTGATTGATCTGCATATTCGTGGGGAATATCTCTCTGTAGGGCATTGTATTTTAATTGTAGGTAATAATTGTGACGGGTAATTTCATCTTTCAGCAGAAACGGGTTTTCGATGTAAAACTGAACTCGGAAGTGTAACTCTAAAAGGGGTCGCCCATTTGCATCTAGACCCTGAATAATTTTATGTCAATACAAATTTTTCATTAATATTAAAAAATTATTTGTTATAGTTACGTGAGTGTGTGAGGAACGCCAACTCTTTGGACCATACTTGGAGAGTTTGCTCTCTGGATCGGCAAACATGTATTCTCCATCTAAAATGAAAGAGATCATTTATTAAAGAAATAATAAGTTGATCAACTACAAATCTTTGCAGTCGCGTATTCGATCTGAATTTTATTTTGTGATAAAACAGTCTATTTGGCCGCATTTCATTTGCAGTTAAAACCAAACAATTCTGAAAACATAATCACAAACATTGCCGAGTTTAACCCTATTCCGAACTAGCATTACATTAGATAATTACAAAGAAAAATTATTTTTTAATTCGTTTTTATAAGTTTTAATGTTTGTTTTAATGTTCTCCGGAATGTCCAACTCCTATGACACATGTGCTAGTGCACAAAGCACTTTCCGACGATTCGAAAAAGGAATTTATTCTTATTTCAGGAAATTGTAACAGCGGCATTTTTATCACAAATTTTAATGCGTGTTTAGATCTTGGCAAATTACAGCTGTTTAAGAGTCAGGCTATTCAAATTAAAATGTCTTGTTGCGAACAATATATTTGCATTCATATTGATATGCACGAATATGCATCAGGACACATCAAATTTATATTTGGCGTACTACGTCTCAGCTTAGATTACGTATTAACAAGAGTTAATGAAAATAAATGAGAAACCTTTTGTTAACATGAAGAATTATAAAAAGTACGATCGTATTAATTCTGCATCATTTGTATGCATAAGCCTTTAAAAAGAGAACATCTCTTTGAAAAATTTTATATTGGTTTTTTCATTGTGTATACATCTGCATGCTTGCAATGTAGATATATTCGAACTTATATAGGTATGTGCATTTGTACATTTTTAGGTGGAAGAAAGATGTTTTAACTTGAGGCCTTTAACCGCCAAGGTCATAATGTATAACATTCTCTCATCACTTCATATAAAGAACATACATACATATAAATTTTTTCAGGCTCCAACAATCGGTGGTGTGTATGCTCCAAACTGGACAGAAAACTAATCAGACTTTTAAATTAAAACATTTTTTTCGGCATATAGTTTGACTGCATGAAATATCCGGTCAAAAAATATCAAATAAAAGTTCTTCAACACAACAGCATAAATAATATACAAAAAGCATAGCAATCATTCCAAACAACAACACCTCATGTCATTTTGACAGTATGACAGACACACATACGAAATCCACCCAAACTTATAAATACACATGCCGTTACCAAATATACCTCTATACGTACTCGTACACAGAGAACACAGCCATACACCACTGACAGCAAGAAAATGACATTACCCCTGGTAGAGCCATTCTCTCTAATCTCCGAAGATTGAATTTCTTCTGGCTTATTTTTCTTATTTCTCTGCTACGGAATGCAAAGCGATCTTTAAATTGTATGAAAGCAAAATTGTAAAATTAGTGCCTTTGATGTTTCATTTTAATACGAGACTAGTCAGTCAACTAACTTAGCATCGAAATTGATTATTCCAATAAAGAGTCATTTATTAGGAATGTGAAATTCTTATCTCCGAATACGTTAAAATTGCGAGTTCACTTTTGAATATTTCTTTTTTTAAAAACAAGGAAGATAGGATGAATTTATGTTTAAATTGTTTTTCAAAAGAAAATTTCTGTCTTTATGGTTCCAAAATACTAATAATAGAAACTTTTTGCACATAAAAGGAAAAAAAATTATTTTTTGTTTAAATTTTCATTTCCTCCGTGATCCATACTCCTTTATATTCTTGCAATGAGCCACCAATTATGATCCTGGCTCAATGTCGCAGTGTAGCATACGAAATGGAAGAAGCAATTTATAGTTGCTCTCATTTTCGCTCGTGCGATATAGACGACATTAGCAAATATGGTGGTGGGGCTACCTAGAACACCTTTCATACACATCTTTCTAATTATTAAAAACAAAAAAATAATAGAAAAAATATAAATAACATACTGGCTGAAGACGACCTTTTCTGGCCTATTTTATATCAAGGTTTCATAATTTTTATGGGGTTCTTAATAGAACTGATGGCATCTTTTGTATTACATTCACATTAACATTTGACGAAGATGTACTTGAGGATTTAAAAATTAATTGCAAAGAATTTGGCTTGTAATAAAAACCTTGAATTTTCTCCTTTAATGCTTTTTTTTCAAAAACATTTTTATAGTTACCACATTTATAACAGTAAAACACTTTTCGTTTATATTCGGAAACATATTTGTTGGAGAAATTTTAACTAGGATTTGCATTTTATGTACCACAAAAATTAAATTTTTTTTTAAAAGGACTTCTTTTTCATTTTAATTTTGAAAAATATTTAATGAAGGACATTTTGTAGAAAAAGTTTTCAAGAATTAAAAAGACTTTATTATGAAAGCGCAATGTCAATGTCTAGCATACGAAGCTTGCGAAGTGGACATGTTGTACATTATCCATTAATGTGTTCAAGCAATTTTGTCTTAAAGTCGACTTTAACTTAATTCTCACATGTTGCTTCTTGTTCATAAATGTCTGCATATTAAAAAGTTATTTTAACAAAAACAAATAATAATAATAATAAAAGCAATATAATATTTAATGAAATTCGTGTAACAGCCTCCAAAACAACATATTTCTTTCAAAAAGAGGCACTCAAAATTGAAGCAGCTGCAAACAAGACAAATACTTGGACTGTTTGGTATGTTAAGCAAGTCATCTTCAATGCCTTTTTTAATAATCAAAATCCGAAATAAACAGCAAAATTACTGCCGAAGACAGCCATCAGCGTGATTTCCAACAACCGAAACAGGTTGGAGCACAAAACGAAAAAATACAATTTCTTAAAATCCATGTGGATTGTGTTTTTCGCGGTGAAGAAAGATGAAATTCTTTAAGCATTCTGACCAACGATTTTAATTTCCATTGACGATTTTAAAGGCGTGCGGATAAAATACTACAAATTAAAATTTATTCCTTTATAAATTAAAATTTTATTATTTTAATACCTTCAGAAACAGCAACCAACC
This sequence comes from Ormia ochracea, assembly GCA_963402855.1. Classification (NCBI taxonomy): domain Eukaryota; kingdom Metazoa; phylum Arthropoda; class Insecta; order Diptera; family Tachinidae; genus Ormia; species Ormia ochracea. The sequence continues at coordinate 30,317,217 of OY727108.1, forward strand.
AATCACCAGGAGAGATATGTTGTTGAAAAAGCAGGTGTGAGTAAATTTTTTTATTTTTCAAATATTTTCTCCTTCGTCTGCTGCTTTTGTATTTAGTTTTATACAATTTATTTTATTTACAAATAATTGTTAGAAAAAGGAAATTTTAGGAGTCAATTGTAAGCCAATAGTTCAAATGCTGTTTGTGTAATAACTTATTGCACATCCATGCAAACATGCATATGCACATACACATGCCAACCCATGTCCAGGGATGTGTACATACCTATGCACATGCGGGCATGGATACACACATTCCTACGTACATAAAATGTTGGGTTCCTGATTGAATGCTTTACGAATACACACACACACACACACACACACAGCTCTTACAGACAATTGACGCAATGGCGTTCAACTAACAAGAACGCTACTAAAAAACAACAACGCGCTACCACAGCACTACAGAATCCAAGACGGAACATTTCAAGAATCTTTGGTGAATTTTTGTACGGTGGCAAACAAAGCACAAATCAGTGAAGAGAAGTGGATGAAAAAAAAATTAAGCATCTGCTGGATACTTTTTAAACACACACATTATGTAGAAGACAGATACTTACAATGGAATGTTAAGTTTCTTTTCAGGAATATTTTTAACAAAAAAAAAAAAAAAAAACAAAAGAACCAAAATAATACAACAACCAAATGGCGATCATTATAATAACCATATAATGATCCTTTTTCTCTTTTGAACACAAGGGAAGGTTTGCTAATATTTTTTCATACATCCATATTTGAAATTACTGCACACATGCGCATGTTGTATGTTAAATGTTGTATGCAGAGAAAAAGAAAATAACATGCGGTCAATCAATATTTACTATCAATACGCACAGTGGGGAGAAATTGAAAAATTTCTTATTTTGCATTTATACATATTTTTATTAAATCGAGTAAATAATAATTAAATTGTTTTACTAGACAGAAAACTGTACTCGTAAATATTTAAGAAATAAATGACAGAATGGAGAATGGAAACAATATACAAGCCACCATTTAAGCCCGGAACTGAATCAAATCTATACGATTGTGCATGGATGCCAATGATGCAAATTATAGAAAAATAATATTTGGAAAAATATGAGTGTCCCCTTAACCCAAACTAACCGATCTCGATGTAATCCAACTGAAGCAGACAAAGCGTGGCAGAAACAATTATAACAATTTTTTTTTGTTTGTTATGCAGTAGCTGTACCCGAGGCGTACAACTTTCGATTTTGAAATTATCTGATCAAAGTTCGCTTCGCTTATTTTTATTACATAGATTGATACGCAATATTTAATGCGGTAGTGATTGCTAAATGTTTAGATCTTCGATTCCTACCCAAGTCTTTATTTGTGCAACCTACGTTGCTTTAGGAAGTTGGAGTAATGCTCCAGTTGATGAGTAGCCATATAATTGTAGCCCGTGTGGGTATGAAAAACTGTAGGGATTGAGTGAAATCAAAAACTATTGATGGTAAGGGACGCCGACTTCGACATTGATAGCGCTTTTTGTCGACTGTTATATATTTCGTTATTACCAGTGCGTTAAATTATTGTCTTCCTTCGCAATATTATTAGCAATTCCCTTGCATCAAATTAAATTACCGTATGTTTTTATGCCAAGGTACATTACCTTTATAATTCCACGTAAGTCATCTCAATGCATCGCTGAATTTTTTGTAGTGATTACTCGCATTCGTATGAAGGTGCCCTTAAAAACACTACATGAAAAAATGGCTTAAAACGAGCTTTTGACATAAGAGTTTCCAAATATCAAAATGCACAATACAGTTGCCCTACAGTTTCTAATATCTTTCAGCAATTGGTTAACAACTTTGACATATGGACTTACACCCTATTCTTCCACAATTTTTATTAAGAATAAGAAGTTTCTCCATCACTAACCAATGTGGTAGCAATAACTGAAAAAGAGGCTATCAGGCCAAGATTTAATGAATAACGGTACCGAAGTTACCATAGTGTAGTGTACAGCGCAAAAGTTTCAAAGTTTCGGTCTAATCGGCATTTTAAGAGTATTAACCTCTACATCTTCTTAGGCGGGGATTTACCAACATTTCAAATTTTATTGAATTCGGTTAAAAAAGTTAAGAGAGAAAGCTTGGTCGGTAGTTTCAAACAAGTCTATATTTGAAAATACTCGTACATAAAAATCTGTTCAACAATTGAAAAGTGTAAAGCAATAGGAGTTACTTTCGCATTAGATCTGCGACTGCAAGGATATTCAAATGTGGAGACGGATTGAAAAGCTCGCAGATAGATCTTTCTGAAATGATAATAAATAGTTACAAGGCATACTGCGTACATTAGGTTTGCATCCTGTTGGTGCTGTGTTTATCACCAGACTCCACTCTGCACATTCGACTACAAAAAATCGATTGGACTTAAGTAATTAAGAAGATTTAAAAAGGATCATAAAAGAGTTGCCAACTCATGCTGCAGTTGATTAAAAATACGTCCCTGAGACGTTTCTGTGATGCAATAGTATTTTTCATTGTATATACAGGGGTAGGGTGTAAAACATCCATTGCAACTAAACGCGGGTATTGTTTGCATATTGTGCCAACAGAATCGATAATAATAACAACAGCAGCTGGAGATTCGAATACAATTCCACCCTTTTCTGTCGTTGTTGGTTTATTTTAAAAATACTAGTGCAGACTGGAATATATATAATAGCACGTTATGCCGAATTAACCGATGACGATGACGATGACGATGACATTGGCACTGTTGGTGTTGTTGCTCCTAATATTTTTGGTGTTATTATAACTCATAATGATCATGGAAATGATGAGGATGATGCGATAGTGGTGATTATGTAGAGTTATTGTAGTTGTTTTTAAAGAGGTTTGTGTCGCCAGAAGAATGGAGATATACAGCGCAAGAGTCGCATGCACGGTAATAACAAAATGACACAGCGGGCAGTACCAGTAGCAAAAAAGAAAAATATTAACGAATATATATATATAATATATAAATATTAGCGTGTATGTATGTATGCACATTTAGTTAGAAAACTCATATTTCTGAGTACAGTGCTTAACAAAAATAAACCATTTGTTAAAAAGTGGATTTTGAAAATGATTAATGCATATGCAGCAGAGTTTCACCAATAATTAAAAAGATAATTTTTTCAGACGCTCCATTGAAATTATACATTTGAACTGCATAATTCATAAAATTGTGTGTTACAATGTATTCGATTATAAAAGTTCATTCGTTGGCATATTCATTTCTAAGTAGAGAAATTAGTTTAAAAAGAAAAAAAATTGTCAAATAGTCTACTGCATATACTCGTACATATCCGAAATTACTTTTTTCCAACACTTTCAATTATAATACAAATTTGTTGCGGAGAGAAAAAGTGCTCCTTGGAAATACAGCATTTTGTAGCAAGTTAATTTTAGAGCGCAGTGTAGTTCGGTGACAGCTTATTGGTGCAGTTGAAAAACAACATTATTCGTACATTTCAAGAATAATGAAGTTACAGATTTGACAAAGTAGTTCCGCGGCAAAGTTGTTACCATGGCATTTTCTATTCTATTACTTTTTTATTTTTATTATATTTTTTTTAAATGACGTTGAATTTTTTGCCAAAAGAAGAAATACAAACTTATTGAAATAATATTATTGACAATTTTTTTTTGTGACGTGATTGGGACGAAAAAAATCTTTGAATGTTATTTTTTATGATTTTAGATTTATTACTTATAAATTGAGAACATCCAGCAATTATAATTATTTATTGACAGATTAAAGCGACAATTGTGGCCAACTACAACAAGCGTATGTTGGTTAAAAATATGATCTGAACACAAACTGTAATTTAAAGTGTCACGCCCATATGTAAAAGGTAAAATAAATTATTTTCGCTCAGCTCTTTTGCAAATCATTGCTTCATAATAACGTACCTTTCTAGCAGCCACACCATATGCATACTTGACCAATCACGCAGTTGAGCGCAGGAGCGAAGAATGGCCTTTAGAGCACCATAAAAATCATGTTTTATTACTTTAATAATAAATCAACTTTCGCTTATAACTATGATGCGATCTAAGTTTTGTAATTTGGTAAAATCCATAAAAATAATTAAGGGAACTGCTTACATAAATCTCTTCATTCTTGTAGCAACATATCTGGGATAAGCTAAAATCGGTTCACATATTATGTGCAAGTCCTTTTTGCAATTGTTTAAAAAATTATTAATTTTATAAGCAAGTTTTTTTGTGTAATTCAATTTTCAGCTGGTGCAAAAACTATTTAATTGAAAGCAGTTATATCTGAAGCCTCTTAATGGCGAAAAAAAAATATTGAAATCCGCAAATTTACACAAGCTTCTGTGAAATTCTCACTTTTATATATTTGTATGTGTATACACACATACATATATAAAGGAAATAGTGACTTAGAGTGGTAAATAGTTTTAGCTGCTCCATATCTAATTAGAAAGTGATAAAAAAAAAATATAATACATTTTTATATATAATATATATATATATTATATATAATAAATATAATTCTTTTTTATGGTACAACTAATTCGGACTTATGCAACACGAGAAGATAGAAAAGATATTTTTTTTAAAAACACAATTCAAACGTTTCAGATGTAGTTGTTTCGAATTTGTGGATGATGAAAAGTAATAAAACGAACGAGAATAACAAAAATACTCAACTGGTATGCGGTTTAATAAACCTAAAAATTCAAGCAAGCAAACAAGTGGAGGGAGAAGACAAGACAAACTTCTTTCTTACTAAAATAATTCTTTTTTATATTTATTTCTTCGTAACTAGTCTTTACATAAGGCATACTTTTGGAAAGAAAAGTTGCATATAAATGTTCGAAGGAAGAGGGTGCAGTAGCAAAAAGTAAAAGAAAACAAAACAGGGATTTTTTCCTGAACATTTAACTGGCAGTCTCTAAAATTTACGTTCCTTAACATATTAGTTGTTGATGTTATTTTCGCTGTTGTTATTGTTGTTGCTGTTTTTGTGAATGTGGCTGTGGCTGTGGCTGTGACTGTAGCTGATGCAGCGAAAGCATCAAACGGCACGCTTGTTTGCGGTTGTATTAAAGCAATGCACAACAGCTACCTGAATTACTGAACACGCGTCTTATGTTTAGGTATGCAAGAGTATGACTGCTTGTTTAACTATCTGTGCCCGCTTTCAGACTGACAGACAAACAGACTGGTTATACGTTCGCTCATACAGCATCTCCATCCAATACTACCAACAACTGTCCGTCTGCCTTTTATTTAGTCTCTGTCGCTGCTGTTTTCCTCTTTTGGTTCAGTTTTTGAAATTTTTAAATGTTCTTAAGATTTTTTCGCTGTATATTGGTTTGGTTTTAATGCATGTATGTACGGATTAACGTGCTTTTTTCTTTTTTTAGTTTTTTATATACATATGTATATATACATACATATGTACATATGTATTCTTCTGTCCATAATGTTTTAAATGGTCTTTGCCTGCATGCAGCACGCTGCAACATCTTTTTGTATAGCAAAAGTATGCATTAAGAAGGAAAAAAAGCAATATAGAAAATAGTATCTGGAAGAAAAAAGAACCAGTATAACTCATTGTTTTTTGTACAAGCCTCCAACCAAACAAGCCAGGGAGGCAGTCAGGCAGTCAGGCAGTTAGGCAGCCAGCCAGCACCTTTCTTACACCAATTGAAATTCTATGTATGGATGTATTCTAATACAGGTTTGTGTATGATAGCATGTTCTGTAGTCTCAGTTGTTGGAGTTGTGTTTTTTTTTTTTGGAATACGCCAATTTAAGCATTAGTGGAAAATCTTTCATTAAGTACACATACATATATACATATATATATATACATATAATAACATATATATGTACGTATATTTTTTCTTATTTTATTTAGATTTTGCTTCATGCACCATATAATTTTATATCAATTTTTTGCTGCATTGTTGATAAAAAAAACCGAATAAGAAGTACAACTTTTTGTTCATTGGTGAAATAAATGTTAAGTTGAAAGCCAAATTTGTTAGGAGAAAAGAAACTATTGAAGCACATGTTTCACAAACGTCACATAACATTTGAAAATAAAAGAATACACATACATATGTACATACATACATATGTGTGTATACATATATATAAAAATATTCAATGAAAGCCTACAGAACCACACTTTTCTTCTTAAGCAAAAATATGTTAAATGGCTGAATAAATTCATAAAACATCTTTTCCTTTGCTCCATGCAATTAAATAATTAAATTATTAATTAATAAATTAGATAAGCAATAGTTATAAAGCGGATTCTCTAAACAATTCATGAATTAACATAAGAAAACAAAAGACTTAGAAACAAAACTTGCTTTTAAGAAAGATAATTTTATCGCATTTCGAGAAATTTTGTTTAACAAATACTTCGTAAATTTTGTAATAAAAAGAGGTACTTGTGCATACACATCCATATGCGGGATTAAATTCATTTGATGTGCATTAAAGTGAATTATACATAGACTTCATACATATGTATGTATGTACATGCGTAGATGCAATTGGAAATAATAATACCGACTGTTAAGTTAAATGTTTTTGCATAGAATTTAGACCAAAACAAAAATGTCATTGATTAAACCGTTACGGATAAATTATCAATAAAAGAAATGCTTTCAAGAAATAAATTTTTCTATTTTATTTTTATTTTCAATATTAAATTACTTTTTAATTAATTAAATTATTTAATAATATTTTCCTGAAGAAGTTACCCACAGTAGTACTGAAATATTGAAAATAAATATAAAATAGGAAAATGTTTAAATAAATAAAAATCTAAGATCCAAAGAATTGAAAATATATATGAATGTATAAAATAAATAAGATTGAAAGAAAATAAACCAAAAAAATATTTAATATTTTTTTAGAAAAGAAATATTTTTTATTTTTATTACAAAAATAATAAACTTCCACTTTTAAATTCAACTTTTACAATAATTCATTATACTTATTTAAAGAAATAAGAAAAGCAAAGACTTAGAGGTCAACTTATTTTATAGAAATTTTTAATAAATAACAATTACCTATCAATACAGCCAAACCGAAGAGCTCCGTATCGAGCATGCCCTGTGTGGCAAAATGTAGACATGTTTGTGTATACACTTCTCTGACTCGACTCTTTGCATCGACTAGGAAGTATAAAGTTTTGGGTTGTTGATTGCCTAATAATCTGTAAAGTGTAAAAAACAAAAAAATTAATAGTAATGTATGCGATACAACTAATTGAAATAATAATGAATTTTCCATAAAAAATTTTACCTTAGAGCTAGAAAACGTGAGCCTGGTGACAGCTGCTCGGCCGAGGACGCGCATACTTCTAATGGCGCGCTGACAGTACAAAACGCTCGCATGCTGCATCATTATTTAAATGCAACAAAGTCGTTGGAAGTATTTTTCTAAAACAAATTTTTGAAAAGAGAAAGAAAAAAGAACAATGAAATAAATTATTACATTGATTAAAAGCAGACAACGTCATAAATTCTAAATTTGAGACACAAGAGGCTTGCCATTAATCTTGAAAAATACTTGATAGTAACAAAAGGTGGAATTAAACAAATAATTGAATAAAGAAGCTTAACATTCCACTTTTAATGATATAAATTAATCTGAAACATATTGTCGAACTTTTAAAATTCTATAAAAATACATACCTACATACATACATACATATATATATGTATGCATATTTATTGCTATATGTATATTGAAGTATGCATGGATGTGTATCTGTGTGTGTATTTCTAAAAATTTCTCTCAAGAAAAAAGAACGAAAAAATAACAGAAACTTGTCTATAACTTATGAGTGGCAAGTTTTAATATACAAAAAATGCATGTGCACATATCTAGATGCATATTTACGTATGTGTGTGTATTTATATGTACAGTAGTGCTCAATAGTAACAATGCTATTGGTTTATTTCTGGACTGCTATTTCAAATTTGATATTTTAAACAAAACGAATTTAAACGCAATCAAATTATTTACAGTTATCAAAGTATTTATTTAAAGTTTAAATTATTTCAAAAGTTTTAACATTTACTAAAGTGAAGTCAATTAAGCAGCCACAGCCGAAAATATGCAGCTCAGTTTAAGCATGACAATACTAATGCCACTGAAGAAGTGGTACTGATACGTGATCTATAATGAATTTACAGTAGTAGAAAAGTTGCCGATGATTTGACTTGATAATTTGCTTATGCGTGGTGATCTACTTCATTTTCAGAGCTGGAAAAGTTTTTTTAAAATTCTTTCAATATATGAAATAAATTATGAACTTTTATTATTTACAAAAGAAAAGTACAAGAAACATGCAATAACCTATTTAAAAGCTTCGCTCACTATGCATATTATTTTTATTCATATTAATAAAGCCACTTACAGGACAAATGCAATACATATGTATGTTTTAACAATGTTTCTTTTTTAAGCAATATATGTACATACATATATACAATATATTCTACCGGCAAGGAGGGCTTATTCAAAAGAATTGAAACTGAAGTTTCCATGCTTACATTTGCTTTTCTACAACTTTGATAAAATGCTGACACATTAAATGACAAATTTTGCAACTTGCTCTCGGCGTTAAATCATCTGTTTTTTTTTATAATACTTCACTTATTGATATTTTTAAAAACAAAATTAAAATAGGTGATTTGATAATTATTGATAATACACAAAAATACTTCACTGCCTTAAGGTATTTTGCTGACTAAAATTCAATCGGAATTTATTTCATACAAGAGAAAAAGTTATATTAAATTTGAAATTATGTATCCATGTAGATAATGAGTGCAACGACTCCTACAATTTTAGTATTATGCCAATTCAAAGGAATATACTTTATGACTGCAACAAATCTTGCGGGCCCTTAACAATAGGTATCAAATCAATAGGAACAGTTTTTATATTTGTCACATGTAATTCATAAATACTAAGCATTTCAGATGGAAGTAAATCTACTCAATTGACTACATGACATGACTACGCTGCTGTTATGTCTCCAAACCGAATGAAAGCCTTTTTAAATTAATTACAATTTTAGGTTAGATCTTCTTAATTAAATAATTATTTTAGAAAACCTTTAATAATAAACTACAGCAAAAGAAAATCTTTCGAATTTCGTTTTCGAATTAGAGAAAATTCGAATGTAGATTTATGTGGGAATTGTTTGGAGGGGGATATAAATTCACTGTCATGCAGCTTAGAACACATACTTTGCTTTACTCCTGCATGTTATTTCTAATAAAATTGGTACGTTCAAAGTGTTAGGATAAATAGGTGAGCACTTTATTTTCAGACTGTTTTAGTCATCACTGTAAGAATATATTTTATTTTACATTATACAGCGTATCTAATAAAGAAAGTTTTTATTTCACATTGAAAAATATGAACAATTTATGCATAAATTACATTAAAAACCAATATATAACATGTACATGATCGGAAGAAATGCTACTGTACAAAACAGACAGACAGTTATACGGACGCATTTCATTTCAATCTGAAAAAATAAAACACACAATATTATTAAAGAAAGAGCTTTCCTTGCCATCAAATCTGGCTTCATTGAAACCTTTTTAAGCCGCTATCAATCAATCAGTATCAGACAGACATAAATTATTTTTAATTTCCACAGATTTCAAAAGTAAAAACAGAAACAAATTTAAGAGAGAAACAACTGGAACTTAAAGTTTGGATTAAATGTAATTCAGTGGACTTATTTAAAACAAATGTCGAAATGCTTTTATTTTAATTTAATTTTGAGTTTTTTCGATAAAAGCTATTCTTTCAAAAAAGTAAGAGTAAAAGGCAATCTTTGTGGCAACATATTTTCAATAAACCTTCTATTTCGCTTTATTATTATTTAAATAAAGGAAAATGTGACCGTTTCTTAAGAATTTTGATGCCGCAGTAGCTGCCACAGACCTGTCTTCAATGTGTTTTAGGAAGTAGACGACTACTAATTATTTTTCAGAATGCCTAAAAGGAGTGAAACTTCGTCTAGGAGGTCGGAATGTGATACTAATGCATTTCGGGATGCACAAGCACAGTATGAGTAAAATATAAATAAATGCAGTGGAATACAAGGAAGAAGAAGCAATTGAAATCTAGCCCGATATTAAAAAAGAAAAAAGCCAAAAGCCACCAGACTAACGGATTCAGATGGCAGCTTAATTCATAGATAAATATTATGAAGTTATCAAAATATGAATTGCAAGTAAACTGTAATAATTCCCATGGCTTTTAAGGGTCATGATTCCCTACCCTACACAATCGTATGATGTAACCAATTTGGCATGTGTGCTGCAAAAATAGGAGTGTTGCCTAAAAATGCATCTGTGGACAGATTTTTTTTGACAAATTGTACGATTTGCCAAAGTTTATGAAAATTTTATAAAATAACAATTTTCATGCGACCAGAGTTGCATTTACTTAAAACAGCTAACAAAAAGTTTTCGGCATCATATTTGTATGATAGTGTAACACCTACAACAGCATTTTGTTGCGATTTTTAAAATAGGAGGGTATCACTATGACATTTTCGTGTGAATGAATTGGATAACTGTGCAGGATAGCTAAGTTGGCTTTAAGGGGCGACTGTCTTTATTTTAAGTTTTGTAGATATGCTATTATTGTTTATTCTTGAATCAGGCTCTGCTTTCCACTACGTCTCCTTATTAATGTGGCGATAATTTGTTTATTAATTTCCATTCCTTTGTTGAATGTAATTGCTCATACTTATACATACGTAAATGTTGCTTAAGTATGTTGATGGGCACACTTTATTATTTCGTACTAATACAAATATTTTATGCCTAAAATCGAAATAAGGTCAGTAAAAGTTTGATTGTTGTTGGTGTTTCTTTTGCAGTATTTATTTACTTTTCTTACCCCACCTTTGTATTTTATTTTCTTCTTTTATTATGCTTTTAAATTTAATAATACAGGGTGGGCCAAAAGTCACAATGGGGTTTAAAAATTTAATAACTTTTTTGTTTATTTTTTTTTTTATTTTTTTTAAGATTATATAAATAACATCTGGAGAATAAATAATGGAGGGATTTACAACTGAACAAAGAACAAGAATAATAGAATTTTATTACTTAAATCAGCGATCAATTATTTTAACGCAAAGAGCATATCGTCGCCATTAATAATTTCAAGAAATTCAGAAATTAATTGGCCAACGCGTTCGCCAGATTTGTCAGCATGCGACTATTTTCTTTGGAGTTATTTGAAGGAGCGAGTATATGTCAACAAGCCCGAGACAATCCTTGAACTCAAGGCCAACATTGTTGCAGAAATTCGAGGGCTACAGCCACAAATGTTGAAAGATGTTATGGAAAATGCTCTCAAAAGAGCCCATCATTGCGAAGCTAATAACGGCGGTCATTTAAGTGACATTATTTTCCATACTTAGCGTAAAAAAATTTCCATTTTGTAAATTTCATAATCTTAAAAAAAAATAAAAAAAAAAAAATAAACAAAAAAGTTATTAAATTTTTAAACCCCATTGTGACTTTTGGCCCACCCTGTATGACCGCACGTAGAGTTTTAAAGAGGTTGTAAACGTTACAGTAAATGTGGACTTTTTAGTGCATTCAAATTTTATATTTTTTATTTCAATTAATTTGCAATAGTATTGCATAACAATAGTAACAATATAAAAACACATATACTCATACATACCTGCACGCATCCATACATACGAATATGTACATATGTATGTATGTATGTATGTATGTTTACATGCTAAATTGAGGTGACCGTAAAAATGTTTGCGAATAAGCCAATTTATGCGAGCAGAAAACATTTTCTCATTGGGCTTTATATATGCATACATACATATGTACATACATACACACGTAAATGCGAAAATAAAAAAATTAATCACTTTTATTAGGTTTTGCTACTTTTTGCTTTATTTATTTATTTATTTTTAAGTGGCCGTTAATGAAATGTGTTATTAGCTGAGCTCAGATTTACATAAATGACATAAAAATGTCCTTAAAAGAATGCTAGAGTAACCTAAACACTACAATATGCATGGATATTATAAAAAAGCTCTCTCAGGGCATGAAATTTACATACGAATTGCATGCTTTGTGCTTTGTCCTCCTGTCTCTCTGTCCACTGTCTTCTGTATTTGGTTTTTTTGCCACAGGACAAATCGAGCTTAAATGTTGTCTAAAATCAAAAAGTTTAAAATCTATTTGCTTCGATTTCCTTCCGATTTTTCACACGTGGAAATCACTAAAATTGGTTAATAAATTAAAGAAATATAGGCAAACAATTATTTCATAAATTTATAGTTGAAAATTAAAAATATCTCGATAAAAGTACGTAGACAATCGCATATGGCTCTCATTAAAATTATTAAAAAAAAAATTTATATAAAAATTAAGATCATAAATTATATTTTTTAAACCAACTCTACTAAAGTGGATCAAACCAGGAGGCGTGAGCCTTGTGGGTTTTTAATGTAACACTTGTAAACACTTTTACATGCAGTGGCGGATGAGGAAAAAACATATGTTTTTTGTGGAGTATGCATGCATGCAAGTATGTTTATGTGTTTATATGCACATATGTATGTACATACTTGTATGTACTATGTTAATTTTTAGGTATTTTTAGGTATGAGGTATTTTTATTCTCTTATATGAAGTGTTTGAATACAAAGTTTTTCCCTTTGATTTTTCAATTGCACTTAAATCCCGAAAATTTAAGGAAATATATTGTTGTGGGGTTAGCCAGCTCCCATGCACATTTCACCGCATGCTAAACGCAGATCATCAGGCAACCATTACCCAAATTTTTCTAATTGAAATAAAGTATAACGTGTTTTCTTTGTCGTCGTTTGTTTTTTTGAGCATTTTGTGCACACACACGTGCTTTAAAAAAGGCAAATACAATTTGCAGTAGTTCTGTTTGTATTAATATACTAGTAAATAAAGGGTTTGAAAAATGTAATTTAATAATATTTTATAAGCAATATTGATACTTGGAAGAATTTTTTTTCTTTCACATATTTATTCCATTTTTTTCAACTAGTGTTTGTGCACACTCATCCGCATGGGAATAAAAAAGGGGAACGCCGAAACGGAACACTGTTCTTTTGATTACCTTATTTCCTGTTAATGTTGGACTGGTCAACCGTTAAACAAACCCAAGAAATTAAAATAACTTTTTTTAAAAAAAAAAAAAAAATTTAGAATAGGAAAGTTTGAAGCGACTCATCAGTGTTCTTTACATTTGTTTTAAAAATGCCAAAAAGTTGTCTTCAAATTAGAAAATACACATCCATACATACATGCATGCATATATGTGCATACATAAATAAGTTTTAGTTTATTACGTACGCATACATTATTCCATATAAAAACCCGAAGTACATGCACACGCTACTGGTTTTATTATAATTTTTTTGTTTTTATGTAATAAATATTTATTTTTTTAATTAATTACATGCACTCACTTCTCCCTACGAAATATCGTGGCGCATGAATTTCTCACATTTTCTTAATTAAAATAAAAAATCGTGCAAATATTTAAAGTTTGATTAATGTGGTTTCAAATAATTGCTTACACTCAGTAAAAAAAACTCCCCATACAAGTAAATGAGCAAAAATAACGCTGACTCGCATGGCCAGCCGGCGTTTTATGAATAAAAAATTTTATGTTATAAAAAAATATCGTGCCATATAAATACCATTCTTGTGAGATCATAAACAACAACAAGTGGAAAAATTTAATAAAGAATTATAGCACCCAATGAATAAAAATTATTAATAATTTAAGAAATATTTATGTGTGCGTATGTATGAGTACTAGTATATGTATGTATATGCAAACACATAGCAGTTGATATGTTCACGTGTAAACATGTTTGTATGTAATCATAAGATAGGCATGCATGTGGATTTAACACGTAAATGAGTGTAATTTTACTCTGATTTAGGTGCTAAACTAGAAAACACTGTGCAACAAAAAAGAGAAGAAAAATTAATGTATTATTTTTGTTAAGATCTTTCAAAACGGGTTTCTTACAAATTAAAATAGAAATTGTTGCAAATTTTATAGAAATATATTTCATAAACCAGCAGTATATAAAAAATTATAAATCAGTTTACAAAAGGTGAAGCATTGAAACCCTTGTATTGTATTCGTGAAGGAGACGGAAAACATTGGAATGTTTTCTATGAGAGAGGAGGCTGATTATAATTTCTACAGGCAACATAAATATATGTTATGATAGACATTCCATTTCAATTTCCGACAATAACTGAGATGAGAAGAACGAAATAATATTTCTTAAATATACATATATGTCATTGCCCCAGCCTCCTGCTGCAAATACTAAACAACAGTGAATAACGAGCGTTACATTAACCCTTTTTGATTCCATTTTAAAAGGTGCCGCTGGCTCTCATGCTCACCCACAATAGTGGTCAAATATGTTTTTAATGTATACTTCTGTTGTACAATATATGTATGTGTGTATTCAAACCAAATCGACCCACTTAAAATAATATGCTCCGATGGAGACGCGCTGTAAAGGTAATCAGCTGCATTTGGTGGCATTACAATATATTTTTATTAACTATTTTTCATTTATGTCAATGCTCTAATGGCTTTACCTTTTAATATATGCCATTCTAACCAAAATTAAAGGTTTTCATAACATATACCGTCAATTAATTACTGATGTGCCTCACTAACCACATTTGAAAAAAGTAAATTGCGTACACGTATACATAAGTATTTTACGTAACGCTACGGTCAAATATCCTTGCTGCGGCTTGTTGCTTACGGAAGAAGAATATTTTTCATGCAAACTGTACAAAATAAATATTCACATTTCCATAGCCAGCGGGCATGAGAGAGGCAAAATTAAACGTAAATAATAGAGAATGGAGCGATAAAAATATTTGGAATTTGCAAGGAGAAAAGCAAATTAAATTTAATTCTTGTTAATACTCATACTTTAATTATACTTAATAATACTTTAATTCTTGAATACTCATTTCCAATGCCACCAAGGTCAAATATTGAAACTCCGATTATTACACCATTTCAAAGCAAATTATACTCTGGTTATGCATGTTAAACAGTTATTAATAAATCTTCTAAAAAAGACACTGAGATAAAGATAAAAAGAAGTTGGTTGGTTAGTCTTCGAATTTTATACTTTAATTTAATTACTTGTTTATTTACTTTGTTCTAATCTTTATAGCAATTTAATGTTTTTGCTCTTTACTTTAATTGTTTTATTAATTATTCTTTAATTAAGTAATTAAATTTCAATTAAATGTTTACACTCGAACTTGTGTGCATACGCAATTGCTTAAGAATGTTAAATGCTTTTTATACTTTATTTATTTGCCTTAAAAAATTTCAAGTTTTATTAAAATACCACTCGTTATGTACATACGAGCATGTGTATTGAATTAAAATGTTAATAGATACATATAACCCAGCGAGATATCATTCCTCTCATATAAATAACACTAAAAAGGTATTATATAACACCCGAGAAAGATGTTGAAATAAGCAGTTGAATACATTGAACATTAAGTTGTTCAAGTTTATTCCATTTTATATTAAGTATGGGAACTATTTCTTATAAGCAACTAGACCCGTACTCGGGTATTATTATGGCGTAAACTTCAGATCTCCGGTATGGGTGCATTTCCGGGAAATCTAGCGGAAGTATACACGAGTATAAGAAATCTGCTTTAAAAAGATCATTCTGCTAGCGATTTATTCATGAACTATGCGAGACCATAAAAAATTTCTTACCCGATTGGTGGTGCATAATGTGGTTATAAAAGAATTCGCTACGGCAGTGGAAGTGAAATGAATTTCTGCATTATTTATTCTGATATCAAATATTTAGGACTGTTTGTTCAAAATTTGGAAGCATGTTTTCTATCTGTTGCAAAAGTACACAAGAACACAAGAACACAATTCGAATAATCGAGATGAATATAAAATTTATATGAAAAACATGCTGTTTTAGATCGATTTGCATAAAAGTCTGTCTGAACCAGTTTAGGATTTTGAAAGCGTTGAACTTGTACGAAAGAAGATGAATGTATTGGCAAATTGCCAAAATTAAAAAATGCAATTCTTTCTTAACTTAATTTTACAGATATTTAAATAAATACAAATTTGTAACAATTCATGAAGTATTTTTGATTTTTACGCACACGTGGCACGATTTCCAATATTCTATGAAATCATTCTTTGCGATCAGTGTACCATCTACAATCGCATTTTGAAACGATTTTTAAAAGTCGGTCAGATTTCTGTGAGATCGCTTTGTATGGTATAATTTTCTTTTTCTCCCGAGCAGTGCTTTTAATAGCAGTTTTGGTTTCTCAACATTCCGCTGAAGTAAACGTTAGTCCTTCATAAAACTTTGAAGTGTCGATGATTATTTTGCTGGGGTATTTTCTAATGTGGGCTACATTTAAATAAAAAAAATATATTTGCGTTAAATTTGCGGTTGAGCATGTACGACTGCGTATTTAAGTTTGAAGAGAAATTATCTTTTTTTAATGAGCACTTCATTTAAATGAGACATTAATGCAATTCTATTTGAATGAAATGTGTATTATTATACACAGAATGCTGATTAACAGGTTTTGGCTTTTTGTATGGGAATTAATTTCAGTTTGCCTCATTTATTTACTTGTTACAATGGAATTTGAAATTTCAGAGCATACATACATATTTACGAAAGCAAGAATATGAAATTACGCACCCATAAAATTAATGAATTCGTTGTTGAATATTTATTAATACTTAAAAAATAAATGCATTAATAAAATTGGCGTTTTAGGAAATTTAATTTCATACTAATTTAACTTTCTTCGACTTTTTTTTATTTATAATTCACTTAAAAAAATAAATAAAAATTGAGTCATGCTTGTTATTAAATGTTTCGCTACTCTTGTATGTGGCTTCTGGAGCACTACAGCCATCACATATCACACTGTAGGAGGAGGCTATAACAAAGGATAGCTCCGAGTTCTGGAATTGATGCTTAGATTATTGTTTGATAAAAAATAAATAGCTCTATTAATTTATGTTTGTTTTGTTGGCTTTTTGGCTTAAGTGAATTAGTAGGTTGTGCTAATACCGCTAAGGATGCATATTAAAATCGCCCGGCTGAAAAGGTCTTAAAATTTATTGCCTATTAAATATCGTAAAGTTATTCGAACGCAATAAAAGGTATCCCAACAGTGATGCGATAACCCCGATAAAAATGGAGGAAAATTTGCGTCCAAGAGCCATATCTTTATAATCTGTTCGCAATAAATTTAAAAGTTCCTAAACATGTGAATAATACCGGAGTCTTGCTTTTTAATTTTCTATATTGAACATTCCGTAAGTTGGGAAAACCAATGCAGTTAGGTCAAATTGTATCGTCTGAAATTTTTTGCATATTCAAATAGAATATTTAACGATTGAAAAATATTTTTTACTAAAAGTACAAAAACTTTGAGCCACATATTTAATAAGATTCTTTAAATAATTTTACCAAGTTTTATAATTTATGCATTATTTTTCTTTTTTCTTTTTGCTTAATTCGTTTGCTGGTATGCGCTTGTGCGCCTTTTTTATACATTTATTTCATTTATAATTAATGCGCTTGATTTTTGCCTAGGAATGCGGATAATTTGATTTAATAATAAAAACAAGCAAGGAAAAAATACACGTAAATATACAGTGAATGTTTGTAACAATTTAATTATCATAAACAGATTAAACCAGTTAAGTGTTTTCGTTTAAGGCCGGCGATTTAATAGACAATAAATTTTAAAGCGTTTTTGGTTGAGCATTACGATTTAAAAATTCATCCAACACTGACTGCTCTGCTGTATGACCACAAACTGAAACCCTACTAGAGCTCTAGCTAGTGACAGCTGGAGCACAACGTAAAATAAGATTTCCAAAAATAATTTTAATAGCAAGCTTCGTTTGAAATAAAAATATATGTATTAGTACAACATGTTACTGTATTGGTTGTTAGATTTCTGGATTGGTTTACGTATATATTTATAGAACCAAAAACAGTAACAGCGGCATATTATGCTTAATTGGGAGCTTCCGAACGCGAACGAATACGGAAGAGCTTACTAAATCAGTGGGCGCGGGTTCGATTCTTGCCTAGACCCTGGCTGTTTTCCTGCCAGGGAAAGAAGTAGTTCTTATTGGTTTTTCGAGAGGAAACATTTAAAGATATCCAGTTGTAACCTTCCCAAATATGACCATAAAACTGTACAAATTCAAAAATAATGGAAGCAGAAGGATGAGTTGGCGGAAACTTATAGATTAAAAGGCAACATTATAGACTAAAATGGGCCCCTCACCTGTAAAGTCTTGCAAGAGCGCGTGATAGGAAATCTTAAAATGTATATACACATGTATCTAATAGAATAAAATAATGGATTAACAGGAATTTTTCGCCAAAGCCAAAACCGAAGTTGGTCACATGTGTCCAAAATACTGCTTATGGATTGTCTACCAGTAATATTTTTTTTACAAATTACCCACAGTGTTGAAAGAAAGAGTTATTTCAGTGGGGAAAACCACATGAAAAATTAAGGTACTGATGGTTTATTTTTTAAATCTTTACATTATTTTTTATGATTTTGGGGGGAAATCTCAATCTGATAAGAATCTGCTTCATGTTGTCAACAACGACCATCAAGGATTAGCTGTGAGACGATGTGAAGATGCCATGTATTTTCATTCTTCAGCCAGAGTTGAACTGAGCTGCCATAAGATATAACATTTATTGTGTGGCTTCAATTTTCATTTAAGGAACCGATTGCGAGTAATCTATATACTATATATATATAAAAATGACGTGTATGTTCGTGATCGAGAAGCTCAAAAACTACTGAAGGGATTTTGACCAAATATTATATGCATGCGATAACACTATGCTGAGTTTCGCTGCTAGCGTTGGGTGCTTAATCGGTAAGAAGCGGCGTTAACAAGCCCCATTCCAGATCATACTTAACCTATTTCCGTAAAAAAAAAGTTTATTAAAAAATTAAATTTAAAAAAGTAAATAGATATCTCCTATTTTTAATCTCTATTTGCGCGATAAGCCTATGCTGTGTTTCGCTGAATGTGTTGCGTCCTTAATCAGAGTGTAGTAGCATTAATTGAAAACTCTGATTTTGATTTTCTCTGAAAGGCAGTTCAAAATAAAATAAAATTTTTGGGGTCAGCATTTAATATACAAAAATGATTATATCGTTGGTCTCTTATATATAGTGAAATTAACCCGAAAAATTCCTTTATGAAAAATGCAGGTTAAGGCCTTTCTACATCAGACCAACAATCGCGATTGAAATATATAAATCAATCCGTGTTGCTTAATTGCGGTTGCCCCTCTTTGTAGACGAGCAGAAATTTGGTTCGGGAGAATTGTGAAAATGCTTAAGGCAAATCAACAACATTTTTTATTCTTATGAAAAATACTTTCGTTTGCTTTACGTTGCAAGTGTTTAAAATAATTTTCAAAAGATTAGATTAAATTATTGGCGTTTTCTTTTCTACATTAAAAAGGTTGCCCTGTGAAAAGTTGCCTTTTTAAAATGTTTTGCCCGGACCTATGGAAGTGTAATTTTTTATATAACGAGAAAAGAACACAAATTAGAATAAAGTGCATAAAGTGCAATTAGAATAACAGCTGATAAACAAACATTTTCTGTATATTTTATGAAATGTGTATACAAAAATATTCAGTTGCCAGATTGCGAATTCATATGCTTGAGAAAACAAATTTTTTTTTAATATCTCATACAAATAAGCAGACGCATAGTGGTCTTTGGTTTGTTTTATATGATACAAAATGTAAAAATAATTATTAAAATCTAATTTTCTGACTCTTTCAACTCAAAAGACTTTTTTTGAACATTTTCTGGTAACGCTGTGCAAGAATAAAAACCATCTGTTTTACAAGGCAATTTCTGCCCTGTTGATTTGCTCAGGGCAAAAACACGAAACCCTTTCACAGGGCACAAAATTGCCCTCCCTGCGGGTAGTGTTGCCCTTTTTTGTAGAAAAGAAAACACCATAAGTTTTTAAGGAAAATTACATGGCGGCATTATATTTGTCTAAAAATGGCAATTTTCTTGTCCAACCTCTTTATGACCTATTGGACTTTTGGTCAGTATGTCCGTTTGTGTTTTCAATGCGCTGTAGGAAATTGATATCCATTTTCTCTATGCTACGACTTTGCTTACGGTAAGCTGTACTGCAAATGCAGATTGACTGCATTTTCTGTAATGGAATCCCAATTCCATTATTATTATTTTAATTCAAAACATTTTAATTTATTAACATTTTTAAAAATGGTCAAGTTTAAATATTTGGCATTCGCCTGTCATCGATTCCGAAGGGATTATTACCGAAAAACTCATTTTGATAATTGGTAAATTTCAGTGGGGTAAATGTCAGATACTATTAATTTCCCAAACACCTCTAATTCTGACATCGGTCAGTCAATGTTACAGCTGAGAATAAACAGCTATTGTTTTCCTTAATAATGCAGGATTCCAAAAAAGAGTCCACTCTTTTCCGTTAGCGAAATGTTCAGCATTTTTGATATCAATTTGTAAATAAATCTCTTTAAGTAAAAAACCTTAAAAAGTAAATTATAATACTTAAAATTTTCGAGCCGACATAGGAGAGCTTCGCACATCCTCGACAAGTCATATCAAGTTATATGTTCTTGGAGCTCAAGCACGCTTACATATCGGTCATTTCAAAAACTTCATTTTATTATAAATTATTTTATTTAATTGTTTAATGATGATAAATATCTACACTTGTATTTCTATGCACGTACTAAAAAGTTTAAAAGTTACTATAAATGATTTTGCTTTTTTTCTAATTTTTATTTTTTATTTCTCTTAATATCTATCCAGGTCAATGGATTGTATTCTAAATGGCTTGAAAGGAATGTTTATACTCGTATACGTTTTGTTGGTTTACGATAATAATTTTTATGTTTACGCGTCGATTTTAAATTAAGTATTTAATAAATGGAAACAAAATCAAAGCACAAGACTCATTCAAAGGCAAAATGATATTCGAGGAGCATCTGAAGCCACAAAAGAAATAGAAGTAGCGGCCATTTTAGGAAATGACTTTACACAAGAATGTTTGTTAGATTACGGGTATCTGTTGGTTACACAGGTTATAATTAATTTGTGGGCTTTATTTTAATCAGTTATTAATGCAAACAGTTACTTTTATACAACAAGAAGCGGCAGGTAGCAATTTAATAGCTACAAGAGCTTTTAAGCCATAATCTGTTAGAGCAAAACAAAGAATATATTTGTGATGTTCCTCTTTCGACCTGTTTCAAATAATTTTCATGATCTACAGTTTGTAATATTTCTATGCCGGAAAAATTGAATCTACGAGGAATGGGCTTTTAAACTATACATTTGCGCCCATTTATATTCTAAATAAAGGACATGATGCATTATCCTACTCAATCGAAATCTATGTATGCGTAGTGTGTCCTAAAAATGCTTCTATGAGACACAAATGTTTAACAAGTTGTTCGATTTTCAAAACTTTATGAATATTTTCTTCATAACGTTATAATTATGAATCCGATAATATCTTTATAAGAAAAATACGGCTGGCAACGAATTTTATTAGTATTAGATATTCATTCTAATGGATTATTAGAGCCGGTTTCATGTAAAAATAAATAGTGAATTAATGTAGTTGCAATTAAAGTAAAAGGTATAATGAAATGAAAGGTAAAAAATCTTGTTAAGGTTGCAATTTTTATACCCCTCGCTAACAAAAAGGATATGAGGATGGTGATTTTTACAATATTATTTTTCGACCCTATAAAGCGTATATGTATATATAGTAGATCCATATAAGAAATTATGTTGATTGAGCTTTCACCACATGTCTGTCCGTCCCTGCTGTTTTTTTGCCTCTTTGCCACGCCGTAAATTGAACTTAAATTTTGCTTAAAATAAAAACTTAAAAGCAAATCTGCTCAGACTTTTCTCGAAATTATACAGTATAAAAAGCTCCAAATCGGGTAACGAATAAAAGAAATATAGCCAAAAAATTATTTTACACATTTATCAATTCACGAACGCTTGGATTACCAGCCGCTGCACTTGTCTCGCAGTCAATTATTAAGTTTCTTAATATTTCTTAGTAATGACAAATATATTGCAAAACTGGCGTTTACGTCAATGCAGTATAATTGGGGAGAATAAAAATATTTTTGGAACACATGCTTGGAGAAGTGCATATATCATTCGGCCCAGGCGAACATAGCACTTTTACTCGTTTGAAATAGGATGTAGCCACATCAGAGGAATCGTACCACTGTGTAGAATAGTGAATCTCAAATGCGAAGTTTGTAAGAGTTACATAATTGAATTATTCGCTCAATCGTAGCCAGCGACATTTGAAGTCGGGTATTCTATTTGACTATTTGAAAAATTTTTATTTGAAAATTCTTTGGTGTTAATTTTGTTCCGAAAATCCGAGCTTATATAATTTATTTATGTACCCAGAAAAACATTTTTCTTTACGCAATCATAATTGAAGTCTGTAAAGGCGTTTAAGGATATTTGTTTTTTAGATTTTATTATTGGTCGTTTTAATTCACAGGTTTTAATGTGAATTCATTTCTATTCTATTTCACTTGATTGGTTGGTGTGTCGTAATAAATTTATTTTATTAATTCCTATTTAAAATTAAAAAGTAAAATATACTAAATGTCAATGTTGTGGAATTCTTTTCGACGAATTCTTCTCGTCGTATAATTCATTCCTCTCATATACTTTACTAATCATGGCACGATATACTGTTCATTTGTTTATGGCTCTTAAATATTTCTGCAATTTAAAAGATTATCATGGAGATAAATTTAGTCAGTGAGGAGGAAAATAATCCATCATGAGAATTATAAAATTGCAAAAAAAAATAGCAGTCGTATTAAATCCACAGAGCAGAACACAACAATTAAAAACATTTAAGTGGATTAAACTTAATTTAGCCATTTTTCTGCAAGAGTTAAATTAATGGTATTACCACAAGGCAATTAATTACTTGATAGTTGCTAAGAAAATACTTTTATAATGGAGACAGTTAGACTTGTATTTTGAAATTCGAACAGCTATACGAGTATATTTCAGAAAATTTTTTAATTGAGCAGATATTTAGATTTTTCTGAGTAAAAACAAAAATAATGTATACATTCTCATATGAACCAACACCATGACAAACAAATAGTTTTGTAACCAAATATTTAGCAGCAACAGAAATATCTTGTTGGTAACAAATCAGTTTGTTAAGTCAAGTTGCGAGACCCCAACTAGTGCGCAACATCGCCAGCAAGTGAGACCGGCGCAAATGCTATTGCCTTGCCTGACAGCGCCATTAGATTAGGATAACTAACAACAACAATAACGACAAACGACAACAAACAACATTGATAAATGTATGTAGATATACATAGTTAGATAAATAGCTAAAACCACTTATCGCAAACACTTGTAGTAATTTATTTATTTTTTCTACTTAATATTTTTTTATTATTTCACTAATTCTTAAACAATCTCGTTCTACCACTTTCAAATACATTAAAAGAAAGAAAAAAAATATATGAAGGAACAACAAAAATTACAACGAATGTCTTCCATTCTATCCATGCAAAGATTACAAAAGAAAAAAAAAACAAGTAAAAAAAGAAAAAGAATGTCAGCAACACTGGAGATACAACATTTGCTCAACATGTACCGCAGCATTTGCTCTAAAGGTACATTCAGACGATGCGCTTTTCGACATGCATCTTACATGTGCAAATGCATGCACGTACATTTCGGCGTAGTCAGTTTTGCATAAAACTTTTCATTTTAGCCTGTAGACGAACTTGAAACTTGTAACGAAGGCAACTTTGTGCTTCGCCTCCTGCTTTAGCGATTTTGCACAATTTAAAAATCGCCCAAAGTAAAATAATAAGCAATTGTAATCTTGGGAGAGACATCCTTTACGTACCAAATTGGAACCGGCTCTAAATGGAAGATCTCATGAGTACTTTACTTGTGTAAATGACACAAGAAAATTTTTCAAATGACTAAACGAAATCTGAGCTACGAGTATAACAAACCCATCGTTCAATATTTTCACTGTTTAACACAGTTTTACTTGTTGACGATTTTTAATTTTTATGCTGCAGCTTGACAATTGCATAGCCATGACCCACAAAACAACATTATATATGGTTTGGCTTGTATGAACGAAGTGTCTCAGGATTGTTGGAGTGCAGCTCATGGGAACAGATTCATGACAGAGGAAAAATTTATGACCGCATCTACTGAATCTGCCTTCTTGTTTGTAATGCTCAATGGCTCAACATTCTTGTACATTTTCTTTTCAACATTTCACATCTCTTGATAATTCCAATGCGGGCATAAGAAGCACTTGAAGAAAAGGCAATAAATTCGATGCGAATATTTTTAGTATTCTAATATGTAAACGCAGATGTATTTAAAAGATTTATAAAAGTTAATGTCACATAAATTACATCACTCTCTGCATGCAACTATATCGCAAATGGAGTTCATGAATATCCATTTAAGAAATGTAAGTATACTTTACCCATCAAGCAAAAATTCATTGTCTGAATAATTTTACACCAGTATTCATGCTGTCAATGTAACAATGTAAAAATGAAAAATAATAGTGATCCTACGTAGGCGAATAAATAATGAACAGACTACTAAATAGGTGGGCGCGACCTCGATTTTTGCCCAGACCCCGTGTGTTTTCCTCCGGACAAGCCAAAAGCTTTGCAGGTTAAGTTGGTTACAAAAGAAAAAATATATATATGTATACATATATAATTTGTAAATTAAAAAAAAAATAAAAAAAAGAATGTTATTTAGTGTTTGGTGATGTTGCGCCAAGTACCAGTATTTTCCCCATCTAAAAAATTCTCGTCCACACTACGTCGGTTTTTTTTACCTTATTCATTTACCCTAAGAATTTGTTGCCAACTCTTGCATACTGCTATTCCCTACCTATTCCACAAGTAAAATTTGTGTGTATATTCATTTTACTGAAGCAAAAATTAAACAGTTTTACGACCGGACCAGATCAATGCAACTAAGGAGGGATTACATAAGATACATGCTTCGAATTACATAACACATCATTTTTACTTCACCAGACCAAAAACTGGTACATTTGTATATTTAAGATCAAATAAAATAAAGTTATTTAGGAGTGATTAATTATATCGTTCGTTGTGTGCTGAAGCAGGTCTGTAAGTCGGCTGTTAAAAAAGTATCTCAAACATTGCTACGTTATACTTATTGAGAATTACAAAAGTTATTATTAAAGATTCCAAATGTTCAATTTATTTTTGAGAAAAAGTTTCGGGATTATAAATATTTTTCAAAATTTTTTTTTTTCCGCACGTCCACTGAATGTATTGGGAGAATTTCTTAACTAATAATAAATTTGATGTATTAATAGCTTTTACTCGTATTTACATAGTTGCAACATATTAGCTTCAATAAGGGTACGATTCATTCACAGGAAGATCTGAGAGTGCTCACAATGGCATGGTTGGTGTCATACTATCATAGAAAAATTAACATTTTCAAAAACTTTTGCTTGTCATAAAAATCTGACATTTTTAGACCACACTATTTTCAGCAGAGATGCCATATTTGATCGTAGGACCGCCTAGGATACTGAAACATGACCTTAAGCAGACTATGGTAAAGAAAATTCCGTCAGAGCTGTGTTCTCTTAAGCATGTTCTCTTAAAATTTATTTAATTCATTCCAACTTGTGCTTTTGACAGCATTCCAGTTGCGATTTGTAAATCATCGAAGGACTGTATCCGGCTTTTGAAATGGATCAACATCAATTGTATTTATTTGTTAGCGATTGAAAATGTTTTTATGAAATTTTTATCATTCCCACATGCAAACATACTCGCATAAATCGTCAGTATTTTTAATTTTCAATTGGCAACGACTTCGCTTTGAATTTTTATGATTTCAAAAGGGAGTGTCGTTAGAATTTCAAACAAAACAATATTGAAAATAATCACCATTCGACAAAGGTATGTACGTGTGATGTGTGTGTGTTTTAATTTTGCTTTATAGCGCTATATGTATATAATTTATTATAAGCAGCATAGTTGGCCAGAGCAGTTTTTCTATTAATTATGAAAATATACATATATTTATACGTACAATTGTATGTATATATTGCATATGTATGTATGTATGTACGTATATATTTAGCAAAAAATCACTTAAAGCGGCGATGGAATTTTTTAAAAAGAACCGCAATTTTAATTGGAAAAATAATAAATCAAAACAAATTGTAAATACGAATCTAGGAATGCAAATGTACACGTTTCAATGCATAGCAAAGCAAGTGTTTAGATTTTTTTCTCTTTTTTTCATTTGAAATTCAAATTTTATACGACGGTACACCGGCCAAATATTTCTACTTACATATACATATACTGGCACATACATATTTACATACATACATTCATAGATTTATGCAAATTTCTTTCTGAATTATTGGAAAAATTATTACAAATCCCCTGACTGACCGCTACGTGTGCAAATAAATTATTATTGTTTTATGCATTTAATACGTATGCATGGATGCATGTATGGATGTGTATGTGAGCTCTGAAAAAACATTTTAAATATGCATATATAACTACAGTCATACATGCAAACATACATACATATGCATACCATAAAAATTAAATGACATTAAAATGAATTTATTGTACAAATATTGATATGGAATTTGTGTTGGCATTTTTATGGCTTGAAGCAATAATTGTCAATTGTAATGACCCTGCGTAATGGAAATTAAGCGAAACCGGCAATAAGAATTACGCACGAGGGTCGCACGTACATAACACGTTGTCTATTTTCAAAAGATGACACCATAAACCTACGACATCCGACTACGTTACAACTGTAGCTGTTTCCCGTCCAACTGTGTATGACAATTATCCGGCCGGACTTTTTTGCATACTAAATCGAGAGACGTTTGCTTGAAGCTTAAAGAAGGCATACGAAGCATATGAATTGATTTTCAGGTTGGAAATTACATCAGCATTCTATTTGAAGACAATGGCATATCTAAAGCATGAGGGGCGGCGACCACAGCGAAAAATGTTCAATTTGTGCTGGGATCGTAATCAAATGTTGCTTGTATTGCAAACTTCATTAAAGAAAAATATACTGGAAAGATGTGGAGTATTTGGCAGTATGTCCGCTGTATCATATTAAATTTAGAAACCATAACTCGAAATCCAGCCAAGTCGAGGGTCCGTGTTCAAGGTCCTTGGCTAACAATGGGGTTTCATAAACCGTTAAGGAAGTGCCATTTGACATGACACAGTATTCTACCGAAGGAGTTCATTGTAGCTAACTAGCAAAAGGATACGAAACTTATTATTCTAAAATATATGAATGCATAAATTACCAAATTAAAATCACTAAAAATTTAAACATTTGAACAATCTTCCATTTTAATTCACTTATTTCGAAAGAGTTCTACATAAAATCTTTATTTAAAATTGACGTACATTAAAGGATTAATTTTTTAATTATTAGCGTCTCATAAGTTCCCTTTGCCTCTACAAACAAGTGCCAATGTCAAGGTTAAAACCATTAAAAATGTATCTCGTTGAAACGGAACGCACAAACTGAAATGAACGAATTGTATAGAAGAACTGTTGCAAAAAAGGCAATAAAAACACACGTCTGAAATGAAAAATTTTAACTCGCAAATAATTAAAAACCAAAGAAGCGTTACACAGGCAACAATAAAGAAGACTGCATGGAGAAATTGTAAAAACAAAGAAAACAATTCTGATTTTTGAGAGGCACTTGATTTGAATAAATAAGCAGATTACAAATGTCAAACTCTGCGCAAAGTTGTCCAATAGACCAGTGACATCAAGACGTACAGTAATTAGATCAGATCGCAATAGGAAATGCTAGTCGCATAAAATTTCTCTTCAAAGACATCTAATAAGTTACTGGTAATGGATAAGGTCGTTTGTCAAATCCCTACACTCCGGCGTGCATAAAATGAAATATGTCACGAGTACTTTTCAACTGCTGTGATATGTCACGTGCAATTATGGACATATTTTATCAATGGATATAGTTGCATCAGCTGTTCGTTTCTGGTATACGATAAGCTATGCAAATGCCTAGCTGAACGGCCGTGTATGTAGTTGCAACGTTTGAAGGTGCAGAAAGCCAAGTTGTCATACAACGGCAGATGATATTTTTGATGATATTAACCTGATATTTTTGTGAACAAAGCTAAAAATAAGTTTTTTTTCACTCATTTACATATCTAAATGCCTAAAAATAATTAATTTTATTGGTTTTAAACATTGTTATTTTTTTATTTATAAAGTGTAATTTTCATTACTTTATTATAATCTTTGTTTCAATTTATTATTCTTTTTCATTACGAACATGATTACAAACATTGTACGCATGCACTTATATCATTATTTTGAAATTATTTCAGAATATGTTCATATAAACGTTAATAATATGTAGACTAAAATAATTGCTAGTCTTCGACTACCAATAAGTTGAATACTATCATAAAATTTTTGCATCGAATACGATAAAACGATTATCAAAGTCTCCTTTTATATTTCATTAGGAAAACAATTGACACAAACAAGTAAGTTTATGAAATAAAAGGTTGAATTAACACAAGAGCCAAAAATAGTAAAAAGTAGTTTTTGTGCCTCTCTTTTGTTTACTTTGAAATGTGTTATCTCCAACTACGTGTTTCACGTGAAATTCTATTTTGAACAGGTTGAGCTGCTTGCAACTCCATCTGCCGTTGTTGCTTTCTACAGCTTCAAACCTTGCAACTACATACACGGCCGTTCAGCTAGGCATTTGCATTGCTGTTCGTATACCAGAATCGAACAGATGATGCAACTACATCCATGCAACTACATTTACGATCGGCTAGTTCTGCCTTTATCTCCAACTACGTGTTTCACGAGAAATTCTATTTTGAACAGGTTGAGTTGCTTGCAACTCCATCTGCCGTTGTTGCTTTCTACAGCTTCAAACCTTGCAACTACATACACGGCCGTTCAGCTAGGCATTTGCATTGCTGTTCGTATACCAGAATCGAACAGATGATGCAACTACATCCATGCAACTACATTTACGGTCGGCTAGTTCCGCCTTTAAGAGCGTATAGTTCGCTGCAAGAAATTACGCTGTCTTCTCTCCTACTGTGCACTCTTCCCAACTCCGACCCGATGCATTGCATTCCCTAAGTTCCCGCCTTGAAAAGAAAAAGATCACAAGTGAAGAAATAACATACATACATATACATATATATACAACAATATTATTAAATTTTTTGCATTTATTCATATGAAGAGGTTGATTTTGTTAACGGTTCTATTCAATGCGATACAATACAATAAAATAAATGATTCTAGTTTAATTTTTGCTTGCTGAAGAATAGATGAAACTTAAATGGAAAGAGAAAGAAATATAGTATATATAAATTGGTTTGCACTCTACGGAATAAATTTATGAGTACAAAGAAATTCAATGCTTTAGAAAGCGACTTCTCTACCATTTAAGAGTATTATATTTTATTGGACCTGGAGGAGGTCTTTCACACGATTTATAACGCCTTCTTTCTAATATATCGCCAATGGGTGGATATTTTCAAAGTTGAGAAAATTTGAAACGAAACAAATAAAAATGTTAGTAAATAAATAGAAGAGGTCAATTAAAATCAATTATTACATACGAAATAACATACAAATTTAATTTAATTGCTCCAACTCAAGCGTGACCGCAAATGTAGGAAAAAAATTAATAAATAAATAAAAGCTACAACGCCAAAAAATATAACGACAAAATTAAGCTTAACTGAGCTGTTGTTGTCTTTCTGAATCATTTGTATCATATTTCTCTTTTCAATTCGTTTTTTCTTTGTATCGTTATTCCATTTGTCCTCTAGCAAGCCGAGGGTTAAGGCGGTGTGTTATGAGTGTGACGAACTATGCTGGCTAAGCAATTGAATGAATGACTTACTAACTGACTGAATGTGTACGAGATGGTTGTCATCACATGAAACAATAAAATAACAACAAAAACGAGAAAATGATGTGCGACCTGCTGATTAAACGTGTAGGAATTTCAAGATCATTAAATTTAACATGTTGAATTTATTTGCTAAAATAGTTTCAAGAAAATAAAAATTATAATAATAAAACAAATAAACAAGCAGTGTAAGTACACCCCACTATCATCTTCACACATACTTACAGAGCAATTAACTACCCATCGAATGGTATAACGCAGAGGTCAAATATTTCACATACAAACTGCCTTTTACTTTTAGTTTAACAAACATTGTAATGAGGGACTGGGAACTGTGTTGAGAAACGAACCCACAAGCACCAGAGCAATAACAGGACGAACAGGAAGAACAGGACGAACAGGACGAACAGGACGACCCCGATTTACTGACGACAACATTAAAATTTGCTTCTTACAAAATCATTTTATTTATATCATCTCTGAGGCTCTGGCAGTAGGAATGGGCATCAGGACCTTTTGCCGTATCATACTTAATTATGTATTAAATTCTCATCATATAAAATAATTATTAAGGAATAAAAGATAACGACTTATGGCAGCAAACTGAAATACGCGTTTCGCCGTATGTTTATGTAAAATTAATTCATTATACCGACTATACCAGTCCTCAAGCTTAGGAAGATTTTTGAAATGGCGCAAAACAAAGTCGCGTTGAATTCATTAAAATACCTAATTTAGGCTTAGGTAAAGCCAAAGAACTAGCATGATTCAAGCGATGTGACAGCCTTTAACAAATACATATATTATGTACATTAAGAAAACTATGAAAGCAAATAATAATTTATACAAATTGAAGAAAAAACTTTTGTTATTTAAAAATTAAAAAAAAAGAATGTACGCTAAATATTCCACTGTTCCATGTGCATTGTTTCAAAATGTTAAATCTGGAAATAAATGATAGCATTAAAATCTCCGCATCGCATTTAACAATACTCGATTCAATATGACGATTCTTTTATTCGCGACGTATTTATCAGAGATATGATATGGACCGTAAATTTGTTAAAACAAACATTTTCGTTGTTGGATAGAAGAAAAAAATATTAGACTAAAATTTAAAAACTTTTCCTAAATTGAACTGCACAATGATTGTCGTGTGAGGCAAAATTTATTCTGTAAAGGGATTTAATAAAGTATTTTCTAATTGCTGATAAAACAAAATATTTTATATCGGAAGATGTTGACAAATACAAAAACTCAGTACAAAAAAATGAAGTATGCGATTTCAAAATTATATTATTTTATTTCACGGCGGACAGCAATGACAACAAATATTAGAATTCGAGATGAATAAATACTACCAGCAGCATCCGCATGTGCATATATGTTTTTTAAGACCGCCGAATGAATAATGCACAGCCTAGTAAAACGGAAGTCGCGTGTTCGATTCCTGCCTAAACCGTGGGTGTTTGCAAGTTCAATTGATGAAAAGCAAATTGGTTAATTCGGCTAGCAATGGCTGTGTGTGTTCTATCTTGCCAGGATTCCGAATGGAATGCTAAATGGAGTACCCAATAATTTAATTAGCTGACATTTAATAACATTAAAAAGAATTTTGTTTCACAAAGAGTTTTAAGGAAAATGAAGAAAAAATTTTCTATGTTTCAGGAAACTCCCCTGTATTTCTAATTCGGTAGATATATTTAAGGTAATCATTCATAATAAAGCCCTAAAGCACATCGAACTAAAACCATATGATTTTTCAATATTGAAAATTTTTGCCCTGTATTTACAAATTTCTAACAAATATTTTTTTAATATATATAGCAGTTATATATTTATATGTATAATGTATATTTATTACTTTGATATAAAATCTTTGTTTGGACTCTCTGACTAGCTCTGTTGGATTGATCTGTATTAGCAGAAAATGCTTTCTCCAGCAGTCAGGCGGTATAATCTTCATTAGAAATTTCATCCAAAATGTATTCCCCTGATCCAAAGAATGTACTCTTATGCATGAGAGTTGCATATCGAAGAAACTTATAATAAATTGAAATCAGTTTAATCAATTCGAATTAGTGTCACAAATAAATAGTTTTATTTTTATTCTTTGCAAATAATTTTTTTTTATTTTATGATATATAATATATATATCTAAAGTTATACAGGGTGTGGCAGCTTTTTTTTACATATTTTATTTCAACACATGTTTTCGGTAATTTAAAAATTTAAAATGTTTAAGCATTTTCTTATATTAAATTTGCAAAATATATTTCTATTAAATTCTCCTCCTAATTTTTTTTTTACTAGACACCTACTCTGAATTCTGAATTATCAAATATGGAAATTCCGCAAATTATTTACAACAGCAATTATTTATTTATTTATTTAGTTGTTAATTGATAAAACAATCGTACGAGACTCATAATAATAATAATTCCCTTGTGAGGAATTTTCTAAAGAATAATGAAAAAAAGTAAAATAATTAAAGCTATATATATGTATATATATATATGTGTGTATGCAAGAGTATATATATTGTAAAAAATTAAAGCAAACGTTTGAAAAATGTCTCAAAGTAATTGCAAATGGCGTGTGATGGCGAAAATGTGTTAACGCGTAAACCCAGTACAAGAAATTGAATCAATAAATAACAGTTGAGGAATTTTAATTCATTTAAAATATTTTACGATTGGCGATAAAAAAGATTAAATAATGTTTAAAAACCACTATTAACCAATAAAGTATCAACCATAAAGAATTTGTTTTTAATAAAACGTAAAAATCTAAAATACAATAAAGTTATTATCAATAAATACAATGGCTGACTGCAAACAGTTCATAAATTACGTTGTTATTTAAGCTAAATAAATTTTAAATAAATAATTCCACTAACATTTTTTAAAATTGTTTTCCACGATCCTCACGTGAGTTACTCAAGTACGTCAATTTGTAGGCCGGCTGCCACTGAATTATACCGATTATGCAGCGCAATTATACACAATGGGAAAGCATTCTTAGGCGAACTTGCAGCAGATCGATCTCGCTTTCATTTGATCACGTGGATGCTGCTCTGATTAAATAAGAAAATATTGTGTATTCTCCATGTATACCACATTCACGTATAAAATCTCATTAGGAGCAGAATTCGAAAACGCATAGGCTGGAAATTGTATTTCAGAATTATTGGTCTTGGAAATTTACATTTTTAAAATCGTTACATTTGCATACACACATATGTATGTATGTACATTTCGTTGGCTTCATGTAACTACAAAGGCCTTAGCTCGCATTTTTTTCTCTTATCACAGAATTCAGACCATGAAATCATTTATAGCACTGTATTAAATTGCCTTTGAAGAGATTTAGGTTATTCAAAAATCCTTTGGTGCGATCAGGTTAGTCTACAGGAAGGAATTGTTCCAACATATAACGTTTATCAACTCTAAGATTTTGACCTAAATTTCCATTCTACCGACATTTATAACATTAGTGATGCTTGCAAGTAGCGCACCTGTTGAAGCTCTGTCCTCTTTTGTCTCCTATTAATTTTAAAACTTGCTGTTAAAGTACACAAAACTCTTCCATTGCTATTTCTCGTTAAACGCAAAACAATCTGCTGTCATTTAAGCGTAAAATTTGTTTAGCAAATACGTAATGCGTTGACATACAAGGTAATGGAAATAAATACATATTTTGTGTACAAAACTATATTTAAGCTTTTTAAGCTGGTTAATAGTACGAAAAACAAAACATTAAAAAATTGCCAAGAATGATTTTTTACTATTCATTTACTATTGTTATAGAGAGCTCATGTGCGAAATGACTACAAAAATAAAAATATTTTTTTTATATTTTTCCGAAATTTTTTAGTATCTAAGGTAAGTATTGTATGAAAAAATGTGCATGCATACATTTAAATTGTTGGGCGGTGGTGCAGCAAGGCGCACCTTACTCGTAATAGAAATAAAAAGCAAAATCGACTAAAACGGTATTAAGCAACTGAAAGGTATGAATTCTGACTATGAATCGTGTGACACTGTAGACAAAAATAAAAAATTACAAAAATAAAATAACTTGAAAATGATTGCTTGACACACGTATCTGCATATCGGCAGCTGAATTGCAACACCACATTAACAAGAATACTAGCCGTTTGCTAACCACATTGGCAGCACAGAGGTACATATTGGAGCCGAAAGTATGAATGAAAAAACGATTTCGAGTTCAATAATTATCTATTATTATGTGATGAAACGGACGAGAATTACTAAAAATAGCAATATTGAAATTTTGATTAGTTAAAGGCTTTTCCATTTCAGCTAACCATATATGTATAAATGTGTTTACATGTACATATGTGTAGCACAAACGTAACATACGTAAGAAATGATCCACATACTTACAACAATATTTTGATATGTATACATTTACTTATATTTCTGACGTCTCAAACAATCAATTTAAACGTTTTCGTTTTATAGTTCAACGAGTTATATAAACAAATTCAACAGATACTGCTATAACCTTTTAAATGCAATTACTTTAAAACTTACACCTTAAGTTTTTCTGAGTGATCTTAAAGTGTTACAAAAGGGCGAATGTGAAGTGTTAAAGAATTTCGCGCAATCGACATTAAAATGCAAAACAACCAAAAATTAATACTTTAATATATTTTTGGGAATTTATATTAATGACAAATTGTCAATATTTGATATAACTGGCAAACCCTACAACAATAGATTTCCATGCAATTGAAACATCAAAGTACAAAACTAAAAATTAATTTTTAAAATATTTTTATGCAAATATAAAACTTAGCGAAATGGGGTAATAAATAAAAGAAATATAGTCCAAAAATCATTTTACACATTTTTAGAAAAGAATTGGTATTAGGGATTACGACATTGTATATGACCATTTTCTTGCTTAATATGCTATATAACACAGCGGAATATAGCTCTTCTATTTTTTACAAATATACATATATAATATAGAATTTAATTTAATTTGGCAACTTGAGCAGTTAAACTAACTTTCATCGAAAGGACTTGGAATAAAGATGGGTGACTTATTTGGAAACAAAATTGGATATGAAGTATAAGATGTCTTACCTTCGAAAATATGACTTCCAATATTCGTAATATATAATTAAAAAATAATTCAAAATGTACTGATCATTTCAGATGGCGGCTAATTTCCACTATTTTTGTCTTCAAACTCCATAAGGAAAAGATCAATGCAATTTTCTCTCACGAACATTGAAAAATATTTTTTCGCCGAGTTGTCTCACGTCTCCCCAAATCTTGCGCCTGCAGTGTAAGTAACAGAACAGAAAATAGTTTTTCTTAAGCATTAAAAACTTTGGTTGCAACATAATTCTAATTCGAACTAGAATTTAATTTTTTCTTTCCACACTGGAACTTCCGTCCCGTCGACTTGTGAATGAATATCGCTTTCAAGGCATCTAAGACATGACAGATTTGAAGATTATCACTATTGTATAAGAATTTTCGTTATTTCGCAAGCTCTCAACCTTAACGATAATTAATAAGCGGTATAATTCTTCTATTATACTAGTCTACCATGATTTGTTTCCTTCTTGTCGCTTGCATCATTCTGTATTTTTCGCAATTTAGAGTATGGGTTGCAATCCACTCACTTCTGCAGTTCACCGCACTTATGCTTAAGACGTATTTTAGTCAAAAACACGATGTGAATAAACGCCAATATAAAATATTTGGACAGGAAGCCAATTCTAGTTTGCGAGCACGAATTGTACAAGAGGAACGCTACGGCTCTGCCTCATTTCTAATACAATTGCACGCTAACTTTAACAGTATAGAAGTGCAATTAAACAGACAACTATCGGATCGGAAGAAGCAGATCGGAAGAAACAGTAATTTATTTCTATTAGTTTGTCTTTTAAAGAAAAACAAAAATTGAGATGTAACGCGGTTGCTATCCAAATACCGCAAGATGCACACATTCCTGAACACTTTTGTAATTTGCCTGCATTTATCATAGACAAAAAAATTATTTTAAAGGTGGTAAGTCGGGACACATTTCACAAAATCTTACAATTAATTTTTGAGTGTATCCTTTGTTGGCACATATCGTGGCAATTTTTTAGGTACTCGTACTATCAAAATAAAAAAATAACCACTACTATTTGGTTACACTATCGTGCTTGGCAATTTAAACATTAAATTATTATGCTGTTGCTTACAAAGCGTTCGCAGTCTTTCTGCAACAGAGTTGCATTTGATTGGGCTAAATAAACAGAATATTAGTACGCGTTGCCGTACGAGTCTAGAAATAGAGAAATCACAGTATGGTACATAACACAGACGAATAATTGGCGTATTGTAAGAATAGTGTAATCGCGCCTTTAACATGTATTATAATGTTTTCACACCTAAAGTTAAAACCTGGTTTTAACTTAAAACCTACAAACAGCTGATTTTGTGTTCACATACAATTTTTATAAAATCAGGTTTTATAATACAGTTTGTCAAATAAATTTGTTAATGATAAAATAAATTTTTTGAAGAAATAGATGTGTTTGTTGTAATTATTCTTCCCACATTTATTTGAGAAACTGTACGACAGCTGTTATTGTATATATAAAACATAAATTTTAAAAATGTGTATCTAAAATTGAAATGATTTTACATTTTGTGAATGAATATTTGTGAATTGTGAATGAATTATCAGCTGTTTTCAATCTTTCTAACTTGGTAGCACTGAATAAAACAAGGTTGTATATTATAAAATCTACTTAAAACCAATTCAATTATGAGAATTATTTTGTATGGTAAAACCAGGTTTTAAGGGTTGGTTTTAAAGTCAAAACCAAATTTTGTTTTAAAACCAGGTTTTATCCTCAGTGTGAAAACACTATTAATCGTTGAAAGAAAAGAATCGCAAAATAAACAACACAGCTTATTAAAATACATTTTCGAAAAGAGAAAAATTTTATTTCCTTAATGGAAAAGAATGAATTCCATAAATGCACATTTGTGAAATTTCATTTACCTTATTATATTATTGCTTTGCATCTAAAATTTACAAAGAGGACCACAAATGTTTTCAAATTTCTGGAGGATTCCCTAAATAAGTATAGTTATTTGTATTGAAAATAAAAGCATTAGAAACTAACTCTGTTCCATGAAAGGAGAATCAACTTCTTCAAACCACTGCTTTTTGTTAAGATATGTTGTGGTATTGAGTGCGCCATGTTGTGCATGTGCGCGCTGAATATTTCGTTTTGTAAAAAAACCACAAACTATTTCTTGATTTTTCTGTTAAATTTTTTATTTTTTATAAAAAGAAATAATGAAAAAACACGTTGAACGACATGCTGTGCATCTTAAATAAACGTGCGAACCCAAACCCATTCAAACAAGTTGTCAGTCAGCCACTGGTCATTCCATTCCATACTTCAAATGTTGTGTAAAAAAATGCGAAACGGCCTAAAAACATACCAGTGCACAATAATGGGTTGTGTGTTTCATTTTCAAAAGCGGTTTGTTTTCACATACACGTGCATTCACACAAAAGAAATCATTATAAATACAAATTGAAAAGCAAAGTAATAAATATTTATGTTAAGGATAGATCATTAATTCTTTATTAGTGCGTTAAGCCATCCAAGAAAAAATGAGCAACACTTAAAACTTTCGCGTTAAATTTTTCTATATGTACTCGTATTCGTACAACGTTAAAGTTTAAATAATTTTTTATAAATTTTCATTGCTTTTAGACGACTTGATCTGAATTCATTTAAAGCTCCAACTAAAAAAAAATAAAATTCTTTAATTCTTGATTGAGATGACCAACTTTTTTTTACTCCTTACACGTATTTATCTTGTTAATTTGCCAAGTATCTTCGTGGAAGTACAGCTAAAAATTCTGGTTACCTTAACAATAATTACATTTTGTGGGAATTTCAGAACACTAGAAGCTGTATAGTCAGATTTTTAAAAAGGCTGCAAAGCAAAATAAATTTAAAAAAATGTTTAGGAAGTTTTTTTTTGCTAAATGATTTCATGTATAGTTTGATCAACGATAAATTACCTGCAGGAAATATTGGTTTGGTTGTAACTTTCTATGAAAAGTAATTTTCTAAAAAGTGACGTATTTGTTAAATACGCAAAAAATGTCAGAAACTCTTACGTTACATTTCAAATAATTGATAACGATAAATTTTAAATTATATTTTGCATTTAAAATTAGATTATCGATCCATTATCTTATGCTATTTATGCTTTGCGGCAACTTTACATATAAATTTTCGTTACACAAAAACATGCATGTATGTACATATTTCTAATCAACGAAATTTTCGTTATAATTTCTTCATGCATTACCCGTGCATGTTCTCGTAATTGAAATCTATATGGATGATATGTATATGGATCTACAGATACACATACATATATATGTGTGTCCGCCGCGAAGAAATATTACTTTGTTTATAAATTTTGATTAAATGAAAGGATCTTATAATGGTGAATGTTTTATTTCATATCGGCCAATATGTATTTAAAACAATATCAAATAAATCTTCGCCTCTCTTGGCCTCACAAATGCGAGCTCTTTTCAGGAAATTTTTCATCACGTTTTCAAAATTTCACGACGTATTTCATTAATTTCATCATGAACATTTTGTTTGAGTTGCACAAGTGTTTCTGGTTTTCCGGCAAAAAGAAGTCCTGAGTATTCAAATCAGGTGACCCTGTTTGAACAATCATCATCACCATTTATCGAAACAACTTTTTGAGGAAAGAAGTCTCGCAGTAATTCCATTCTTATTCTGCTTGTATGCGATTCACTTGTGGGGTTACAGAGTTTTCAATTATATCAGGATATCGCTGCCCATTGGCAATTACCGTTATGCAATTTTTAGTTTCAAAAAAGTCAGGTCCAATGAATGAGTCTGAATAATTTGAGGGTTTCGCATTGCCCAGAACCGACTATTCTGTTTATTTATATACCCATTCAAATGAAAATGTGCCTCGCCACTCATTATGAGTTTTTCATGAAAACAGGGCTTGTTATGGCGAGCTGTAAAATGTACAGCGGAATAACTGGTCTCTTAGAAAGAGCTCTTGTGAAAATTGAATCTTAAATAGAAACAAATGGAATTGTGGCCAAGTTGTTCTTTAAAGACTAAGCTCCTGTGCGCGACGCCGAATTGAGGTTTTTGGATTGTTTTGAACATTTTCGAGAGCAGCAGTAATGTTTTCAGACGATCTTGTAGTACATTATGGTCTATGTTTATGCCTATTAGCTACAGTCCCTCCTTCTTCGATATCATTTCCTACACGACAAATAGTTCGTCTGTTGCCAGCTTGTTTCTTCCAAAAATTTCAATTAACTTTCTCGTTGTCACAGTAATCGGTGATTGATTTTGATAAAATGTTTTAACGATTAAAACACGTTGATTTATCGAATATTTTTCAATATAGAAATGCCGGCAAAACAAAGTAGTACACCTTCCCGGCAGACACCCTGTACATATGTTTGTATTTTGCTTTCTTTAAATTTTCTATCATAAATTTTAAATATTTGTAACAACAAATTTTTAAATGCCGCTGTTTTAACATGAAATTGTGAAATGTAAATGTTTTCGATTTGGCTACAAACCCTTTTCGACATCAACAGACTTGTCTTACCAATATTGGTATGAACCTACATGTACAAATGAAGTAAATGCAAATAATCAATTAACAATGAGGGCAAAAATAAAACACTGTTCTTATCGGATACAACTGTTTAACGTAAACGAAAATCGTGTTGGCGATAAGCTTTAGCTTATCTGAAATATTTTACAAATACAATATACATACATATAATAAGATGTCAAATCCAACATGAAATATTTATTTATTTTTGCTAGAGCTTACCTTACGCAGCGCTAAAATTAGCACTCCTGTGCATTAATTTCAAAAAACATGTTATTGATAAAATAAACATAATCCACAGAGCAAAATGAAAAAGTTAAAATCACAAACACACACACACAAATAAATCAATGTAAAAAAGTTGATATTTTATCTCGTTTAAATATTAATACATCATTTTTAGTTTTTTTATTTCCTTTTTTTTTGCTAATGAAAATAAGTATAATTTCTTATATTTTTTATCCACGCAAAAGCCACTTTGATGCACGCACTGAAATGAAAAGAATATGGAAACAAGTTAATATTTGGTTAATCAAAAAAAGTACAACTAGAATTACAGATTTTAGTATAAAATTCAATTTTAAATTGCTTTTTTTTCTACAACCTCAACTGTC
The DNA here is from genome assembly GCA_963402855.1 of Ormia ochracea. NCBI lineage: Eukaryota > Metazoa > Arthropoda > Insecta > Diptera > Tachinidae > Ormia > Ormia ochracea. The sequence goes on from OY727108.1 coordinate 30,357,788, forward strand.
AAGTAGAAAAAAATGTACACAAAAAGCACAAATTGTTACACTCTACGCGATGAGAGAAGTGTATCCAAAACAGTTTTATACGCTTCAACACATGCTCCAAGACATATTATTTTTCAATCCTTAAGCAAATTTTTATCAATTTGAGATAAATTTATTACAGACTTTTAGCATTAATACGTAGCCAATACTATTTAGTTGCAGATGATATGACTACCACTGTATGTGCGTTCTTCTCTTCTCAGTAATCTCCAGCAAAGTTAGTTCTTTTACCTAAATTTTTATCCAAGCAAGAAAATTAATTAAAACACGTTGACAAAAGTCTACGTACAATGTGTAAACAAACATAAAAACTTCTTTTAGTTATTAAAAACTACCACAGCCATGGGCATCTATGCCAGTAAGGTTCTAGGCATCGAAATAACTAAAGTTTCTACCTCTGTAAAGGTAAAGTTTTGCCATTACTGTTAAAGCTTCAGTCTCAGAATCTAGGAACGTTGTTCTTTCGGTTTTTTGCTTTTTTGTAGAAGCTCTTACACGTGTTTAATAACGTTTAAATACGAAGTTAGTTGTGGTGGGCGCAACTATCGCAGAGCATGGTGCAGCAAGCAATCTTGTATAATTTGAGTCGAATGCTTCGCATTATTATCTTGTTGGAATATTCAACTACTGCCAAGCCTTAAATCATCTACCTAAGGTTTAAAGTTTTGCTCAAGAATGCATATTTATTGGTGCCAATAAGTAATACCTTAAATAAATACCAAGTTTTCTATTGCAGAAGCAGCGACAGCATCATCGACACCCATCGCTGCATTTATTTTTCCCAAAAGATTTATTTCTCTCATTACTTCCAGATATGTTATATATAAGGATTCATAAATAAATAAAACTCGTTCCCAAAAATAGATATATACAGGGTGAGGTAAAAAACTGCAACAAAGTAAAACGTCATTTTTTCATTTTTTTTTTAAATTTTATTGAATGAAAGCAAACAATGTCGGAAATAGTATCAAATTTTAGAAAAAGTTTAGATTTGTTCGAATTGGTCACCTTTGGCATGAATTATGGCCTTCAAACGGCCAATGAAGCCGTCACACGCTGCCCGAATGTTGGCAAGTAAACACGATCATTTTGTTTGTTTACAAAGTGCTGGACAACGAATGTTTTCTCATCGGAGAAAACCAAAATTCGGCAGTTCACCACTTGCGGCCAAGCGAAGCAACCCTTTGGCTCTTTTGAGTCTATTTTCTTTCTGTTGCGGTGTAAGTTCTTGCACTTTTTGGAATGTCAATGGCTTTACGCCGAGCTCATTTTTCAATATTTGCCGAATGGAATATTGCGATATGTTCAGCTCACGAGCCATTTTTCGGTCACTGCGACGCAGATTTCGATCAAGTCGCTTCTTTACTTTTCGCACCATTTCTGCTGATGTTGCTGTTTTCTTCCGTCCACTTCCTTAACGTCGGGCTACGCTACCAGTATCACGGTAACGAGCGATGGTACGAGACACAAAAAATTTATTCACATTTAAATGCTGGAGTGCTCCAACGATAGCCACTTGTGGTTTTCCAGTCAAATATAAAGAAATCACACTATCACGCTTGAATTCCATCACGAATAACTTTTTTTCTGGAAAATTCTCACCAAAAGGCTTTTATACGCTTGTAAACAATATAATGAGCTGTCACTGGAATAATTTTCACAGCTGTCGGACGAGTGGTTTAGAAATGACAGCAGTCTGAAGTTGGTTGCAGTATTTTTAATTCACCCTGTATATATTCATATTCTAAGACATAATATACTTCTGAGCGAAGTACAAACGAAGTTTACGATTTCTATCACTTATTAGGAATTTTTTCTAAGAGTTATGCTGCAGTAGTTTCTTCAATGCTCTTTGTGGGTTTTATATATGTACAATGATTTGTGGTTTCCTTGCTAGCTCTCAGGCTAATTTCGAGGCGAGAACTTGTTGTTTCGCTACTTATTTAAAATAAAGCTTACATCTCTTTCACTAAGTTTCGTTGGTCTTATTTATATAAAAATTATTTAAAATCTTTAATATCTAATTGCAGGGAAAATCTACAACTATGGGAAATATTTATTCCAGTGAAAAGTGGCAAAATTAGAGTGAAAAATTTTATAAATAAATAGCGCGATTGAGGGTAAAGAGCACATTGTGCGGTTTTACATGTGGAAAACTTTGAAAATGTTTAGTAAAGGCCACGTGTCACTATCATAAAAAATCGCATCAAAATGACGTTGCTGGAGCCCTTCTATGGTACAAAAATGATACAAACAATTTTTTCTATGGTGATTGAAATAAAAGCTACACTAATCGCATAAAAATGATCATTTTATTAAAATTTTCCAAAATTTTTGCTTGTCATACAAATCTGACATTTTTACTTCACATTATCGTATTTTTTCAGCACCTACAAGCCATTTTCATGTTATAGTGTTTTCACACTGAGTATAAAACTTGGTTTTAAAAAAAAAAATTGGTTTTAACTTTAAAAGCAATCTTTAAAACCTGGTTTTACCATACAAAATAATTCTGATAAAACCATCTTTAAACCTTTTTTGAATTGGTTTTAAGTAGATTTTATGAAATACAACCTTGTTTTATACAGTACATATTCAGTGCTACCAAGTTAGAAAGATTGAAAACACCTGATAATGCAATCACATTCACAAATATTCATTCACAAAATGTAAAATCATTTCAATTTTAGAACACATTTTTAAAATTCCTTATTTTTTATATAAACAATAACAGCTGTCGTGCAGTTCGCCAAATAAATGTGGGAAGAATAATTACAACAAACACACCTATTTCTTCACAAAATTTATTTTATCATTAACAAATTTATTTGACTAACTGTATTTTAAAACTTGATTTGGTCAAAATTGTATGTGAACACAAAATCAGCTGTTTTTAGGTTTTAAGTTTAAGCCAGGTTTTAACTTTTGGTGTGAAAACACTATTATTTTTTATTTTCAGACTCGGATTTTTCTCGACTGAATGACCTTAATTGTTCATTATTGCCAATATGTAAAAAGTAAATACATGAAGATGGGAAGAGTTATCGTGAGAGTCCTTATTGCAGTTCTATTTATTGCTTATTTACTGCATTTTACAGCAGTAAAAGTAATAATTTATTAATTCAAAATATTGGTGTAAGAACTGTAAAACCACGTTCTTAAAGCACCGTCCGTCCATTATTACGATAAATACTAGAATGCAATTTTTGTACCAAAGATGTGCATAACACACATCAGCAATCTAAAAAGTATTAAACACATTGACCGTCATTTTACATCGAAATCAAATAAGTATTTACGTAGAGGTCACATACATACGTAAATATTTTGTATTTCTTTCCTTTTTAGTTCACCCTACCGCCCTCTCTTTTGACTATCAAACTCTTTTGTAACCTCTTTAAACAGCCATTCTCTCTCATGAAATGAAGTAATAGTTTCTAACCACACTGTGACAAAAATGAACAACAGCAATGACAAAAGCCACAACCGAGCTTTATAAATATTTTCTATTTCGGGGAATGCATTCGAATGCCGCTGCATTGCTAAATGTTGAGTATAGCTCGTTGCACACTAACGCTAAATACTTACATACATATGCTGAATACTCACACACATACATATGTACATTTTTAAAAAAATTTTATTTTTTACTATGTAGTTATAATTTATTACGTTTTATGTAAGATTTTTTGACGCAAAACCTAAAACACAACTGTAAAAATATTTTTAAAACACGTTGCAACAAGTACACACATGCATATGCAGGAATGTATGTAAATACATATGTACATATGTATGTATGTACATATGCGTGTACGCATTTAAAATGTATAAGTATATAACATTTCTTTAATTAATCATGGTGATGCACCAGCTCTAAAACATCCATACATACATAAGTATCGAATGCATATATATCTACGTAACAAGTAAAAGAACATGGAAAAAAATTCACATCAGCAAAAAGAGCAAAAGACACAACAAGTTGCCAGTTGAATAGAGCTTTAAGAAAATTTAAAACTCCGCTTGCTTTTTAGGGAAACTGTAATCATATCAAGTTGTAAGAACTAATTTTCACGTGAGCAAAATTTGCAGCAATGGCAAGCACAGTGCATGCGACGTGAAATTTCTTTTTTGCAACAAGTTTCGGAAGCTTTACAATAAACTCCGTGTTTTACAAAAATATTGTTTTCTAGTATTAACAATTTCAATTCGAATAATTTAGTATCAAAAGCTAAGATTTTTTTTATTGCCTTTCTTTTTGCTTATAATTACTATTTAAAAATATACACATATACGCATATATGTACATATATCTACATACGAGTTCAAAATGTTTCCAAAATATATCATCTTTTTTAAATGTAAAATTGTGTTTATTTCTTTTTCGTAACTGAAAGTGGACCAGGTGTAGCGATAATTTTTAGTTTGCTAAAATTTCAGAACGTAAAGTTCCATCTTGCACTCGTTTAATATTTAAGACGTATTAGCTTTAAAGTTTAAAACTGCTTTAATGGCATGCACTAAAATGGGAAATTTATTAATATATATGTATACATATACATATGTATGTATATATTAAATCTACTACAATCTACTACTCGAGCAAAATAATTTAAAACTTGCATTTTAGGCATTTTACAACTGGTGCAAAATATTTTTTTTTTTATAAAATTCTTGAAACGAAATTTGTTTCATTTAAAGTCGTCAGTAAGCTCTAAATAAATCAAAAGTATTGTTATAATAAATACTTTAAAGCTTTTTCATATTTACACATGGATTTGTATCAATATGAAAGCAGAGAACAGGCGTCGACAAATGGGGATGGATTCAAAATAAAAGCAATAAGGAAACTGTGGATCGCTGCAAAATGTAAGACTTTTTTAACTGAAAATATCCACATGTATGGATTAAATATGGTTAATGAATACTTTTTACTTTCATTTTGTATTTTTATGAAGGAATTATATTTGCAGCTATTGAATTTTCAACACTATTAAAGAAGAATGGAAAAACTGTTCAGGCTGTTCAGGCTGTTCAGGCTGTTAAGGCTGTTCAGGCAAAGGCTGCAATACAACCTTTTTTGCACTTATATGTATCTCTGCTTTTTATACATATGCATGGAAGTGTGTGTGGGCTTATGCGAATGTTGCTTTATAGTTTATGATACATATGTATGTACTTCTCAAGTGTCCACATATTTAAAATCATTTATAAGAATTATTATTTCAAAACTTTATTGCTTTAAAAACATTTGAGAATACGAACACAACACAGTCTTCTTAACACAAGCACATGAATTTCATAGAAAGGCTGCGAATTTAAACCGCCCAATATTTTTTAGTATTTCTAGAAAACACAGGCATAGTTATTTTATCAGCACACTAGCAATGATTAAAAAGCTATGAATATATGTATGTACATACATACATATGTATGTATGTTAAGGTCTGTTTATACACACAAATATGCCTGGCTTAGCTTTTACTTATTTATGTACATACATACATATGTATGTAGTTCTTTCATAAATTTTTTAAAAATCATGTTTTTGAATTTAGTGAAAAAGTAAATATTTTGAAATTCATATGTATGCATGTATGTATGTATGTATTCATGTTACTAATCCAACGAGGAAATTAGTGTGGGGTAGTAAATTAAATTATTAATGTATGTACATATGTATATATCTGCCGGTGTAATTTTGATTATAGTCGTAAATACGACGCATGTACTTGCGTTACATTATGTATATCTAGTATAGTATTTATAAAATCAGTCAGCATTTATACAATCATCTTTAATATTTGACTCCGGTTGAGTAATTTTCTTGTAGTAATTGCCCATTCATTTTTTATGTATGCATGTATATACATATGTATGTTAAAATGCATGTACACATGTACCTACTTACATAAGAATGTACATACATACATACATACCTCCATTTGTAACAATTCGTACAATTATTACTAAAATCTCTGGAACAACTACACTATTATTTTATTGCCAAAATGTTCACTAAGAAACATTTTTCATTAATTTATGCATACATCTACATGCACATACATAAATACATACATACATATGTTAAAGTATTTACACAGTTACATGCTTTCGTCGTTAGAATTATTAATTTTACTTAAAAACATGCCCATATCGAAATATGGATGTATGTAGGTAGGTTTGTACATATGTACGAGTACGTGAGTAAAAACATTTGTAGATACATATACATATGTATGTATGTTTACATCATGCAGTACATGACATTCCTCCATTTATTTGAATTGTTTTGTTTTTTTAAATAGTTTCCATTTAAAAATGCACTGAGAAAAATTTGTACGAATTGTTATAAAAAGCTCTCTAGATTAGCTAAATAAGATCCACAGGGGGAGCAATGTGGTGCTCTTGTGTTTTTTCTCTCTTTTATTTCATTAATTTTTTTTCACTTTATCCGTTTTACGGCAATAACCTGATGTATTTCGTTTTATTTCATTTTTTAATATTTTTTCCTTCGTGCATTTGTGTAGTTGTTGCTGTATATTTATTTAACGTTGCCAAAGTCGTTGTTTAGGTATTTTTGCTGTTGTTGTTGGAGCAAAGAATGCTATGCTTTTTGTTGCTGTCGTTTAAATTTTGTGGAATTGATGATTTCTTTTCTACTGTAGAAAAAGATCTTGTTTTTTTAAATACACAAAGCCACACACACACACACACGAGCACGCACGTACCCACAAATACTTGTGGAGGCTCTCATAACGTAAGAGAGCAAGAAATTTATTTATCAAACATAATTAATTTTACGTTTGTAGTAGCAACCAAGCAGTTAATAGCAAAAGTTATAGAAAAGAAGATGGGACTTATAATAAAATTTATGTATATAAAAATCTTAAAATTGCTTTTAGAAAAAACAATAATTAAATTTCATAGACAAGCAATAGTTGAAAATAATTAAAGTAATTTAAAATAAACGAACACTTTCAAATCACCTCTTTTTTAAACTGGAATTTGTTAACGTGTTTTTAGTCAAACCACTCACTATTGAACTTCATGTAAAATTTTATTTCTTCTCATTTTATGAATGTAATACATTTTTTACAGAAATTGTACGAGCAATTTATACTTTTACATTAAAAATATATGAATAATTAATTTCATTTACAATAATTCATTTAATGGTATTTTTCTTCATAAATTCTCTTGTCCTCTTTAAAATTGTGTTCAATTTTCATCTATTTTTTCTAAAATCAAAACAATATATAAAATACTCTTAAAAAAATATACGTATGCAGTATATATTTTTCAACCGCTTTACTCAGCACCGTAAACTAAACTGAACTGCTTGCCACCAGCAACATTTATTTTTTCCTCGAACACACAAAAATTCCATCAGAGATTCATTCCAACAACATTTTAGTTGTGTTGTATTTTTATTCATATTTTCCGTTTGTATACAGCCATACATTGAACAGTTCACAATCCGGATTTGTGTATCTCAAAATTACTCGCGGTTTTTTTTCCAACATTTGAGTAAAATGTTTGGGTTTGCTCGCAAGTCGCTGTTGCAGTTGCCACCGTTGTAGTTATCGTTTTAGTACCTGTTATCAGTGCTGACAAATTTTTACACAAAGGAGAACTATTAATCATTGTTCGATGAACAATATGAACAATATGATTACATACATATGTACATACCTACAAAAAAAATTTCTATGAAGGAGTGATAACTCGAACACACTTTATAAACTGAAAGGTAGGCCGTGCAATCAAGAGAGCACATCCCAATAAGTGATCAGTTTGGTAATCGATTAAAATTTATTCCTTAAGGAATATTTTTAGCACATGTATTTACTTGCATAACTATGTAAGTATATCTACATATATATATATATATGTATATACATATATATATATATTTAAATATGTGCATGTTTATTTAATGGTTTGTTTTATTAATATTTACTAGATCGTTAAATGATTGAATTCAATAAAATTGTGCTAAATGAAGGAAAACCATAACTTTTGTAGCAAAGTTGGCACCATTGACGGTTATTAAAGCAATTATGTATGCACATATGTATGTATGGATGGATGTATGCAGCTAGCGTATTGAGGTTTTTGAATGATTCCTCATTTTTCTGCTTTACTCTCTTTTAACACAATCAAACTTTTTTCTTGAGAATATTCCTGGATTAGCCAGTTCTCGCTCCGTAAGCAATTCTCTTTCAAGATCGTTTCAATTCGAACAAACTATTAAGCATTGCCATCCTCAATTACGTACAATCACGTTTGAGTATGTGCACACAAATATATGTATGGATATGTGTATGCGCGTATAGATACATATATATGTACGTATATGGATGTGGTTGGTTTGGCCAGAACAAAATACAATAAAGAAAAATTCTAATTGGCAAAGAATTTAAAGCGCTATTTTATTTATCCAAATCACCATAATTTCTTGCAAGGTCAGTTTATCATCATTGGATACACAAGTTGTTTTTTGTTGTAAGAATGTATGTATGTATGTATGTATGTACGAATGTCAACAACATGTGCATATATATATAACTTCATGTATATATATATATATATATATATATATATATGTATATATATATATGTATTCATATGATATGCGGGTGTGCTAAAATTTTAAAATCTTTTAAGAGGCATTTTGGATTTATATGGATATGCATGTATGTACATAAGTATGTCCTAGCAGCTGTAAGCCAAACGCTGAAAATGATCAAAACGAAATAAATGTCCATCCATACATATGTATGTACATATGTATGCATGAATGCACATACATATATTGTTAAGGATCTTTGAATGATATAAAACACACAAAATCTATACATACATCCATGTTCATGGATACAAAGGTATGTAGATATGTATGTTTACGAATACGTAAATAAATTGCAATAGTTGACTACATTAATTAATTAAATTAAATGCAATTAAAATTATAACTATGCACATGTGTACATACCGTTTAAATATAACTATCTAGTATCATGTGTATGTAAGTAAATGTGTAGTATGTAATCTGTACATAAATGCTATCGTATGTACTGAATTTGATTCCAGCAACTTCCCAAAAAGAGCGAACTAGATATTAGATGAAGCTTAATTTTTAAAAAACATATTATAATATAAGCATTAGATTTAATAATACAATTCAACTGAAAACAATTTAATCTCCAAAAGCGTGACTTCGCATTTAAAAACTTCACATTCACGTAGTATGTAAAATCCTTACAACTTATAAACTGTAAGATGAAACACATGATGACGAGTTGTATCGATGACAGAGTGACCGTTGGCAAAAATAACGTTGTTCTTAACATTGCTTACGACACTTTAACTGAAATACGATACTCCCAATTTTACCATGTAAAAATTCGGCGACCATTAAACTCTTCGCTCAGCATAATTTGTTACTCTATCATAAGAGGAAGGAATGATTTTTTCACTACGGAACTCCATAGTGAACTGCGGCCGCACAGCACATGCTGATAAGGCAATGATAAGGCAATGAAATGTATGGTAAGAAAGACATATTGCTCGTCAATAATTTTCGAAAGTCATATATCATAGTTTAATTGCGAAAATATGATATCCCAAATTTGTTCGCTTTCTCTAAAAATCCGAACGCCATTTGCTATTTCCTTATTTACTTTGCTTCATTAAAAATCTTGTGATTTACATTTGAAAAACTTAAAAACAAATTGATGTTTTACGGAAAAAATAGGATATGTGAACCGGAAAAATATATAAATATTATTTCCCAACCTACCAATGCATTAGCTTTACAATTATTCTTCCTGACGAAAAATGTTTAACTATAAACAACATTTTCTGAAACAAAAAATTTTCGGAATAAACTGCCCACCACAATTAAAATTCAGTACTGCTTGCAATATATTTTTATTACATGAATGCTCGCCCTTTAGCAATCGAAAGCTCTACAAAAAGTTCTTAATCTTGTTTAAGTCACATAATCCACATTCCTTGTTGTTGTCAGTTTCAAATATTAAACGGCATGAATATTCAAAGCATGTCCCAACCAACACCACTCAACATTCGCTCACCACATTCATCAAAAGTTTCATTATTATAATTATGATTAAAAACATATTCATGTAAATGTTTTTCAAATACATACATACATACATACATACATATCAAACTAAAGAGGACAAATTAATAATGAATCGAGATATCTTAGGAATTTCTTTCTTTTTCTCTCCAATATGTTTTATATTCAAATGGAAACAGCAGAATGTGGAGTTGTAAAATTACCAAGCCATTCCAAGCCGCTTGACCGACCATCCAACTGACCAAAAAGCCGTCTCTATCCGAAAAAATCAAGAAAAAAAATGTGGAATGATTTCTTTTGATTTTCATTCTTTTTGCCGGCTTTCAGGCGACATTATAAGCGGTTTACTTTTGATGTGCGATAATAAAATAATTGTGATAAACTATCTATTCTTTTCTTTATAAAAGTACAACGTAAGCTCGTGATAAGTATGTACTCGAATACAAGTATATATGTATGTATTGGCACGCATTCATACACAACAACACATATATAATATATGTATTTATGAACTCCAAGGACATTTTTATTATTATTTATAGCATAAATGTAGTTTATAGCCATACATACGAGGTGTGATCACAAAATAAACGTTATTTTCAATTTTTTCCAAAAGTATCCCTCTCAGATATAATACACTTATACCTGCATCTTTTCCAATCCTCCAAACACTTCTAAAACGCGTATTTCGATATCACCAACATCTCCTGTTTCGATATTTCTTTTATCTTCTCAATCATAGCAAAACGCTTTCCTGTCATCGCTGTCTTCATTTTTTGGAAGAGGAAAAAGTCAGCGTATGCCAAGCCCGGTGAATACGGTGGTTGTGGCATGATTACGGTTTTGTTTTTGTCCAAAAAGTAACGCACAAGCATAATTGTGAGTTGATGCGTTATTATGGTGGAAAATACATGGTTGGTTTTTCCACAATTCTGTGCGTTTCTGACGAATTGCTTCGCACAAAGCGTGCATAGCTTCAAGGTAGTATTCCTTATTGACTGTACGACCTTGCGGCAAGAATTCATGACGCAGCATGCCATTGCAATTGAATAAAACAATCACCAAAACCTACACATTTGACCAAATTTGACATGCTTTTCTCAGTCTTGGCTCTTCTGGCCAGTTCCATTGGGATGATTGGGATTTGCTTTCAATGTCATAGCCATAAACCCATAATTCGTCACAGGTTATGGCCTTTTTCAGCAAATCTGGATCGCCGTTGACGACATTCAACAGCTCCTGATCGATGTCGATGCGACGTGTTTTTTGGCTCAAAATTTAGCAATTTTGCAAGATTCTTCCCTTTTGCACGTTTCATGCCTAAACCATGCTTAAAATTTAATTGGCATGAGCCGAAAGATAAGCCAACATGATCAGCAAACTCTCTAATAGTGATTCGACGATAATCCAAAATCATTTTCTTCACGTCATTCATATCTTCTCGGCCTTCCTTAAACTAGCACAATTTTAGCACTAAATTATAGCACAATTGAATTTGTGTTCTGCCCATAGTAGACTCGCCAAACGCCACAGTAAACATTTCAAATGTCATTACACATTTAATTTCATTATTAACACAAAACTTAATACAACATAAAATCAAACATAAGTAACCTACGAAATTTGAACAAAACGGTTATTTTTTTATCAGACCTCGTACATATTTAGGTATACGTACACTCATACATGCATGCATATTTTTTATCTTTGGATTCAGAAATACTAAACCAGACTTAAAGCCACATACAAAAATGCCCCAAAAGAAAAATTACTCAAAAAGTATTTGAAACGGTAAGAGGAACAAAAACTTTAAAATTGCAATAAATGATGAGAAATGGTTAATAAATATTATAATAGTAGTATCGTCTCACAAATAATGTGGATACATTCGACGAATCGGATTAATAGACGGCAGCAAACGCCGGCATTAATCAAGTCATCTACAAGATGACACAAAGATCTACTAACAACGAAACGACAATGGGAGATGCATAAATAAAAAAGCAAAAATAAAAATAATTGGCCCACAGCGAATAAAAAATCTTCTAAAATTTAAGTGCAGTGCATAAGTGCAATTCGAAACAAATATGTACATATGTAAATAAAAACTAAATGAGAATCACAGTTGTGGAGTGATTTCAATTCTACGAGGATTTGCCATGATGGCAGAAGTGAAGCGCTAATAATATTCGCTGCAACCGGCAATTCATGACAACAGCAGTAGGAATATCGACATTCATTCTAAAGCAACAGCAAAAAAAAAATGTTTTGAGCAAAAAAGCAGTAATCGAATGAAAAACACATAAAAACACAAAAAACACGTTTAAATAAGCAAAAATTAAACAGCAGAAGACAGCTCACTGTTTACTTTAAAAGCCTTCTCACTCTTCTCACATCCAATAAGAGTTAAAACCACTCTCTTCTAGATACAAGAACTTAAATATCTAGAATTGCAATACGCCACTAAACAAACCAAAAGATCAACTTGCAATGCATCTATGCAGAGAAGAGAACATTCAACGAATGAACCTCATAAGCGCGTTTTATGTATTTCCAAGCGTTTATTTTTTTCTTTTGAAAATTTTTTTTTTATTGTTTATTTATAATTTTTTTTACAACTGCTACGATATCGTCACTTGAGCGCATTCCACAGCATAATGTGCGCTTCATTTGCTGGATTCTTTTAACATTTCGATGTCTTTCCTTTTTGTAAAAATGTTTATACATTTAATTCTATGTTAGTTGGTATTGCTGGCGGTTCGCAGTAATTTCTGATGTTGTTTCTGTATTGTTGCGCAGGCCGGCTGTGCTCGCAACTGTATTGTGTACCCTAGTCCCCAGTATGCACCAATGTGGCCAAACATGGTCGATTTCAAATCGTTGACTTTTAGGTGGGGTTACAGTTATGGGTACTTATTTCAGGATTAAAGCTTAATTTATGATGCTTAATGCGCGATAAAGTTTCTTGTGACACAGTAAATGTTCTCTTACCGACCCCTACAACCTTACATTTTCTGCAGCCATAACTCAAAAAAGTGTTATGTTTATGTAAGTGCACCGAAGGATTTAATTTGTCACGTATTTTTGCAATATTTGCAGCCACTCTGGTAACAATATGGGTTAAAAAAAAACATTTCTATAAAAATTCTAATATTCGTAATGCACAATTCAAGAAGATTGTAACCAATTTGGTTACATGTTCTCTCCTAATTTATCGCATTCTTGTAAAGCGGGCAGGTTCCTCTAATTTAGTACGAATTTTCAAGATACGCGTTGCAATAATATTGAGCATAAATAAATAAATAGATTCTTGAAAAACCTTTGAGAATAAGTTAAAGTTATCAACTGAGCTGGCAACCACCGCCGGCATATTTACAGTGAGTATTAGATTGAGACTTTCTTCTATGTGTTGCAAGTATTTCTCTCAATGCTGCTATTCTATATGTGAATAAAAAATCAAGGAGGCTCGCTTATCGTGGTCGTAGAAATTCGTAATCGTGTATCTTTTTTCATTTAGTTGGATTTAATAGTTTATAGTTGGTATTTCTTGGTGTGCGCATTTTTTATAACTTGTTTTATGAACTATACTCGTAATAAGGAGACTCGTTTTATTATATTCGTACCCACTGTTCAATACTTCATTGTCTGTTTGCCTGGTCCTAGATTTTACTTAACAACAAAAGCTGCTGGCTAGTTGGCATCACGTCGAATAACTAGCTATGTATGCATGTATTAATTTGGCTTTCTTTATATTATTAAAATTTATACATAAAATAATACTTCAGTTGTTGTTGCTGCTGTATGGCATATCTGTTATTAATCCATTATGGGATTTAAGTATGCAAAAGGTACACAAATATTCAATACCATAATAAAATACGATATTTAAATCATTTTTTTAAGATTTGTCTGATTTTGAAAATGTATTGAAAATCAAATTCGCCAACATGTGACAAACGGTAATATTCAAACCTACATATTATCTACATCATACTTAAAATAATTCGACCTATTATGTTGTATTTATATCTTGTTGACATATTATGTACGTCTGTTAACAACTGATAAGGGAAGAGATCGGAACATGTATTTGCCTTGGGCACCGCTGAGGTCATAATTGGTCGTCATTGTTTTAATGGTATTTGCACAGCTTCGGTTCCGACAACTAAGCCGTTCTGCACGCTTTGTAACTGTCATGTATCAGACTATGGTGTAAAATAAAATATCTTTAACCATATCTAAGATAAGGGAACAAAAGTCCCTTATTGAATCATATTAGAATCGCTCTAATAAGTAGGCAAATAAGTTCATGATGCAAGCAAACGAAACCTTTTGACAACCGGATTGCAACGTGGATTCTTTGCATGTACACATATATCTATATAGCGCTGCAACAAGTTGAATTCTCTTGTTGTAGCTCGTGAAATACGAGCTTCTCTGTGGATAGGGCCTAAGTGTACTAGAAGTAGGCAAGTGAACAATGGTGTATGAATTTAGCATATTGTGTGGTTCATTGAATGATATCGTGAACTTGAAGCAAGTCCTCGCAGTGGGTTAAAAACATTTCTACAGCAAGCCAATCACATACATAGGAATTAACTAACGAAAAACCGAGGAGAGCTAACCATCGGCCAGTTAACCGTTCAAGCAATCATGTCTGGCTATCGTACATACATGCATGCACATATAGACACTCCACTAGCTTATTCGACCATCATCATTCGCTTCTTTCCCTTTTTTCACTCGATCAACAATCGTATTGTCCCTGTTAGTCGATTTTCGAAGCTGAAACTCCCAAATGGAGAACATTGAGAAGAAAGAATTATAAAAAAATCCATCCTTCAGAATCTTTAAGAACTTTATAAGAACGAACCATTTTAGTCGGTGGATGTGGCCGTTGCTACAAATGCAGCTGCTGCTGCTTCTGCCGCTGTTACTGCTGCTGTTGCTGTTAGTGTTACTGTTGTTATTATTGTTTCTGTATTAGTTTATATTATTTTGGCGTTATTGAAATCCCTTCTTGGCATTTTTATCTTTAAAAATGTTGCTCCGCTTTAACTTTTCGCTTGAACTGATGTTTTAGTAGTTTTTTTGTATCTTGTTGCTTAGCAGCTTGGCCTGGCATATGTGCTCTTTGTTGTATGCGTGAAATTGGCGCGCATTTTTTAAATTTTAAACATTTTTTACTTGTATGTAAGTTATTTATGCATTTAGTTATTTTCATGTGTATAAATTGTGGTTATCCTTTCCTCCAAAATGAAAAAGAACTGGTCTTATTGGAAAAAGATTTTGGTGCACCTGGTTTTTGTATTGTTTAAAATGTAGTTAGTTCTTTATATATCTGTTATCGTTGCGTCATGTTAATCAATTTGTGTTAAAAAAATATGTTGTGATTTTACATACGAGTTCGCAATTCTATATTTCTTATGGCAATTGGCTACATGCCAAATAATTTAAAATCAGAAATCCTTATGTACAACTAGCAATACATAGGAATTAACGTACGTAAAATGCATTCACACGTATATTCATAACGATAATCACATTTTTTAAATATGTATGTAAAATGCGATTAAAAAAGCTATAAAGTAAGCTTTGGCCTACAGGAAAGCCCTTCCAAAAAAACTCAGCTGGCAATGGGTTCTTATCTCCCATATCCGTCCCGTACAGTAAAATGTTATCGTAAAAAAATATTTCTCCATAAAATGTGAGTTTAGTTTTAATTTGGTTCTACATTTTGTACTTTTGTAAGCGTCGTCGAGATTAGCGTTTCGGTATAAAGCGCACCATACATATTTTACTTCTAGCGCCCTAGGATAATGAGCATTATGGGAGAGAAGAGACAAATCATAATATATTTCAGATGAAAAATCGACAATTTAAGACTTACGAGTATCTAAATTTTTTTTATGATATTTTCTATTTTATCGGAACGGCGCTCACAAAAGTAATATTTATGCATGCGCACAATGTGTGCTCACGAAAAGTATATTTACGAATCCATACATACTTATGTATAAAAGATTTTAAAATTTAATGTAAACGTCTTTGTCCACACTTCAGGCGGCATCACGCTAAAATTACTGGCTGGATGTCGAAAAAACGTAGCAAGTATTTAGTTTGCTATAATTTAGTTTTACTTACGATACGGCACTCCTTATCGGTAGATAGTATAACGCTAAAAATATTTAAGAAAATAGATTTTGTTGAGCTTTAAATTTGATACCTTTCTTTTCCTTTGTTTTATTAGTAGCTCATAAGTACGCATGTGTAATTCCAATTTGCACTTTTCCAGCAGCCGCTTCTTAACCTCGGCAAATAGTAAATTTATTAAAGCCACATATTTGCATCGCATTTTTAAGTAAGCAGCAACATAAGAAAAAAATCCATTAAAATATTTATGCAATAATGTTGACATTGTTGCTGTCATCATGTGGCATGCTAATTGCCATAACGTTAATAGTTTCCTTTATGTTTATTTTTTCTCTAGTTTCGTTGCAATAATTTTATCCAATTTAGTTTTTAAGTTTAGTTTGGGTTTGCTTGGCTTTTTGCAAGTTTTTATGCCAATAAGCTACAATGTTTACCCACGCTCATAAACAAGACGGAACGTAACGCTCTTGAAATTTAATATTGCAATATTCTATAAAGAAACTAGCAATGCCAATAGTAACAACAAAAATATTGTTAGTAAAGAAATTTAAGAAAAAATTATTTAGAGACAATCTACTTCAAAGCTAACTTTATATAGTACATTTCAAAAAAAAAAAAAAAAAAAAAAGGAATAAAAAAAATAAATAAATAAAATTTAATGTACGAGAGTCTATACAATTGCATGTTTGAGTGAGTACTTGAACGTTTCGCTGGTTGGTTAAATAAAGTAAACAAGACAAAAAAAAACCAATGAAATTAAATGAAAAACAACAGAAACTGAATTGAATATATGTATGGTAAAGTTGAAATACCGCCGCACCCAAGTGAATACCATACGAGGAGTTAAAGTAACAAGCGCATAAAAAGTGCAAGCAATGAAGAATGCGCGCTTGCACACCTCTTCCAATCTAACAAACAAGCAAGTATTAAACAGGATGACAATACAAACTGCATTTACAAGAACAGAACGTTTCGAATCGTTTAAACTCTTTTTTACGCAGTGTGTCTGGTCGTCTGGCGTTGCAATTGTATTTTATTGTACATAAATACCGATATCAGACTATTGATAACCAGCCCATGCAAACAAGAGCAAACATATTTGAAATAAAAAAACATACTAAATGTGTACTGCACACATTCCTACGGACATATTTACATATATATATATATATATATATATATCTATATATATGTACGTATGTATATACAAATATGTAAGTATGTAAATACATAAATTCATATGTATGTATAAGGTATCCGAGCAATTGAAAATTGTTTCACTTACTACTAACAGAGTCCGGCCGGCCTAATTATTTAAACCCATTTCAAATCAAAAGCTGCGTAAAATGAAAGTTGCCCATGTCATCAAAAATTCTATCATATTTTTGTTTTCGAATTCCTCCTTTCTATTCCTACAGCTGCTTTAGATGAAAGGGTTTGATGCAAAGAAAATATGCGTTCTTAGTTCAATTCCGGTTGTCTGCAGTGCCATTTTTTGTATTTCAAACAAAAATGAATATAATTTTTTTTGGTTATATTTCCTTCACAAAAAAATTTCAACAGATGGATTTTCAAATTTTTTATTGCAAGCAAAAATAAAGTTAATTTTTCTTAGCAACAAAATGCAGAGACATACAATTTTTATCCACTTGGCTTTTTGTAAGACTTCTTAATTTACATATGTACATACGTGCTTGTCGCAAATTAATATTATAGAAATTACAGACGGAGAAGGATATAAAAATAAAACTATTTTATTATCTAATCATCTGCCTTATACACATAATCATACCGTTGATCTTACAGAAAGCTCAATGCCATTGTTAGAGATTGTTACTTAAGTTAGCTACAAGTGTATCTTGTAGTGATGTATGCCGAAAGTACCACACTATGACGTGATTTCGTACAACGAGTGACATAAAATAGAAGCTGTTTGATTAATCAACTCCAATAAATGACAAGGAATTGGTGTTCTTTCCATACATTCAGAAATTAAACATTTCTGTAACGGAGAAAATAATATAATGCCATTCTGCTTTATATTCTAGTTTAATATCCGTTAAAATAAACCAATATTGTTTTAAACGGAAAATGTGGTTTTTCAAGAAACTAAAAGAAGTAATAAAAAAAATTATTGTTAGTATTTATTTCGGCTCGCTTAGTAGATCAGCCGTCAAATAAATCCCAAAACATTGTACGTCCTTACGATTAACCAGAATATGTAGTACTTGGTACTGCGTGTCTGCTATTCCCAACTTTAAAATCATTTCCAATGTATGTTTTCGTGTTACTGTTTGTCACTGATATTCATCCTTTCGTGTCATATTGTTTTCATTGATGTTTTCATCATTATTAAAGAAATATTTATCACCGTTTTACTCTTCCTGGTGGTAATGCTTTCGGACAATAAATATGGAATTTGGCTTTATGGCAAACTGAAAAATGATTGTATGTATATTCTTTAGCAAATCAAAGCATGAAAAGATATTTTTAATGCAACACACTGCAGAATGTCTAAAAAAAGGAAGGAAGGCATTCCAAACTGAGAACACCTTTGGCCTTATCTGCCAAATATTTTGCTTATTTGGGTTATTTACTTCATATTTTATGATTTTTAGTGAGAATGTTTGTCACATGAACAATATGATACAGCCATATGTTGCAGCTACATCCACATTCCCACATCGTCATTGGCAACCAATCACCTCATACCGCATAGTTCGCTTAAAACCACCATTAAAAACGTAAAAGAAATGCCAGATTTAAAATTTTAAGCTGAAAATAAATATTTCAAATATGTATGTATGTAAATATGTATTCGATCATAAATAAGCCAATAACGGCAGAACAACAACTAAATTCCTTCTCGTATCATTCGTATGTATTTGTTATGACTTTTTCCTGTAAAAGGGGAGCATTCCAAATAACCCAGCAAACCGTTTACCATTGTAAATATAAAAAAAAGGTTCATAAGTTTCAAACAAGCAGGGAAATAACCCTGAAATAGTCAGTTTATATTATATTATATTATATTACATTATATTATATTATATTATATTATATTATATTATATTATATTATATTATATTATATTATATTATATTATATTATATTATATTATATTACATTATATTATATTATATTATATTATATTATATTACATTATATTATATTATGTTATATTATATTATATTATATTATATTATATTATATTATATTATATTATATTATATTATATTATATTATATTATATTATATTATATTATATTATATTATATTATATTATATTATATTATATTATATTATATTATATTATATTATATTATATTATATTATATTATATTACATTATATTATATTATATTATATTATATTATATTATATTATATTATATTATATTATATTGATCAACATCGGGCCTTACCAAAATCTATATACTTTAAAGAACTAAATACCACAAATATCGGAAATCAATAAATTAAATTATGAATTTTGTGAAATTGTCCAATAGAATGCCCACAATGACATAAAATAAAAAACTATTATAAATCTATTTCATAAAGTAAAAAAAAATAATTTTCTTCCTTTCTGTAAAAAGGCAAACTTATAGTACTTAATCTGGCCACTATATTTAAGGATATTTATATTTCTCATAACTCTCAGATAAACAGTTCTGTTGAAAAAAAAATTCACAATTCAATTATACACTATTTCCATTCCTTTTTTATTATGAACTATATATTTTCAGAATCGTCTTCCGAAAAAAGGTAAATTTACTTAATTATTTAATTTAATTGTTTAGAATTATAATAATACATAAGAAGTTAAAGTGCTTTATTCGACTGTACCGAATCTTATACACCTTTCCCAAGAAAATATTCCAAAATCTATTTTTGTGCTCTGCAATTATAGTATATGGACGTAAATGTATAGTAAATGTATATAGTAATTTTTTTTTTATATAAATATTTCTTTCTTATTGAACGATTTTGGTGATTTCTATACTAGCTAATTTTAGAAAACCTCTGGGTGATTGATATTTGATTTTAAGCAAAATTGAAGTTAAATTTACACAAACAGACAAAGCTTAATCAACTTCCCTTCTTCTATGGATCTAGGATATATATACTATATAGTATCGCAAGCTAACATTTCAAAAATTATCTTGGCTATATAAAACCTATATATACCCTTCTATCCTTTTTGAGGGAGCGGGCTATAATGAACTTATTATACATGTTTACGATGATACAGCGGTCAATTTTCGGGAACCAACTAATGGAAAATGATATAAGTTTCCCGATAACCGTTTTCTTTAAAAATAAATTTATTTTGATTGTTATGAAGGAATAAACGTAACACATCATACGATATTAATTTTCTCTATATTGAGGGAGGTTGCACCTTTCACTTGAGTGTGTATGGAGGCCAGCGCTAATCTCATATTGGTGCGAAAGACCTCTCACATATTACAATCGCCAATTTGCACTTATTTGTTATAGTTCTTGCAGTAAAGCCGAGGCTTGCGATCATAATGAAAGAACTTAAAATGCTCCCCCATGCAAGTTCTTAAGATACCTGCACTTGCCTTTTGCTAAAAATCTTCCTAAACCGTTTACTGGGTTCTCGAGCTGTAAGTATGGTTATGTATCAATACACATTGATGTGACTGTGAATTTAATACTGAAATTATCATAAAAATGTTTATTTTAACATTGTTGTGCAAATATTTTCTTATTTCATAAAAAGCTTTTGTCGTTCAGATGGTGGCAAATCATGATAAAATGAATAATTTTTCCATTTAAAAATAAACTGCTTGCATATATTATTTAATTTGAATATTATAAAGTAGTGGACAAAGAACAGATGCAAAATAGTTGAAAGAATATATTTAAAAGGGTCTTGATATTTAATCGCTATTAAGAAAATAAATTTTATACGTTGAAGTTTGCCAAGTTTGAAATGATGCAGAGAGTTAGGCTTGAATAAATAAAATAAAGCCGAAAATGTATTCGAAAATATATTTGAAACTTTGAAAAAATTTAAGACGGCAAATATCCCATGATGTAAGGAACTAAAAAGCTTACATATTTAAAAGCACTTAAAAGTATCTAATCGACTGAAGTTATTAAATTCAATCTTACAAATATCGGGCAGATTACAAATGAGGACATTTGGTCAATACGTAATGGAAAAATTGGAAACAAATTTTAGTTCTTTTTTTAAATACCTATATATGATCCTTAGAAATGAATTTGATTACAAATGAATCAAAAATCATTATTACGGAACGAAATACTTTTACTTCTAATACTTTTTACTTCTACTGCTCTGAACATGATAATTCAAATTCTGCTTAACTTCTGTGGATAACAGTGGGCAACGTGTAGGCCCTGATGGCACAGCGTAATTGACTGGAAGGTTATTTGAGCGTTGAAAGTTTTATTAAAATGGGTCGTAAATATTATGTGATGGTAAATTTAGGACATTCCAATTGATACGATGGAGGAAGCGATAAGACAGGTTCAGCAGTGTTAATATGTTCTAGAATCTATCTGACTAGAGATGTTAATGAAATCTTGTGAATAATATACCATTTGGCATCAAGTGGAAACTCAGATTAACTTCAACCCATAGATGGCCATTCAGAAAGAAATACATTTGCACTTTTTCACTTTTTACTATTACTCAAGGAGAAGAGCCATTTTAATTGGTCAACTGTAAATTCTATCCAACTTAGAGAACTTTGTAACTAGCTTTGTGAAAGGGTATACTGAAGTCAGTGTATATTAAAACTATTGACTTTTTTTGAATAGATTCGGGATTATAATGTCTGAAACGATGAAATCGATCAAATTTGGTTGCGGAATTGAACGGTAAATATTTTTCAAGAAATTACTGTATTTTATTAATATAAAGTGTGGTCCAACTATAATGCTCGATATTAATTGTAAGTCACACCTTAATGTCAAGTTTCTTGCCCAACTTATTTTGACACATTTTTTGTTTCTGTGTTTGGCAAATTCAACTGAGGAGAGGCACACAATTGAGTAGCGCGATACAATTAATATCGTTGTTTTTTTTTGACCGTCCGTTATATGTATTGAAGTTAAGTGAAATGAATGCTATTAGATCCCCAATAATTTGTGACTTATCCAAGTTAGTTAATTCAGGGAGAGAAAATAAAGATGTTTCATCACAATATTTATTTTTTTATAGAGTCGGCAGTGAGATGATTGATTGTTCAATCATCATTAGCTTCAAAACATTCAAGCTTCATAACTATTAGAAAGGATATGGATCGTCTCTGGGAGTTAAGGAAGTTGTAAAACTGTTTTGTATAAAAAAAAATCCGTTTCAATTCACGTCCATTTCATGTCCTATAATATTGTATTTAAATTTTATTTAATTTTGCTATTATTGGTGAAGAATTAAAAATAATTATTTTTTTCTTCTGATAATAATTAATATATTTTTTTTCTGCTTTTGTTTTATAAAGGCGTGCATGTTTTTTATTGAAAAAATGGAAGGGATTTTATAAAAATCTTTTCTAAATCTTTTTTTCTGAACTAAAATCAACTACATACATATGATGTGCTGGTGAATTAGTTTGTTCATATTCGGAATTTAAGCATGTCGTATTGAAATGTTCGTTAAGTCTGGAAAGCTTATTCACAACCTACAGTTGTTGTGCTAACGTTCACGTGAATACCTGCTAATGTAGCTTAACTTCACGGTGCACTTAGCACTGAGTAAATTAATGCATTTACTAAGCCCCCCATGCATCGCACAGGTGGCAATTCTTGATAGGAAGATTCAGTCCCAACCAAGCGCCTTGCTGAAGCGTTCGGCACTGTCAAAGCCTTACTAGTAGGCACTTCGCGGGATAGACTCTCCCGCCAGCTTCGGGGTAATCACATCATGCTTATTCTATCCCTGTAATTCAAAAGCAAGTCAAGAATTACAAGATGGACGCCCTCAGAAGGGGAGAACCATCTGCTGCCTACTAGCGTCTGTTGAATAGCAACAGCACCTAGATAACTAATCGCTTGACCGGGATCGTATCGAGCGTTAGCATCAATAAGATACCAGCCACTCAAGAGAAATCTCCCAAGCACTTTTGGTATCAACCACATGCCACTACGTGATCTCCGAAGAGGCCTCACCAACAACCGGTCACAACTTCATTCAACGTTGTAAGCCGGAGCGAACTTGGTCTATGGACAAGTTCACTAAAGCCGCACAATTTTATCCACGAGCATAATCAATTAACTCCGTGGAGTGTGAACTAAGTCCGTCCTCGATAAAAGTTCGGTTCAGGTAATTGTGCAAACCCAAAATCACTCACAGACCTACGCAATTGAATTCCATTGTGGGGCTACCGGTTCCCATAGCACCAGTATATAGCAACTGGTCGTGCTTTCAGAGAGAACCCCCAAAAGAACTCTCCTACAATATTCGACCCTGAATCGATCAGGTTATGCTAGACCTATCCCAGACAGACAAGCAAGCTTGCCTTTGCCTTTTAATTACTTGCAGGCGCATCCGTTACCATGTTATTTCATGGATTGGGCAGCCACCTGCAAGTTTTACCGGTAGCTGCCAAAGGCCTGAGGTCTGGAAACGCAGGTAACCGTCTCCCCAGAGTGCACAACACCAAAGTGTCATTTCACCCAGATGCGTCCCGTACTACCCTGGGGGCATTCACAACCTACAAGGGAATACTGATCGTCGGTTGGAAAAAAGCCTTAAAAATTTATTTTGAGATATCTGCAATTTCTTGAAATGACCGTTTGCACCCGCCGACCTAGACAAGGATGCATTGAAAATATTAACTTCTTATTGCAAATGTAATGTGCAGTATTCCTATTTACAAACTTCAATTTAAGCTCAAATATGACACCCAGATATTAATTTTTCCATTCCCAAAGTTAGCAAAATGCCTATAGAATATCTGGTTTTGTGACAGAGAGCAATCTGGTACATGCAGCAGAACATTCGGCTATGTCTATACTTTCATTTGTAGCAGATGATATGTGCTTCGATCCCGATGGAGTATCAGAAAAAGGTCTTTCAACCATTTTTTTGAATTCTTGCTTCTTATATACTACATAAAATTTTATCTAAAGTATTTGCAAAAATTTAAGATTAGAAGCTTAAGAATTTAAGATCGGACGAATAATGTAAAGAAAATGCATATATGGACATCTTAAAAATAACAAATATTTGCAATGTCTATGGAACACGGCTTGTATCAAAAAGCTGAGAGCGGCTAATATAAGATTTCCAGATTTCACCATAAAAGAAAGATTGCTAAATAAGGCGATGTGATACGGCATCCTTGTGAAATCGGAATATATCGTAAGGTGTTGGCTGTAATGAAAAAAAATTTGCCGATATGGTCTATGTAAAGCATGAAGTTATACTTACAATATCCGGGATATGAAATAGCGGTCTAAGTACGGAAAGGTTTGCTGGTGATTTACTTGCAAATACCGGCAAATTTCAATCGATATTTACTTAAATTCAATCAATGAAAAGGAATTTGCCTCCTAGAGCAACGTACTTCATATGAAGACACAATCGATGTCATGTCTGCAAGAGAGTAAGATTATAAAATCTCACTCAGAGAAATTTATCACTGAAGGTCTTAGAGAATAGTAAGCCCATTTCTGAAGTTTTAGAATTAACAAAATAAGAGAACTGAAATCTGAATCGGCAATACTTGTTAACTGACTTCAGTGAAGACATTATTAGAAAAGAATGCACTTAATTCCGAAGACCATCAATATTCAGCAAAGTTATTTTCGCCACTCAAGAGAAAAATAGTGCAACTTCGTAAAAAATATAAAAAAATTTTGGGATATTCTCATGATTTTTAATCTCAAAAATATTTACACAATAATTATGAGAACGTATAAAAATAGGAAGTTATTCCCGGTAATCATAAAAATTCTCATTAAATTACGAAAACGAATAAAGTAGGAAAGACATTAACGATAAGAGCAACAGCAAGCAAAAGCCAAACTCAGAAAAGAAATTCCAAAGAACTTACAAAATTTATTTATTACTCGCTGCCATTATGTAGTGGCAGAAGCGGTTGATTGGCCATTTCATGGTTGGTTACATTCCATACTTGTAATCGTACGAGTAGAATATTCGAAAATAGGAACACAAAAATCATAATCATTATAAAAATCAAATAGGCAATAACAACAACAACAACAGAATCCAGTAAAAATCTTACATTCTTCAGAGGAAGAAAACACAAACGGCAACAACAAACCTACAAAACCTTTTGGCAATTTTTTGCTTCTGAAAGTATGCAAAATTAATACCAAAATTACAGTACGAGGGTTGGTTTTTATATGGTCTTTTATATTATTTTAGAAAAATATGTATCGCTATGTAACACGTACTGATGAATCACCATAAGCGTCATAGACCGGCTCAATTCCAATTCAGTATTGTTACAAAAATCTTATTGTTACAAAAATCTCTTTTGCGTTACCTTTGACATTGGTTCCCCCTTCATTGAAGAAGGGGAACCTATTTTTCAAGTTTCGAAAATGAATAACGACGAACCAACTAACTCTCGATGCCGGCGCTTCTTCCATCGCGGTGTGCTTCTTGCTGTTTTTAAATAATGTTCCATGCACTCGGTGTCAGTTAAGGACCTCTCTACATGAATGTATATGTACGTGTTGCACTTTAATAAGGAAGATTCGGTTGCGGCATTTTTAATGCCACGTTGCAATATAAATAAATAAATCTTCGCTTGTCTAAACTTTAAGTCGTGTGTCTAACTTGGAGAATCCTAAAGTTGAATTCAGCCAGATGTCCGAACAAAAATGTTGTGCGGACAAAAGTTATTTCAGTGAAATTTTTCTGAACCACAGACAATGCTGCCGTATGTAAACAATAGTTTTTTAACGTGGCAGTATTGCAGCTGATTTTATGTTATTGTGTTTTTTTTTCAATATGCAAAAAAAATTACTTGTGCAATTAGTCCTTGAAATACATAAAACGTTGCTATTAGCAAAGTAGATACATATTTATAAAGAAAATTAAAAAGGAGTCGCAGTGAAACGACTTTTAAAGCAAAGGAGATCTGTGGAAAATTAAATTATTATTTTCCATTTTGCATATACGTCATGGGTGAATCCAGCGTAAGGCCTTGTTTCACTATCCCGTCACAAAAGAGCAAAAAAGTATCATTTTATCAAAAAGAATATATGGATTTAGGTTACACTATAAAACTTTTTCACAATACATGCCAAATTTGGCATTTGCTAATACTGTGTGGGATAGTGGAACAAGGCCTTTAAGAATCACAAAGTAGAGCAAATTGGTTAGATAATTGGTAAAGTTATTTTACCTCTTTCAGATTTGGAGTTATATCAGACAATTTACATTTTGTAAATTAAACTTAGAAGATCTTTTACCCCCCTCGCAAATTATATTATTCACAGTTTACACCAAATTTTATTTGGCAAGTGTTTTCAATCCAAATTACAAATAAGACGGATTTTCAAAACAGTTAAGAAGTTAATTTTTCCTCAACCAGCACCATTTGCAAGAAAAAACTCTACTCTGTCTTCGCTATCAATATGCGTATCTTATAGCTCCATTTGCTTCAATAAAAAATCTATTCAAATTTCCCCTCGGACATAGTATTGTGTTATTTGAAGTGAGTTAAAGACATTTTGGAATAAGATATAGGGGAAAACTAGTAATCATGGACTAAGCCGGTTTAAGGCCGACTTCAACATTGTCTCTTATACTATCAGTAAATATCTATAACGTTCAAAATTTCTAACAGTTGCTTTAGATTTTCCTTGAACTAGAAATTGAGATTGAGGTATTTATAAGCCCAAGGGGACCTTCTCGAAACAATTTCGAAAATAAACCGAGTTAAATTTACTAGATATCACAACAAATAACTGATGGAAATTATTAGCTAAGAACATGTGTCGCATCTAAGCAAATTTTTAAAAGACTATCTATCCTATTTAAATTTTAAACTTTTCACTGTTGGGGTGGCGGGGCATAAAACATTTTTTGAAGAATTTAAGTTAATATTTCTTAAAATCTATTACGAATTTTGAAATATTAGTATTCAAAAATATGTGTGTATTTTTGTATGTATGTATGTATGTATGTATGTATGTATGTATGTATGTATGTATGTATGTATGTATGTATGTATGTATGTATGTATGTATGTATGTATGTATGTATGTATGTATGTATGTATCTATGTATGTATGTATGTATGTATGTATGTATGTATGTATGTATGTATGTATGTATGTATGTATGTATGTATGTATGTATGTATGTATGTATGTATGTATGTATGTATGTATGTATGTATGTATGTATGTATGTATGTATGTATGTATGTATGCGTAAGGTTGTGTTCATATGTACATACAGATGTACATATGTACGCATACAAGAACATGCGATTGCATTTTTGTTGCTGTTTTAGTTATTTTGGCTTTAAAGCAAACTGCATTCTTTTGATTTTTTTCATTATTAGATAAACAACAGCAAAAACGAAGAAATATTAAAAAAAGCAAAGCTAAACACCGATTTCAAAAATGTGAATGTAGTGCAGTTCAGGGCAAAACATTTTTATGCTGTTGCCTGGCAAGTTTGAAGTAGATGCAATGATTGCTGCTGCAATGATTGCAATGGCATCGGAACGTCAGAGACCGTTTTGCTGCTGTTGTTTGCTGTTGATTGTTTATTTAGTGCACTAATCTGCGTACCCTACTTTCACTCCATACCAAGCAAATGATCAAATACAACAAAATCAGAAGAAAACACATTCAAGCACACACACTCATGCAAATATATGCAGCAACCAAAATTACCCAAAAACTATAAACAACGAAGTATCCAACAAGAAATTGTAAACCACCACAATCAACAGCATGCTCGAAAGAAGACAGTCAAACCTGGCACAAGAGAGATGCAAAGATAATCGTGCCAGAAATTCGTACAACGAGGCAGGCAGGCAGCCAGTCGACCAATTTAACTTTGCTTGGAAACATGTATGTATGCCTGGAATCATTTATTTGAATGTACGTGCAATTTCAAATATGTGGTATATGTGGATGTATGTATGTATGTGCTTATGGCTAAATATTTGCTTGTTTGTTTGTAGGAATGAATGCAAGTGCTATGTTATGCCAAATATTGCCAGCATACCATGAGCTTCCATTCAAAACATATTCAGGTACGAGTAGCATTTAATTTGTTTGGTTCACTGTGCATTGCAGCACAAACCAAAAAGCCACAACTAATCATGCAGTAACCAGTATTTATTTGTTGTTTTCTTGCACTGCTGAATTGAACTCCAATTTTGGCATCTTTTTTCTTTTATTTCGTTTTTCGTGGTTTTTTCGTGTTTTTATTTCTCTAATTTTTTTTTTGTTGCAGGTTTTGATACCGATTAGTGACGAAAACCCTCAAAAATACGCCAAAAAATTTAACAAAACACTAGCTAGCCAACGTCGTTGTTGCCACCAAGCCACTACAAGCAACTGGAAAAATGTCCAACGTGCTCCCAAACATTGTTGCAGTGTTTAAATGCTCTGCAGAACAAAGCACAGTGGGCCGGATATTAATTGAATAAAACACGTTCTCGTTAGCTATTGAAATCAACAATCGTAATCACCAATTCACATTTATTAATTAAAAATGAGCTATATAAAAATTGAAACCATGACCCGATAGATCAAGGACCCTAATAAATATGACATCGGCGTTGCTTCCCCGATCATACTTCTTTATATGTTACGAACATACTACATACATATATAGGAAGCAGATGTTCGATGTTCGATGGACTGATGGACCCATATTTCAAGCCTTAAAATTGCATGAATGATTTAGTGCCTCCAATTTTGAAAACGATGTAAAATTTATTTACTATATCCATTTTCTTGCTAAAATGTTATACAACCATTGTATGCGCCGGTTCTTC
Organism: Ormia ochracea; assembly: GCA_963402855.1. Taxonomy (NCBI): domain Eukaryota; kingdom Metazoa; phylum Arthropoda; class Insecta; order Diptera; family Tachinidae; genus Ormia; species Ormia ochracea. Next base: position 30,387,087 of record OY727108.1, read on the forward strand.
CGAAACTAACTCATAATAACAATAACGCCGTCCATTTCTGGTTACTACAATGTAGTACGTATGTACTACAGATAAAAACTTTTGAAACAACATTTTTTGAAAGACTAAATTTAAGTTTTTATTCTAGTGTTATTCGTTTGAATCAATATTTCGGTCGCTTATTTGTTATAGCTAATTAAAGGCTTATTTTGCTCATTTGCTTAAAATATGTCTTTATATTTATTCACAAAGTTACAAGAAGAACAAGTATGATTGGCTTATTACAAATGTTTTATATTATATTAATAAAACTGTATCTTTGACTTCCAGCGTCAAACTGGAAAAATGTATCCTCCTTCCATTTACGTACTCTCCGAGATTCGGCACAAGAATTAGCGTCAAAGAAAACAAATTTTTGTTACATTACACAAATGAAACGAGAATTATAATAACCATATAGAAGCATTGACACATGCCAATGTTTGCTGTACTTTGGTTTTGCGCGTGTTTGTGTGAGTGTTAGTTCAAAAAGTTGGATTGCAGGCCAACACTTTAGTAGCTAAGCAGCGTGGAGCACAACCACTATGTTCTCATATCACCAAGAGATTCGATGTATAAGAAAAGTTCCAAACACACATACGAATACACTCATAAAATATTTTATTAACATTTTATTTTTGTTGGAAAATTACGAACATAATGAATGGTATTTTCGATGTGATTTTTATTGTTTTTTTTTTTATTAATTTATTCCTTCCTTTTTGCCTTCTATCTTCATCTCCATGTGCTTTATTTAATACAAAAATATGCAACGAAACTTGCGATGTGTGTATGTACATACTCGTACTTACTTACACAAATATATGTCGTGTCTCTGTAGCTTCTAGATGGCAAGGAACTTTTCAAGTTTTTAAAACAAAAATTCCTTATTTAGTATTTTCCTTTAAATGCCTCAGAGGGCTACATGATCATCGTCAGCGGCAGCTACAACAAGAGCAGCAGCAGCTGCAATCGTGTACATCCCTCAGATGTCTTGCCTCTTATGCGAACTCGTAAAGTTCTTTTTTATTTCTTCTTTTGACTTGTTTTGCTAGGCCAAAGAAAAAGACAGACCCGTTCATCAGTTGTTGCGGCAGCGGCTGGAAGGTTCAGCTTACATATATTTGAGAAAACTTGATTTTTCTTGTAGTAAAAACAAACTGAGAAACTCAGGAAATTACGGACAGACGGGCAGAAAGACAGTCAAAAATTGCAAAGTATTAAAAGCACTTGAAATTCTGTTCTAAATAAATTCCTAAGAAATACTCAACATAAACATGCACATACAAAAATGATATATTCATGCACACATACATACATATAAATAAATTTGTTGGAATGTGAGACTTTGTTGATCGTAAGCTTTTGTGGGCTGATATTTTGATATCCCGAAGAGCATTTCAGCAAAGAACGTGTTTCTAGTAAGTTTAATGAGGGTGTACAGGAAAAATTCCCAAGTTACCAGGATTCTCTTCGCAACGAAACAACCCTCATGCACCAAAATCATGAGATATATGCATTTCCATATTTTAATAACAGAAATTCAAGAAATCCAAAGAAAAAAATAAAGTGCTTTCTACCTTCTGAATTAATTACAAACCAACAATGCAACTTGTCCGTGAATACACATTTTAAATCCTTCTTCAACACGGTAACATTAACTGCGTTTCTTTTTCTGCGAAAAAAAGAAAATAATACAAATATTACCTTACAAATATATTTCTTATTGTATTCTCTATTGTGCAGCAAAAATAAAGTGCGTAATATAAAACCGGAAGATCTCGTTTTAAATGTCTTATTAACTACAGTACATTTCCCTTACAGCCGCTATTCATCATTGAATGACAAATTCTGGCAATTCGTAGGGAAAGGTGCATTTGTGCGATATGAAAATTTTTTATACCTCTTGTTTCCCCGTTTCTATTATCGATAAATATAATTTTTTAGTTGTAGCCACAATTATGTTGCATTTAAGGGAAATATAACTACAACGCGAAACTGACTTCAACTCATAAACTATTTGGTTTCTACGTTCGTTGATGTTAAACGAATAAGATAAAACTATTTCCACTATTTCATTTACAAAAGACTTTTTACGCAAGTCTATACACTTTTAACATTCAAATTTGTTAATAACACGCATTGGACGGCAATAAATAATACTGAAAGTCGAATTATATGCTAAGTGGGAAGTTATTAGCGTAACAATATGGCCATCATATTATAAGCATTTGACATTTGATTATATTAAATAAATATAATAGAACATAAATTATTTAAAAAACTAAATAGATGAAGTCCAATTTGCTATAAATCTTTTCCTTTCGATAAGATAAAGAATGAAAGCCTAAATGGTTTAAATACCTTTGGGTGGTGCACTTTTGAGAACCACTTGGGGAATACTTTATCTCAATTCTATTGGAATAAAGGATATAGAAGAAATTCCTTACAGCAATATTGCTTTGTGTTAACTGCTTGAGTTGAACTAAAAATAATTAAATCGAGTAAACACTTTACAAGCTTTATGTCAACTTTTTTAGTTTGCTAGTGTCATGTCAACAAGCAAGAGCATTAGCTTAAAGTTAGAAATCGCTCTCCTGCTGTTTAGCATGTTTGGACTCTGACATGCTGACAAGCCAGTACAAATTCTCCATCTTGAACACTCTATTTCAACTCAGAAATGCAATTGTTTAAGCCGATTTCATAGGCAAGCATGAGTAATCAATTTTTTTCGATGTGAATCACATTTATTGCCCCAGAAAGCCAACTATTGGTTAAGAGATAAATAAATAGATTTTCTAACTGGCATGGTGTTTATAGTTTTTCTCAATTTTTTTATTCCAGTTACTCCCCATAATGAATATTTTCACTGCCTGAATTCTTTAGTATTCCTGTAGCTTTTTAAATATATATGTATGCAGGTAGTTTGAAGATAAATATGTGAATTTACCACAACACTCGTTTTAGTGGCCCCCACTCTGAGCGTTACCATGCTTTCAGATTTTAGCATATGTACTTTGTACTTTTAGCATCGCTTCCAATTCGTGTACAAAGCCATAAGCCTGGTTGCTTCTACTGGAACTCCCTTCAGCATGAGCGCTCCTGTTTCCACTTCACAATATTCACAATCTTTAACAAAAGTACAAGCAGAAGGCCCTCCACTAATAAATATATGTTTGTATGTTCTATGGATGTGTATATGTGCATACATATGTAAATATAAGTTGGTACGAATGTGCACTGCTGCATATATATACATAAGTTTATCCATATAAACATATGTACATACATATCTATGTACGTATATCCTACAGTTTCTCATTACCTCAGTATTGTGTAGATATGTATGTATGATTTTGTGTTAATACATAAATTTGAGCATTAAGAAAGCTTCCAAAAAAAAATCCTAAAGGAACAACAGAGAACAAATGCATTCATATAAACGCATCATTTGGCATTGCAGCATATGAGCGCGTGCGCAAACATGTTGTGTTGTTCTCTGCGTGTTGTAACAACTATCTGTACTCGCACAGCTTCAATTCCGCCAACTCTTGCAGCATGAGTGTGCAGTAAAATGTGCTCGTACGCTTAAGAGTGGTTTTTGGGGAAGAATTTTTAGTCTTGCCCACATCCATACATACACAAATACGTATGCACACTCAATATGAGCAAATTGTGTGTACGCGCGAGAGGGTGTGCAGATGTATGTATGTATGTATAGATATCTGTTTATATCAATCTCCTTCAACTTTTTGTACATTTTTATTTGGGAATGAAGACAAGGTAACAATGTAAGCGAGTACATCTTGAAATTTTCTCCGCAAAGATGTTTTTTTTTTTCTTAAAATAATATTTGTTTCCAATCGAACTCAAAGATATTTTAAAACATGCATTCATATGTACATACACACACATACGTATATACATATGTGCATACATACCTATGTATATCCATACATACATACATACATGCCAATAGAAATTATAATGAAACATGTAAAACATATGTATGTAATTTTAAAGCCTGCCTCAAAATTGCTTAGAAATTGCTTAATAAATTTGCGTTAATAAATCGTTAGAAGTATGTATATTGGGCAAAGTAACACAAATGCCAGCAGCAGTAGCCAGTTACTTAAATACAAAGATACGAAATGAAATTATGAATTATGCCCCTAATTCTCTGTAAAAGTTAGAAACTTAATCCAATGCAAGGAATACATAGTATGTATATGTACATATTTTAAATTTAATGCATAAACAAATCTGCAATTATGGATGAATGCATGTGTGGGTGTATATTCCGTAATAAATGTCACATTAACTAATTAAGTACGTATAGGTATCTACACACATCCATGCATACATAGTTTAGTTTGAAGATTTTTTGTTCATCCTCCGTGTATTATATGAGATTTTACAAAAACACATTCATACATTCTTTGGATGCGTGTATAAAAATAAGTACACACACACATAAGTAGTAAATATATGGATGTATGTATGACCCATAGCTTAAAAAAGATATCTTTTTGCGAGTGTATGTACATATCTATAGAAATAAGTATGGATGTAAGCATATCTGTATATGTATATGGAACAAAATTAAAAAATAAAAGAGAAAAAACATTTTTGCACAGTAGCAGTTTTTGGTGTTTAATTTGAGCTTGATTTTTACAGTGAAAACAGCAGCAACTATATATGTGAGTATGTGTACACACATATCTGTATGTACGCACGTACATATACATATATACATATATCTATGTATGGATAACGAAATAAAAAACCAAAGAAAAAGAATAGCAATGCGAACGACAACAGCAACAAGATCATGATTCAAGCCAGGCCAGAACAGGACAGGATGGCAAGAAGCATTCAGTTACTGACTATCAGTCGCGATAATGGTGGTGCAACCAACGATACGAAGTATGAGTTCAAAAAGTAGTTGTAACATGCTCCAAAACCATAACAACCGTTGTTAGTAGCAGGCTCATAAACTACAGTCAAAACAGCAACAATTATTACTATCAGAAGCATTGACAACATCAGCAGAACCAGAAGCAGCAGCAGGAAGAACAGCAGCAGCACCAGCACCAGCAGTAGCAGCAGCAACAACAGCATAAAAAATGTTTCCAAAATGAATGAAGTAAGAAATAAGAAATTTTTGTATAAAAAAGGCTTTTTGTTCAACATGCAGCAGCATTCTTCGTGTCATTGCAATGTCTTGCAATTGCCTTAAAAAACATATATACATATTTACGAGCAACCAACAGCAGAAACAATAAAACTACATACTCAAGCCGAGCAACTGGACGAGCGGACAGACGCATCGACAGATAAACAGGAGGACAAGCAAATGATCAGGCCGATCTGCAGGGAGGGTGTACACACGAACGTGCATACATACTGCTGATGGAAAATCAAAAGTAACAAATGTATGCAACATTGTTGTTCTTGTTTTTTTTGAGTTTTTAATTTGTGGCTACTCGTTTTGCGCTGTTAACCAACAAACAACAATAATAACAACCAAATAATAAATAACAACATTTAACAATCTGCGTGTTCGATTCTACAATCTGTTTTTTACACACAACAACAAAAAACAACTACGCTGTAAAAGGCACAATATTCTGACTGACTATTTATTGCTGCCACTGTTGTTGCCAGTCTGACTGACGGCGTGCTTTGCTGGCTGGATGGCTCTACTGCAATGTTTTGCGGGTATGAAATATTATATTTATATGAGAATTTTTGATTAATGACCCATAATCAAAGTTAATGGACTTTTTGATTATCATTTTTTTTAACAACATGATGGAATGCCCGCGTGTACTAGAACATTTTTCCAAACTCTGGTACACGTACTGCTTTGCTCAAAATGTATCCTTCCATATTTTTATTGTGTTCATTGTTTCTCTTTTTTTTCTTGTTATTTTTATTTTTTTTGTTGGTGGCTTAGCGAAAGTTTAAATTTGTTTAAAAGAAGCAAACAAATGTTGAAGGACAAATTCTACATTTTTCTAAGAAAGCATGTGTTTGAGAATTTTTGAAAAACTAATTAGACACCTTTGCAACCAAAGCTGCATGCCTCGGCTCGTATAGACTATTTGAAATGGATCCACTGTTTCGAATCATTTGCGGAGAAGGGGGTTTTTGAATATAAACTTCAATTTTTTTTTTTGGTATCGTTGTTCATGGTATCATCAGGGATGGAAAAATGCGCCATGGCTTCTAAAATCTTTCGTGTCACCATTCTCCTTACATATGTATGTTATAATAAGGAGATATCTATTTCTCGGAGCTAAATATTAGAACTTAAAAAAATCATAAATTGTAATTTATAGGTCGCCTGTATTGACGCCAATCTTTCCTATTATACTTTTTACAGTTTTAGAATAAGTAAATATTTGATGGAGGGGAGATGTCTGTAATTGACATATTACCTCTTCGATGTACCATTTAAAAGGTGTATACATATTAAAACTATGATCCAGAATTTATTGTTGTGCATATTTATAGCGACATTTTATATCTCAATTCACCACTGATCATTAAATCCATTGACAATAATTTTGAAAAGAAATTTTTACAGAGATATCGCAAATGCTTGGCTGAAACCACATGTTGTCCTTAACGATACCCCTTTCATTTCAATTTGTTCTCAAAACTTCATTTCCTTAAATTTTAAATAGTCTTAATTAATTTTCTAAGGCTGTCAAATGCAATTTCTTTTTTGCACGAATAACTTTCAGTTTTAATTTTTATGGAAGTTTTTGTTTAGGAATCAAACTTTCAGATGAAACTTTGCATTGTACCGCTTAACCAATTTATGACACAATTTAAAACTTATATTATAAATACAAATCATAGATTAAGTTCTGCTTAATCTTAATTTGAGAAAAACATTAAATGGAGCAATTTTCCTTTATGTCTGAGCGGCCTAAAAAGATAAAACCTGACCTTACCAATAAAACCATAAACAGCTGATTTTTCCTTTACAAGGTAAGTAGTAATAAATCAGGTTCTGCCATAAGACCATGTTTCACTATCCTTCACATTTATACTATTTATTCACACAAAAATCTGATAGTGATACCATCTAATATTAAGAAATCACATCAAAATAGCTTTGCTGGTTCCACGCTATTATACAAAAATTATGCAAACAATTTTTTCTTTGCTGATTGAAGAAAAAGCAACTCTGACCGCATGAAAATTGTTATTTTATGAAAACTTTCATAAACTTTTACTTGCCATAAAAATCTGACATTTTAAGGTAACACTATTCTATTTCTTCACCAGATATTCCACATTTCACAAATCGTACGACTACGTAGGATAGTGACACATGGCCTTATTTTAAGTGTATATTTTAAATTTGAAATTGTGCAGCAGATGTTTCTGTTGCCGTAAAACTGAAATTATTTTGTAGGCAATCAATCCAATTGTTATATTTGAAGAAATGAAAAAAAATCTCAAGAATTTAAATGTTGTTGCTGGTGAAATCAATACTTTTGAATTTTTATTTCTAAATTTTTCAAATCTGAATTTGATGCACTAAATTTCGTACTGTATTTCACCAAATTATCTCAAAAGCAATTAAAAACATATTTTAAGATGGATTTTGTGACTCAAGGAGTTACAAAAAGAGTTTATTAAATTAATTTCTATACTCCTCAAAAAGCCTTTAATTTCCTCTATACTTATGTTTTTCTAAGTGTGCTGACTCAAATTTAAAAAATTGTAAATTATTTGAAAACATTTAGCGTTTAAATCATTTTATTTTTTTATAAGTGAACTATAAAATAATTAAATATGTATATTCTAATTTCACAACAATTTGTAAATTGCACATTAATTGTTTATGTAAGTGGTATTGTTTAGAACTTTGTAGCGAATTCCCAACGAAATAGATTGCAAAATAATATATGTAAATACTTTTGAAAACAATTGTATACTTCCAATACGTTTGACGTTTTTGCAATCACATCAGAGTCAATGTCTAGTATTCTATTTATTACTCAATTAATTTCAAGCAAAAATTGGACACTTTGTCATTTTTATATGATTTTTTTTCTTTTGCACTTCGAGAAAATGTAAAAATGCAAATGAAGCCGTACGGTGCGGAGCGCAATAAGAGGAAATGTTTAAATGAATTGAGGACAAGCAATAGAAATGAATTAAATGGGTGTAATTTATAAATAGTTGGAAATTTAAATAGTGCATTCGGTTTGACAAACGGCCCAATTTCGGTTACAGCTTTGAAAATTATTTAACATAGTCAAAGTGCACAAGCCACAATCCACATGGAGAAAATGAAAAGTAACGCAACAAAACTTGTAAATTGTGAACGGGGACTGGGACTGGGACTGGGACTGGGACTTGGACTAGGACTGGGACTGGGACTGGGACTGGGACTGGGACTGGGACTGGGACTGGGACTGGGACTGGGACTGGGACTGGGACTGGGACTGGGACTGGGACTGGGACTGGGACTGGGACTGGGACTGGGACTGGGACTGGGACTGGGACTGGGACTGGGACTGGGACTGGGACTGGGACTGGGACTGGGACTGGGACTGGGACTGGGACTGGGACTGGGACTGGGACTGGGACTGGGACTGGGACTGGGACTGGGACTGGGACTGGGACTGGGACTCCGACTGGGACTGGGACTGGGACTGGGACTGGGACTGGGACTGGGACTGGGACTGGGACTGGGACTGGGACTGGGACTGGGACTGGGACTGGGACTGGGACTGGGACTGGGACTCCGACTGGGACTGGGACTGGGACTGGGACTGGGACTGGGACTGGGACTGGGACTCCGACTGGGACTGGGACTGGGACTGGGACTGGGACTGGGACTGGGATTGGGACTGGGACTGGGACTGTAACTGGGACTGGGACTGGGACTGGGTACTAGAGTATTAGAATAATAATACCCGCTCACTTATAAATATTACTGAAATAACAATATTTGGTAGGCTAAAACATATTCCTCAATATAAAATCCATATATGTATATATATATATATATATATATATATGTATATAATTGTATGCATATTGCATAAATATTATCTAAAAATATAACACAATAAAATAAATTTTGTTTTTAATTTAATAATTAAAGATTTTTCCTGCAATACTGAACTTTAGGAAACTTCCAAATACTACACCACACAAGAAAGAAAGATTTGAATGTAAGGCTCTTCGGTCAATTACAAACGCCCCGTTTTATATAACAAATAAATCTTTGGACGGGCCCTTAAAACAGCCTTTGCAAAATCTGAAATAAGAAAATACAGTCCATACTATTTAGATGGGCAACGTAAAGAGACTAAAAGAAGTAGCGGTTTAGATCGAAGTTTTATTTTATGACTTAAATATCATTGCAGTAGTTATTCAAAGTAATGATTCTACCATACTGCCTTTCATTTGTATTTATCTATTAAATAGGCAATTCGTAACAACACATGTTGTTATTATTAGAACGATCAGACTTGCTTCTTGTTGTAAAAGAAATTGCAAAAAAAAAATTTTATAAATAAACTCTTTAGTCGAACTGAATAGTTTTTAATGAAAGAAATATTTTTATTTATTCTGGCTTCATGATCGTTACATATTTAATTTAATTTTTCAATTAAAATAGCTCTTAGCGACAAATTATCGATCGAAAGAAATGTAGAAAATTTTTTGATTGCATGGACGTTTGACAGACACCTTAACATGATTCGATTTCACGACTTCATCCTTGGAGTTCTTTTGTAAGCCACCACTTGTGAATGCCCAATACATTTATTCTTTTTATTAAATAGAAAATAAATTTTTACATACAGAGGCTAAAAGTTCAATAAGACCACTCACGTGGTATAAAAAAATCAATTTGGAACATTTCCTGCCAGATTATTCTATCAAACTTGATATACCCTTGAATGTGTATATGCATTCCTAAATTATTTACATATTCGTGCAATTGGCTCCCTCTGCTAAGATCATTCGGCCATTGATTAATTATCCTTTCCTCTTTTTTCTTTCCGCTTTATCTTTCACGTATGGTGTGTCATTCCCCATCTTAGAAATGAACTAACCAGCGGCAAGAGGGGTCGCGCCGAACTAGATTCTTGTTTAGATTCAATTGTGTTATTTTCGCACAACTTAAATCGCGTTAAAATAATTGAAATGTATTGAAATAATTAATAATACAATGGCGACTGGCAATGGGAAAGTCAGATGTAGCCACGACACTCAAATGGAAGCAAATAATTCACAGTGAGCAATAGCAATGAATGCAGAATATTCCGTCATCTTGTGTCAAATGAAGAGCCAATATCATAGGCAGTCTGATGTTTAATAAATAAAGACTCATTAAAAAGATGGCGTTCCTAAAGGAAATACTTCATGTATATATATATAGAGAATATGTGGCTTCAATACAATGCAATCTGGTTACTTTTTATTCAATTTTAGTATACTATTGGAAATGGGTTATCGTTACAAGGATACCAGAGTTTATCGGCATTTCAATTATTAACGTTTCTTATATAATATATGCAAGAACCCACATAACTTGCGTCAATGAAAATATTTGCTTACCTCCACTTCGATAATCTTCAGAAGAAGAAACGCAATGTTTCTCAGATTAGAAAAGGCAAGATGATGTAATTCGATGTATTTGCATAGTCCCCAATAAACTTTACACTTTCACTCAAAATCAGTTTTCAATACCAAGTATTCCATGTATTTATATAAGCAATTTTTAAGAAACCTTTTCTTGGGATCAGTTGGACAATACTTTGGTTCATTCACTTTCATTCAATACTATTACAACATTGTGTACAACTGCTCCCCATAAAGATCAAATCGGAGTATGTAGCGTTTGTGATAAAAAAAAAAATATAAAATAAAATTGTGCAATTGCCCAAATCTGATAAATGCTACTTTATTCACCATCACTGTCAAATTTGGAATTTCACAATTTGGATAGAATAAAATTTCAAGTTTACAGAAAGATTAATTGTGCGATAAATTTTATGGTTAAAATAAAAATTTAAATTCCAGCTGAAATGAAATAAAATTAAGATAAAATACTCACCTACACATATTTGTGCAGGCACATGTGTTATAAATTCGTGCCATTCTGTTCGTATTTCATACGAATTTCATGGTTTTTCTCATAATTTCGTATTCAAAAACGATTGAACAAAGACAACAAACCTATAAAAAATTGTCATCACCATCGCTTACCCGCTTCCCTGCTTTATGAAATTTACTTATGAAATTTAAAAAAATAATGTGGTTCCCCCATAGCAACAATTAATAATTGTACTGTTTCTATTATTATATTCGGCATCAATAAATTTTTCATGTTACATCTGGCAGTACAGAACCATCTATTACCGGAAATCTAAAATTGGCATCATGAACAGGGACTTCAGCCGACTTTGGTTCGTTTGAGAATGCGAGGTCGGTAGCGATTGCGTATAAAAGTCACATGTACTTAATTAATTTCAGATTACATTTTTTTGCTAAAGTGCAACATGTGTTATTATAATAAATTTTTTCTGAAAATGATAACTTTTTCGCTTATATGGATATGTAATAGTTATTATAACTACCTCAACGTTTTTTCTATTAAATAAAGGCGTAATTGAGTTTCTTTAAATGTTAGAGAAACAACATTTAAAGCCTTTATTTCTATATAATTTTCTTTTCACAAAAAAACTATTTAAGAGTTCAGAAAAATTTACAGTTTACGTCCCATATAAGAGCGACTCCTTACGAATGTGATGGCACGGGGATTGTGTCTGTGTTACACTTTCGAACATATGTATATATTTTCAATTCTATGGATTTTAGATATTTTTTATACAAACATTTCTACTTTATTTTTATTTTCAATATTTTGCTACCAATATGAGTAACTTCTTCAAGAAAATATATTTTTTTATTGAGGCTTTTTTTTTCAATTAAATAGAATCTTTAACAAATATCTCTTTTTTCGAAAACTTAAAACAATCAAATATTATTGTAATGACATTAGTAGTTCTTGACTATGATGCAACTTGCTTATCGAATCTAAGAATTATTACAAACTATAATTATAAGTACATACATTAATTGTTAATAAAAATAAAAATATTATTGGTAGCGAAATATTGAAAATATTGAAAAATTAAATTGAAAATTATTTTATACAAAAAACAATCTTAAGCCCAATGAATTGAAAATAAATATAATATAAATAAGATTGAAAGAAAGTAAACAAATATTTTATTCGCTTATGCGAATGGTATTTGAGCAAACATGAAAATACAAGCAACTTATTTTTATAACTAAATTAATTATAATTAAAGTAACACTTTTTTTATTATTTTCAATTTTTATGTTTCAATAGGTTAAATAATTATTATTATTGTTTAATTATAAAAAATCCAAAAAAAAAGTTGTACATTCAAGGATAAAATCCACTTTTTATCCACTTCCGGATTCTTTTTAAGTGCTTGCATTCCTAAAACCATATTTTTTTTATATCTTTTATTTTTTTGTTAATTTTTTTTTTTTTTTGTTGTCAATGCAGACTTACTTTGTGCGCAAAACTATAAAAAAATAAATATTTCCTACCTTTTAACTAATTGCTAGGTATCCTGAGCAAGACAAATCCAACACAATTTTCTCTGGCTAAGCCCACGTGTATGGAATCTGCAGTGGGGGAAAATAATTTGCCTGGCAACTCTAAAAAAAAAATTACGGTATGAGAAGCAGAGCAAAAGCACAAGCATAATAACAATCAAATACTGTGTAAACAGATAAAATAACTTTATTGTGAGTTAAATATTATTTCGTATTTGTTTGTAAATGTTTTTGCAATTTAGCTGATAAATATTTAATTCTTCATTTATTATTCAAATTTTTTTCAGTTTTCTTCGCATACTTCTGTGGTGACTTCATTCCACATGCCAATGTTAAAAAGCACTCAAAGCGGGAAGATAAATAAGCCGAACAGTAACGTCCAACACCGAACTGTTTAAAACTTTACAGAAATTTTCAATAAAAGCAGTACTGTTCTGAAACGAGTTGACTACTTCCATAATTAAAAATTGCCCTTTAGCTTGATATCTGCCCATGGTATCTTGCCCATGGTATCTTGCCCATGCCCACAAAGAGGTCTTGAGTATTTTTGCCATTGAAATATATACACTTTTACGAAATAATAAGACCAATTTTTAACCAAATTTAAAGGGAAAAAGAAAACTATTTCAATATTTGAAATTATCCTTTCATTTCCTTATTAGCAAAACAATTAAAATTAAACATACTAATTGGAAATTTTTTATATTGCTGTTCCCTAGAACTAATTAAGGTTCAAGGGGGTATGGCAAACTTTTGAGTAAGATATGCCTAGAGCAAAGGTTCAAAATTGCAGAAAATTTCTTTGAAAAACGGAAATCCGTTCGCAAGGTTCAAATTACACTTCGATAATTTTACGGATCACCATACTGTTTGGTACGCTTCGAAATAAACAAGGCACTGCAGTTAAGGTGAGTAGGCAGATTTATTGGAAAGAGTAGTAAAGTATTCGACTGATTTAAAAGGGCATGAAATTATGAAATGCTATTAAATTAGCTAACAGATTAAAGTAAAAAATTTCAATATCCATGAGAAACATACCTAAATAAACTGTATATTAAAATAAAATCATTTGAACTTATTTATACCGCAACCCTTATCAAAACACACTCCGATGCTTCCATCATTTTTTAAAATTGAATTATACAGAATTAACATTTCCTATAGATTATAAAAGTAAAGAAAGCGATTCACGTGGATATATGTACTTACATATATGTACATATCCGATGTAATAAACAATCATACACGCAAAAAAAAAGATGTAAATAAACTTTTATTGAAACTACTTTCAAAATTGCTCATAATAGTTCACAAAATTATTTTTAACATCTTAGCGAATGTTTAATGAAAATATTCATGGCTAAAAGGAATTTGACATTTTCATTCGTAATTCCATTTTTGTTATATATGAATAAGATTTCAATAACTTAAGTAAAATATTGCAGAAATTTATGATTTTCCTTAACTTTTGCAAAATTGGTGCCATATCTATTTTGAGTTTAGTAAAATATTAAGTATTAAAACTCGATGAAGATGATCAGAAGCCTCTACATTATATTTACATCACATTGATTATAATCCAATCAGATATAATACTTTCAATTGAGCTAATTCTTTTATCATAAATCACGAGAACAACTTTGCAACTATATATAAAACTATATGTACCTTGTGGCAACTTATTCCAATACTATATAAATGGACATCAAGAAAAAAAACTAAAGGCCAAGTTTCACTATCCTGGATTCCACTATACGTACGATTCATTCATACGAAAATCTGGTGGTGATACCTTCCTATTTTTAAAAAATTTCATCAAAATGGCGTCGCTGGTTCTATCCTATCAAAGAAATTTTTTCTTTGCTAACTGAAGTAAAAGCATCTCTGATCGCATGAAAATTGTCATTTTATAAAAATTTTTATTAACTTTTGCTCGTCATAAAAATTTGACATTTTAATATCACATTACTCTATTTCTTCGGCAGATATGCCACATTTCACAAATCGTACGACTGTGTAGGATAGTGAAACATTGCCCTAATGTTGCTGTTTATGACATATACAAAATTTGGAACCATTCAACGCTACCTAAAACAGAAAACCATTTTACAATTTGAAATAAATTAGGATTTTATAAATTAAATACTTGTATGATGAGATTACGCACAGTTTATCGATAAAAAGTGTACAGTTCGCTGTTTAGCCCTATGCGCGAACAGAGTATTACTATCATCTCTGCAAATGGGGGCCCAAAGACACACATAAAACTAATTTTATAAAGTATTGTCTTCTTGATAAAATGAATCCAGCACGTATGGGGTGCTGGATGGGGTTTTTTATATAACATAAAAATAATTATAACATATAAATCACATATCTTCTAATATTGCAACTGGTATTCCTTTACTATGAGCGATTTCTAAATTTGCCAAATCGCTAAAACAATTGGAGAAAACACAAAATGGTCATATTTGCCATATCATTTCATATGAAAATTATATTTACGCCTGAAGGTAACAGGTATAAATTCTATTCTCAACTGGCAATTCTAATATCCAGCACGTTAATAATTTAATTTTAAAGATTATTTTTATTCGCTGCTACAAATAAATTCTAAAGAAGGAACCTCTATATATATAAAAATCTATATAAATAAAAATGACGTGTATGTTCGTGATGAATAAACTGCAAAACTACTGCACTGATTTTGACCAATTTTTATATGCATTCCGTGGGGAGTCGTTCTGTATAATTTGACGTTCGTCCGACAGATGGCAATATATTTCATTTTTTGTGTTGTCCCTGACAGAGATTAGCACAATAACCCTATGTTCTGTTTCACTGAAATCGTTGGGTAGTTAATCGGTGTATAGCGGTGTTAATTATCCCAATATCGGATCGTACTTAAACTATTTCCGTAAAAAAAAATATAAAAAAATAAAGTTAAAAAAGTAAATAAATATCTCTAATTCTGAATCTATATTTGTGCGATAATCTAATCCTGTATTTCGCCGAAGGCGTTGAGTGCTTAATCAGCGTGTGGCGGCGTTAAGTATTCCTCATACATGCCTCATACATAACATTTTTTTTTTGTTATAAATACCTAAATACGCTAATTTTGATTTTCTGCGAGAGGCAGTTCAAAATAAAAGAAAAATTTTGGGCTAACAACTTGCACCGGGCTTAGCTAGTTATTCTTTTAACATTGATGTTGCAGCTTTAAGAACCATTTTTTTTGCAAATAAATACGCCCTTAATAATTTATCGAGTATTTATTATTAGTTGCTTGTTCGATTTGTTTGGCTTGTTGCGTTTTCTATGGCAACGGATTTTTGACATCTTATTGAAAAAGTAACCAAATTATATTGGGATTATACGAAAATAGGAAAATAAAAGTAATGTAAAACCCCCAATTTCAATTAATAAATTTCTCAGAAGCAGAACTAAATGAAAAAGTGGTGAAACTAAAGAAATTTGTTGAAGACGCACAACGCAATAATTTTCATAACACACATTAACACCGAAAAGAAACAATATAAATACAAAAAGCCTTAAAGATTTAAAATCACGGCAAAAACTTAGCAAAAAGCCAAGAACATTATAATTTTCAATAGCAATAAGGAGAAGAAGAAGCAAAAGTCGTACACACATCCGGTCTCGAAATTCCAAAGAACGACGAAAAATCTGAGCAACAACAACTCTCACTCGTTTAAAAAAAATAAGAGCAATAATAACTATAACCTGTCCATTAAGAAAAATATTCACTGCAAATAAAATAAGGAGACGCCAAAACAGAAGAAAGTTATAAGATGAACTTTTGAGTTACCCTACTGGAATAAAAGTGCGGGAAAACTTTAAACAGCTTTAAAAGGTATGTTAGTAACTCAGGTGATTCAATTTAGAGTTAAAGCAAGCCCTTAATACTCAAAACTTACATACCTGTATTATTCTTGAAGCGTCGTCGGATAATTTTAGCATTATGTCTTTTCAAAGATGCAGCCGAAGATCAAAATATATATCTGACCTTTCTAAAATTTCAGACACTTGAGGTATATACTATGTCAATGATTTAAAATTCTTTTGTTCAGAAAATGTTTCTAAACGTACATTTCTAAATCTGTGTTGTCGTATCAATTTACGGCAACGATAATTAGGAGAATTATTTTCCCCTAATATATTGATAATCTTCCGCTTGTTCTTCCTATGAAAATCGATAACATTGAACGATAAAATCCTTTCTATAAGATTCTTAGATGTATTTATAATCTTTCGCTTTGAATGTCTAGAAAAATAATTCATAATTCTTCCAAATGAAGTTGGTTTGTGAAGCCCATTCATTAATAAACTGTTATCTCTCCTCTCACTTTTAAGTGTGTTCCTTTTCAGCGGTGCACTGTTTATAATTCTTAAGGAATTGTCTATGCTTGAATTACTCGAACTTCCTCATAGTTTTATCGCATATCTCCAAATTGGTTTACGGAGGGCCTTGGAAACCATTAACTGATTTTCAAGTCTAAACTGAGAGTTTCTTCAGAGTAACCACTACATTTTTGTCACGTCCTTTTTTGGGTATAATATCTTTTTGATAACTTAATCTTTTATCCAGATGCATTCCAAGATATTTCTAAACATATTGTTGTTATTGCTTTCCGTTAAATTAAATTGGCTATTAATCTCATTTACCAAGCAGTAAAGTAATATTATTTAAATTATCCTGTATAAACTTTGACTTAATAGAGCAATTTATTTCTGATATTAATGCTGTATCATCTGCATAAGTGGCAACTATAACATAATTTGATATTGGCATATCAAATGTGTATATAGTCTACAGATCTGTACCAAGTGCAGAGACTTGTGGTATTGCAGCCTTAATCTAAAATAAATCCGAAATTTCATTTTGCGTAGCAGCGTGAAAGCTTCCTTAACATTCAGCCATAAACATAAATAATTGGCATTTTTCTGTCGTTTCATACTAATAGCGAAATCCACATGACATTTCTGGAACTATATCTTGATTTTTCAAAATTGTTTGCCTACAAAATTAAAAATGTTATATTATATTAATATTTTAATTAATTAATTAAAATATATTAATATTTGAATTAAATATATTAATATTTTAATTAATTAAATTAATTAATTAAATTATTAATTAATTAATTAAAATATTAATTGTTCCAAATTAATTAATATCTCAGCACATTTCCATTGTTCCGGACAATATGGCCTTCTAAATGAAAATTAGCAGATTCGTAATTTTTTTGATAAAGCTTTCATTACTTCGATATCTATGTTGTCAAATCACAGTTTTCCTGAGATTTAGTATCAAAATTTCTTGTTTAATCTCATTCCGAATCACATGGAATTCGACATGGAATATCCAACAAATTTCAAATGTTTTTGAAAAACATCGGCTTTTCTTAAACCCGATCTACACCACCATTTATTTTGATCTCTGATCCATAATTAATGCTCACCATGTTGAAAGCCATTTATGTATTTTAAGTAATCGCTTCTTTATTTTTATATTCATTCAATTTGACTTATTATTTGTGTTTCCAATCCTCTCCAAATTTTCCATAAATGCCTTTTACTTCTAATAAGACTTCGAATTTAAGAACAGATGATTATCTTCTTTTATTATTATTTTTTTTTTTTTTTTTTTTGCTAAGCTTTATTTGGACTAGAAAGATAAGCCGCTTCATGAAGAAGGTTTGTTAAGTATTCAACCTCATTATCGATATCTAAACCTTGTTCTAATTTTATTTTTAAATTAATATTTTTCTCAATCAGTTCAATGTGAAAAAACATAAGTGAAATTTAAATAAACTCGTTCCTCTTTCAATTATAACATGTGAAAATGAAGGTTACGATATTCTTAATATTTAATCAATCTTATCTTTTAACGATAATTTAATTATAATTCATCTTAGATCAATTGTTTAAAATCAGTTACATCTTGTATATAGTTTGGCAATTATTATCATCATCAGCATAACTATTTTGAAGCGCTGCAAATTTATTGGTAGTTATCACTATCAATGTTTTGCATTCGTTTTTGAATATTTTTGGCGATTTAGAAAGGTTACGTTTGCTGCCGGTTTAAATAATTGGTTTTACTTGCTTGGTTTTACTCCTTTAGTCTCATCAGTCTCATAGAGCTTTTTCCCCTTTTCCATTGAGAGCAATAGAAATTATTTTAAATTTAATAAGAGAAATTGATGAAAATGTTAATGGAAATTTGAAAATAGCCAATAATAAATAATAATAATCATTAAAAGGAGTCAAAAAAGGGTAAAAAAGATAGTTAAAGACCTTATATAAATTAAAAGGAGTTTCGGTGTGCCCCTTAATTATTTCTACACACCTTCATATAGTGAGTTAAAAGTGACAGCAAAACAGCTGGTATAAAACTCACAGCCTTTGTTACAGAGCGTTGTTTCGCCAACTGCATTCATCAGCTTGGAAAATTGATTAAAAAGTCTAAGTAAATTTCAATACGCAGCAATGTTATAGGTTCCATTTTTCTAAAAGATTATTTAATCGTAGCTTCTGATACCCGTTTTTTTTAGTAATTGACGAAAGTACTTCTATAGATATTGGGAAAATATTATAAGTAATTATATGATATTACAAAAATATATATACAAAGAGATTCAAGGAGGATGTTCTGATGCTATTACCAATTTTATTATTAACACATTGAAATCGGATGGCATAGAGGTTACAAATTTGCCGGGAATAGGATTTACATATATATATGTAAATAAAGCATACTATAGTTCACTGCTTAATAATGGAAAGAAGCGTAAATAGAATCAATAAATGGGTTCCTAGAAATGATGTCAATGAAAAAATTATTGAACAAAAATTGTTTGGAAAAAAAGTATTTGAATTTTGCGTGAGAGTATATATTAGCAAATTTTGGCTACCTTTAAATATTTTTGAGAGAAATTAGGCAAAATTTATTTTTACCTTGTCGTTTCTAGTTTCGAGAAATTGAGCAAAAAGGTATTTTACTTTGACGTTTCTTGTTTAAACTAAAGTAGTTGTACGGGCCGAATATTTTACAATTATATAATCTAACGGTAATAGACGATGGCAATTAACCTGAAGTTAATATGGATACAAATGAAATTAATCTTTGAGGCGAGCTGTGACAATTTATTCACAGAAGTTAAAAGGTTGCACAGCTTTTGCTTATCTGTTGCCAGAACAAAACACTTCAATAAGGTGAATAATAAATGTAATAACTGAGGATTAATATAATGCCCAATGTACTCTTCGGTTGCTATTTTCCAAATATACTTTTGCCAACGGAAATGCTTCTTACAATTTCACAAATTCTATAACTCAGCCACATATAAGATCGTTAAAATGAGCCACCATTTTTTCTCCATATGTATTTTAGATAAAAGTGCGGGCAAAAGGAATCCAAAAACGAAAATCAAAAACGAAGAAAGCCAAAGAACAACACACAATTATGATGACGACTGCTGCACAGCATCAGCATCGCCAACAACATTCCATAGAATTTAAAACAAATGTTATGAATAATGATGATAATAATATTGTCGATGCAGTAACAACCAAAGCCACAGCAACAAGAACAACAACAACAACAACAATAACAACAGAAACTACAAGATCGACAATGTCTACTACTTTAGCCGATATTTCAGGTCGCCTCTCAACCACTTCAACATCTATAGCAAAATCTTTGGCGACCATGGAATTGCAATATTTTAAAGCTGTCTCGCTATATCGACGTCGAAATTATGAAAAATGTGTTGAGGTGTGCAATGCAATGTTACAAGCAGGTCACGAAAATAATGTCCAAATGTTTAATACACCACCGGATGAAGAAGAAGAAAATGGTAATGCAGCCACAGTTGGTGGCAGTGGCAGTGGCAGTGAGGAGATGTTATTGAATAATAAGTATGGAAGTTGTGGTAGTATCGGCAGTATAAGTAACAACAGTAGCACTCAGAGATACGGTAGCAATTTGCAACGCATGGCCGTCAGGCAGGGTGGACGCCAACGTGGCATTTATGGCAAAAATGTATCATCTGGTTCTGCCAATCCTACTGCTGCCACAGCTACTGCTACTGACTCAGTTACAAGTTCTTCTTCATCATCATCTACAGCATTTAACATTATGCCCACGTGGATGATGGAAGGCGTTTGGCAATTAAAAATGCGCGCACTTACGCAACGTATTTATATTGATGACTTGGAAAGCAATGATGCAGATGATGCCGGTAAGTGGACTATGTTATTAAACTTGCTTGTGCGCAAGAAACCTTTGAAATGATTTAAACATCCCCCAAAAATGCCCCCTCAGCCCCGAAACAATCCAAATACGAATTTTTATAAAATTTTACTTAAGCATCAACATTTATTTACTTCTTATTATTATTTCACTTTCTACTCTAATTGACTCATAATATATAATATATAACACATATAACTTTTTCTAAGAAAAAAAAACTTAGAGTGAATTAGTTTGATAGCGTAATTTCAGTTGCATATAAAATAAAAATGAATCGCTTCTAAAGGCCTCGTTTCACTATCCTACACAGTCAAAATTATCATATATCTTAAAAATGTAGGATAGTGTAACATAAAAATGGGAAATTTTAGTTGACAAATCGCACGATTTGGAAAAGTTTATGAAAATTCTCATAAAATTATAGTTTTCGTGCGATCAGAATTGCTTTTATTTCAAGCAGCTGAACAAAGAACTATTCTGTTGGGACGTAAAACAAGAAAAGGCTGGAAAAATTATATTATTATTAAAGTTTTGTTTATAGTTTAATTTATTCTGACAATCAATCCTTTCCTACAGTACCAAATATAATGGATTTTATTTTGTAATATTTTATTATGTTAGGGGAGGATATCACTATCACACTTTCGTGTGAATGAATTGCCCGACTAAGTGGCATTGTAAAACAAGGCCTTTAATTTATTTAATTTATTTTATTTTAATTTAATTTATAAATCATCTTATAAAATCAAATGTGAAAAGTTCTTACAATTCAAAACAAAACCTGGCGGCGGATAAAGACTTAAAAAGTACCCGAAAATGACTAACGTCTTGGGTTCGATGCCTACTTCTGCCAGCCATAAAATAAAAAAATTATTAATAACTCTGCATACTATTTACCGGCAAACAATTCAAGTCAATGATAATATACATAAGATCCTCAATAGTATAGTGGTCAGAATACATATACACTTATGTGTATACATGGAGATGTATGGTAAATGAAAAACATTGCAGAATAATGTTAGCCCGCAGTGTTAATTCTATTTTCATATTGTAAAAAACATAAATAATAATGAAAATGTGTACCAAAAAATTAGATCACATTAACGCAATCTTACTGCACATACAAACATAAACATTCACTCGTATAAATTCCAATCGAAGATCATAGATTGTAAACTGTGTTTAGTCATGATAACGTAACTTGTCCTTTAAAATGTTTATAAAAAAAAATAACTTTCCATTTATCTGAATCGTAAACAAAGTAAATGATATTAAATTATGGTCACCTTCCTTTTACTTGAAACAATAAAATCTGAAACTAATGGGAAATTATTGCCACCAGTAACATCACATCATCCAACTTAGCGCAAGTTGCAACAAACTGAATAATACAATTTTTATGGCACGAAAATGACATCTTTATAATAAAAATAAATAATAAGAAAACATCCAGATTCAAGAATGGTCAAAGCGCATCCAACAACAAATCTAATAAGAAAGTCGTTATGGTCAACGAAGAGGAGGAGAAGCCTACATGTAAGGATGTATGTGCATAAATATTACTTTGAAGAACAAACCTCAGAGTAAGAGAATCTCTACTATGTACATATGTTGTGAGAAACAGAATCATTAAAAGGAGGCTTTCGTACACGCCAACATTAATCGTGCAGTATCCAATGTGCTGAATATGTATTACGGAGTAGCTTGGCGATGTAACTATCCGCGAGCGCAGTAGTTCAAGGAGTAGATATACTAGGCCATCAACACAAGTGTGTTGAATTCCTTGTACATACTATACATGCATACTTAATTATAATGATAAATATATAAACCTTAACCCCAACAAAAATTTAATACAACAATATGACCGACATTCCACATAATAATAATATGCATGATGATGGGAGAGCTGAAGGGGTACGGGCTTTATTGCGAAATATATGAAAAGAATTTCAGAGGAAAATAAAATTTAAGAAAAAAAAAGTTTGCTTGAATGCGTGTATTTATGTGTATTATGTCCGCAAGATGTTTGTCTATTTGCTCCCTCCTCATTTTCAACGTTCCCACTTGAGTTTGGGTTTGTTCGCTTGTATATCGCTTCGTTTGCTTGCTACGTCTTCTTAACCACATTACAGCAACCGCCGCCTTGATATTGGTAAAAATGTATAAAACTGAAAATGGACTACGGGATTGCATGACCAAGCTGATGCAGTAACAGAATTGCACTCTGGCCCTGAGTTTGAGAAAATAATTTAAAAACTTCCACGAATTTTTAAGATCTGCTGGTCACCACAGAAATGGAAGCTGCACATGTGTATTTAGAAATATACATAAATAAAAACGAATATATATAAATAAAATTAATACAGAATAACTCCAACTCATTTCATTAGACGTTTTATAACCAAGAAATATGTGCAATTCTCATATACTTTTTAAAAAATAAATACATATTTAATATATTAAATAATATACTCATATTCATATCAATATTTTTGTTTTACTCAATAGTGTTAACAAATAAGTCAACAAGTATTCTCGCTAATATTAAATATAATAAAAAAAAAAGATTAATAAAAGTGATATTAAAAAATTATTCAAATATCTTTATCGTACAATTAAAATTTTCAATAACAAATGAAACTGATAGAGCATTAAAATATTCTTATAATTGTTATTTGAGTATCAAAATAGTTTCCATTCTCAGTTCAAACGAATTTTCGAATAATTTTTTTCGTCCTTTTCTAACCAAATTTTATTTCAATAACCATCCGAATTTATTCGCAACTTTAAATAATTTTATTCGCATTTTTTCTTAAAATTTTTTTATATTTGTAATATTCATTACCTGAGAAATTACATACAAACATTTTAAAAATTTGATGCGAATGACAACGTGCTTACGATTTGCAACAAGTATTGATTAGCCTATTCTAATTATTATACATCGTGATTTATAAATAAAATGTTTGCACTATAATACAAACAGAAATGCAATAAATAATAAAATAAAAATACAGGAGCAGGCCATGGTGCATGTTGCAAAGGCATTGATGGCATGATGATCATCGTGCTGTAAAAAAGATGGAAAATATATTGAAAAAGAAACAAAGAACGTAAAAAATAAAGGTTTAAGACACGCATTCAAAACTATGCACATTCATACAAAGATATTTAAGTTTATAGTATCTTGTTTAGTACTGCCCACATTCCATTGTGTTCAATCACCTTGAATGCTTGGATATCTTAAAGGTTTAAAAGGAAAAAAAATCAAACAATTTTTTATAAATGTAAAAATATGTAAGAGCAAATGATTTGTATTTTTATAGATATTTATCCGCATACACACACATGCACACGCACGCAAGTATGTATACAAATCCATACAGTCATATTGGTTTTTGCAAGTAGGTTTTGGAAATTAAATATTTGAAGATATAGGGTGTAAGTGCCCGTATGCTTAACAAGTAATTTTTTTTTGTTTTGTTTTTGTAAACTGCAGTACACGAGGAAACGGAATTTGAACGTATTGCGATAACTGCACGACCGGGTACATCAATAAATTCCGCGTTTACGCCAAGACCCAGTACGAATAATTTAAGAGGCTCAACCTCATCGAGCATGCATTTGCGTAAAGTAGCGGGCACAGCAGAGAGTGTCAAACAGAGAATTTTAACATCTGGTGTTACACGTCCTACCTCAGCCATGGTATGTTTTGAGCAAAACTAAATGAATGTTACTCGTTTCATGATTCGTTACATTTTCAGGCTCGTCCAGGCACTAGCGGATTGAGTCGTCCCGGTTCCTCTTTAGGGAGTCGACCGACTTCCCGATGTGGAACGGCTTCCCGTGTTAGAGCTACATCAGCAGCTGCTTACAATATAGGAGATGTCACGGCACCCCTGTATCAAGCATCACGCTTAAATCCCACAATTTATGCCGAACGCAAAATCTTAGTAAAAGCTCTTTTTAATTTTCTCTATTATCATGAAGCGGATGTTTTAAAAGCCTTTTCTTTATGTGAAGCTGTGGCGGAAGTTAATAAACAAAAAAGAGTTTCCTCAGCTGTGCTATGTTCGTTGGCCAATTGCGATGAATGGTGGTGGCAACAGCAAATGGGTCGCTGTCTTTTAGCCTTAAAATATCCACGAAAAGCCGAAGTGTTCTTACATCTTTCATTAAATGCATTTCCTCATCCCGATACTTACATTTTACTTTCGCGCTTATATCAACGTTTAGGGATACCGGAAAAGGCAATGGAATTGATACAAGCTGCAGTTGACAAACATCCATTTGATACCACTTTCCGTATAGAGCAGGGTCGTTTATTCGATGCAATGTCTAAGATGGACGAAGCTGTGCAAATGTATCGTTTAGTGGCAAAATTAAATCCCATAAATATTGAGGCCCTGGCATTCATAGCATTAAACTACTTTTATGACAACAATCCGGAAATGGCTTTAATGTATTACAGGTAAGTTGGTCACTAAATACCTGCGTAGATCGGAGAAATTAACGGACAACAAATAATAACTTTTGTTAGACGTATTCTCTCCTTAGGTGCACATTCAGCTGAGCTTTACTGTAACATAGCCCTGTGCTGCCTTTATGGCGGGCAAATCGATTTGGTGTTACCCTGTTTTCAAAGATCTTTAGCAACCGCCAAGTCTTCAGAACAAAAAGCTGATATCTGGTATAATCTTAGCTTTGTGGCTATAGTATGTGAATATTTTTTTTGTTTTTTGGTTTTTTGTGGTATTTAAGAATTTTGCATTCCAGACGACAGGAGATTTTAATTTAGCTAAACGATGCCTACAACTTTGCCTCACCTCCGATGCCCGAAATGGTGCCGCTCTCAATAACCTGGCAGTTTTAACCGCTTGCACCGGTGATGCTTTGAAAGCTAAATCATATCTGAATGCCGCCAAAGATGTATTGAATGATTCAATGGAAATTGAAAACAATTTAAAGTATATGAATGAAAATTATAAACTTTAATCAGCTCCACAGCGAAGTCTTACATATTGGTTAATTGAGCGAATAATGGATAGTTTTTAAAGTTTAGATGTTAAATATTTTAATTAAGATTATTCGTCATTTTTGTCTAACAAATAATAACAACTACATGTAAAAGCAAATACATCCATATCGAATAAAATTTGTTTCCTGTATAAATGTGAAATAAATTTTTCCATCTTCCATATTATTGTACTTTTCGTACTCTTATCCAAAAAGGATGAAGGTACGAAATATTGATTTGCCATTCTCGATCGTTATAAGAAGTGGGGTTGGTTGAGCTGTCTTTCTGTCATCCGTCTATCTGCCTGCCTTCATTTTTCTTCGCATATGAAGTATTTGAATATAATTTATTTTCTTCATTTTTCTTTCGTTTTTTGGAACATTTTTCTACATGTGGATTAGTGAAAGATGTGACGTTAATACACACATCCATAAGTGCTGTAAAAGAGGCAAAAAAATTTTGTAGCGGTTTTGTTTAAGTTTTGGTTTATAATTATTTAACAAATGCTAAACCGAAATTATGTATGTTTGTATACGTGAACAATAATTACCTTATTGATCTATGCAATATGTTCGTATAATTAGATATTAAGAGTTCAATTTCGGCTTTTTGATCCTTTTTTTGTGGGAGAACACACGCATGGAGAAGGGAATATAAGTTTCAGCACAATCGAATAGAGCACTTTTATTTCTTCAATTCTCAATTTATTTTTGAGAATATGCGATGTCAAAACAGGGTTTGGGATTCCTTTTTAGAACCGTGTAATTGAAGGTCTACTGATGACTTTCATTTTAGCACAAAATGAAATGCTAGCAACATCGACTAGCTTCGCCTCACCAAGCAAACAAAATAAGTTACAATAATATTAAGGAAGTTAGATTACATATTACAGGAAATGTTTTTTTTTTTTGGGTTCAATTATACTCGTCTCTTCCAATATTCTTGTACAGAAAGATTAACATACAGTGGTCTATTTTTTCAATGCAATTAATAAAAACATAATACCTACAATTACATATATAATTGGTAGAGACTATTTTAAACTTTTAAACTTTTGGCTAAAAAGGATCAAGGGTTAAAATATTTTCTATCCCTTAAAATTTTAAATATACAAAATAACTATTGGAATTAAAATTTTATAAAAGATCTAATTTATTTTTATTCGACATATTTACTGCATTGACAAAGCGTAGTATGCGGAGCTCCTCAAGAATCTTTTTAGTCTTCCATCAGTAGAAACAACAACTTGATTTACACTTCGGATATCCACGCTCTCTCATCTATCCGTTAGCTACTGCATGTTTACAAGATTATCTTCGCAGACTAAGTCAACGTGCGGCCACTTTCGGAGCATTTAGTTTTGGTTTTGAGACTGCAGTAGTAGACTTTCTTCGGAGACTTGACCAGTATGTTAAAATCAATTGCTACTTATTAATGCAATTGGTCGCAAATATGTTGCATCATAGAGCAGGTTAATGACTTCGTTACAATAGGTCGAGCAAGAAGAGTTTTCACGCACATGAGCATCAGTTCCCATAGTCAATTAGGAACGACGAAGTTGGTCGTATTTTCGCAATAAATCCACCTTTTAGATACGAAGAACCAAGGAAGTTGATGACGGATCAGTTACTTATTTCATATGGCCAGTTTTTGATAAAAAACGGCCAAACATGACAATATACATTTACATGTGGCGTCACTAAAAATTCACGAAATGTACTGAAAACCATTTACAATTTGAGCAATGGTCTTTTACGCTATTTGATATATCGATTTGGTCATTAGTAAACGATAACAACTTGTATCAGAAACTCTATTCTAAATAAAAACACAACAGACGCTGATTCACTTAAAAATGTCATAAATAGAGCGAACTTGTCTGAAAATCGTAATTTTTTTTCAATTATGAAGGCCCGTACAAATTTCAAAATCTTAAATTAAAGTTCTTAAAGTAAAGCCTTCCCTTTAACTCTTAAAGGGCACTGCAGTGCGAGTGGATCAACAAGTCTAATGTAAGTACACAAAATACTAGGTTTTGTTACATTAGGATTATAAAACGTATCGTATAAATGGAATTTGAAAACAGATGTTCTCAGTGTATATGATTGGAATGACATGTAGTAAAGTCCTTTTTGATGAAATTAGACCCGATTGGTAACACATTCACAAGCATTTCATTTATACACAAACACAATGGAACTTATAACTAAGCTATTCAAGAATATCCATAGTGCTTGAAAATATCGGTTTGTTTTGCAATACACTTTTCTTATGTTTGCGCATCGCTCCAACTTATAAGCAATCAATCAGTTGGGTATCTACACATTAATACACACTATGCCTCATTTATTAAAAGTAGTAAATATAAATTCAGACTCCCCACACTATTCCCATTTAATCTGGCTAACTTTTCATAAAATTGACAGAAACGATTATGGAGATTCATTGTTATGTGTCCTGTTTTCAGTTGTAATAAATGGTTTTTTTGATTCTAGTAAGTCCAATTCCTTTCTATGTCATTTGTGCTGATTTCGACAAATTTACATTTTATTCAACATACTTTTTTTCCATTTTATTAAACGCAGTGTCCTTTAGTTACCGCGCTTCTTTTCAATATCACTTTCTCCATAACGCCGCTTTTTAAAGGGTGGCTACAAATTTGGATTCTACCAAAATTATGTAAGATTTTTTTTTTTAGTTTTATTCAGTGAAATCTTGCATTTTTGACACACTTGTAGGCAAGAATAAAATCTACAAGTGATAAAATTGAGAAGCACCACACAATACCAAAAATTTCGCTGTATATCTACTTATACTTAAAAAGGGGGGTTTTTAAGAGTTCCACAAGTAAAAAAAGTAGGCATCATTGATGTAATTTTTCAAGTGCTAACGGTCCACCACAGATTGGTGTTGGTGGCAGTGCTATCCATAATTACATAGAATATAAGCAACAACATAGCTGGCCGATTTCCTACTTTAATTGCATATCAGTGTACTCAGCAAGCAACGAAATCGTATATTGAGAATTTTTTTTAAAAAATTCCAAGGAAAGTGAAAATGAAATGTGTTTGCGGAGTCAAAGTACATTAAGTATAATGTGAGGCTCAGGTTCTGGTGGGCAGCCTCCTTGCTTAACAGGTAAAACAAAGAAGTATATTTTTACTGTCAAGGGAAGAGGCTTTATTGGATAGAAAATTTTATGATATCATAATGATGTTTAAATATTGCTGGGTTACCAGATACCGCAATTTTCAGAAACTTTTTGCATTATTTCTTCGAATGTTTGTTTCCATGTATTTTTTTGACATAAGTCCAAAGAAAATAATCCAAAGGGGTTAATGGGGCACGATCTAGGTGGTCAATTAACTGGACCGTTAAGTAAAATTATTCTGTCATTATAAGTTTCTTTTAATAACTCTAATTATGTCTTTATATCGTTTGCTATTGGCAGTAACATTCTGAACATTACCGTTTACCCAATAAATTAATGACTCCATAAAGCGCCCCAAATAATAATTTTCTATGGATGTAATATTGTTTCGACCAAAGCTTACAAATTATCCTTACCACAAATGTGACAGTGTTCCTTATTGACGTACCTATTCAAACAGAAGTGGACTTGATCGAAGCACAAAAATTTGCGTGGAAATTCAATGTTAAAATAAATTAAGACCTAGTGCAAACCATGTGGAATCTCAGAATTATCTTTTTACAGGTGACACCTTATTATCAAGTGTAACGCCCCTGTTTCCATGGTAACTACAATTTCGCTGAAAATGGCAAACATCGTACTTAAATGTGATTTTTTTTCTATTAATACACAGTCCCACCTCCCGTTTTATGCCACTGACTATACCGTTCATCCCATTTGTGCCAACGGAGGGATTAAAATTTCGCATTTTAAATATCTTTGGTTTAAACTGATCTGAAAATGAATGATATGTATGTATACCAATATTTATGTATGTACAATAATATAACCGTGTTTACATTTACATTTACATTTGGGTGCCTCCGTAGGCGAATGAATAATGGTCAGCCTACTGGGTGTTTTCCTGCGGACAAGCCAAAAGCTTTGCAGGTAGAGTTGGTTAAAAAAAAAATATATATATATATATATAAATATATTACTTGTCACGTGAGATGATATTTTGGGAAGAAAGCAGTCCTTTTAATTAATATTCTGCAAAAAGGGAAATGAATCCTCCTACGTAATGTCAGCTGTCGTGATATATATATATATATATATTTATATAAGAGTAGATATATATATATATATATATATATGTATACATATGTCATAAGCAAAGTATTAGATCCGTAACATATATATATATATATATATATATATCGTTGGTCTCATATAGAAAGTCCCGAACACGCATTTCTTAGTGATTTCAATGTATATTCTCGATTTACGGACTTTGTGCAATATGTGCAGCATACACTCTACGATGTAGTAATCTTATATCGTAATCCATAATGCAAAATAAAGTAACACTTCTTTGATGTGTGAAGACGTAATCAATTAATATAGAAATTTTTGGATTGCAAGTTGTTTGCTATTTAAGCGAAGTTGTGCGTACAGAGAAGCGCGAATTTAGAAAAATTCTAATCGGCAATTTAAATTATAAATTTTTTTACATACAATTACAATTAAACGCATGAAAAAGAATTAATGTTTCTTTTACGGTATCTTTAACCAATTGTAAATTTCATCCAGTCCCACTTTACTAACCGGACTAACTTCAATAATTGTAACCTTCTGTCTTATTTGCTTCTCCAGCTTGGACATTTGTAACATCAGGAGTGCCTCATTGCGCATCTGACGATAAGCATAATCCATTTTAGAAAGTACTAATAAAATACGAACTTTTTGTGTGCGCGGCTCCGACAAAATGGAATAAAATAGAACACCTTTGTAAATATGTAAGAAAATAGAAGTACACATTTCAGTATAATAAATCAGCAACACTAATTATTGAAAGCAGATTACCTGCAGCTGATATCTGACACAAATTGGACGTATCAATCACGTATATTAATTTCTTAATGTCGTTAAAGTATTGCCGCCATATAGGAGCCATACTTCCTCCAATTTCTAAAATGCGTATAGACTTGAGAGGAGGCAGGAACTTCTTCTTCCCTTTATTTTCGCAGCCGTCTTTTTGCTTATCGCTGTCGATAGTTGTAGAAGGGTTATGACTCTTCCCCTCATCTCTATCATGATGCGATGGAAACACGATATTGTATATGCTGGTGCCATTAGTAAGCGTTGAATATGTATTCTCATCTATCGAATCGTTATCTTGAAGAGCCTTTAACAAATGGGTCTTGCCGGATCTTTTGGGGCCCAAACAAATACACGACATTTTATGAAACTGGAAAGTTAAACATTTTAGTTCAAAGCGAATTATAAAAAGTAAATACTCTTTTGGTTGCCAGGTTACCTGCTGATTTTTAAATAAAATATTCTTACGGCCTTGAAAGCAAAAAATTTTAAAAAGTTATTAAATTAAATATGTTTACAAAACAGGACAAAAGTATTAAATCGTCATGTAGAAGCATATAAATCGTCTATGGAAAATCTATAGAACTAGTGTGATTACTGCGAAAGTGAAGAATTACACACACGAACTTTGATGATGAAATCGCAGTTGGATTTCAATACATCGTAAGTTACTGCTTTGGCTTGCTTTTGTTAACGGTTTTCCGATTTTAGTAGATA
This sequence comes from Ormia ochracea, assembly GCA_963402855.1. Lineage (NCBI taxonomy): Eukaryota > Metazoa > Arthropoda > Insecta > Diptera > Tachinidae > Ormia > Ormia ochracea. Next base: position 30,418,767 of record OY727108.1, read on the forward strand.
ATAATATTACTTTTTAATATTAACGGGATGCCCCTAAGTACAGGAAATAATATCTTAAATATTATTACGTTTATACGCTTTTAATTCGAAACGACTAAAGACCACTAATGTTTTTTTTCATAGTTACAAGGCGCCCCTTAATTAAAACTTATTACACTAACTTTTTCTCACTTTGTATTCAACACTGTATTGTTAACTTATCATGGTTCACTAAAAGAATGCTTTGAAGCCGTCTTTTCCTTTCTGGCTGTTCATGCAGTGAATACCGCCTGACAAAGTTCTCATCCAATACTAAAATATTATCTGGTAAAACATACTTCTAGGCAGAATAAAATAAACTATAGAGCTGTTTGTTTTTTTATATGTATTGACAAGAAATAAGTTTATAACAGTAACATTAGTCAATTAATTAATTAACAGTTCATTTTTTAATTATGTGTTAGTCACAAGGTAACTTGTAACTAATGAAATTTAGGTTTTATATGAATTATATTTACATTGTATAATTGTAATTAGTTATATTGTATTTTTCTCATAACAGTACATAATTTTTTTTCTTAATTTGGTTTATTCTACCGTCGTTCTTCTTATTCAAATTTTGGTTTATTTGTAGAACTTTCAACACATATCAAAAGTTGAAATTTAGAATGGATTCATTTTGTCAAGGCCGTACATCCATATTGTTAAAATAAAAACAGAATTTCTGTTTTATGTTTTCTGATTCCCTTGTACACAGGAAGCTGGGAATACAATTTTAAATTTTTCTTTGAAAAGATCAATTTGCTTCTGGAAGACTTGTAATCTGCATTTTCCACCACACGACGGGCTCTAGACAACCTATAATTAAACACTTTGTTTTTATCTCAACTCCTGTCACTAAATGGCTTTAACAATCGCGAACTTAAGCGAAAAGCCTCATCACAAATGAAAAAGAATGGAACCTGGAAGAAAAACAATTTAAAATGGCCATGTTTTCCTATTAAGGAATCTTTACCTTGGAATTCGTTCAAAGAACAAAATCATCACCAGGAAAGTTTAAAATATTGTTCTTGATAACATTTCCAATTAGTGAATTATTAATTATTATTATACTATTAAAACCCTTATAGTTGAATAATATAAGAGCCGCCTGTAGAGAGGGACTTTAGACAATATGGTTACTATCTGAAATAAAAGGTAAACTTAGAGTTATTGGGGCAATAGAAAAATGAATTATTTTTAGCAATTGCTCCAAGGAATATAGGAAAACTCTAACGCCTATTGAAATCATTAGCAACTGATACCCATTCGCTGCACTAAAATAAGAGTACTTGAATATGCTAGAATATGAATATGCTGCTAAAATTCCTCATAATCTTACCTTCATATATCTTATTTACAACTTCCGATATATTTCTTCCAAAGTCTCAGAAATTATTGATGATATAGCGTGTCGTGAAACTCTAAGTCCGTAGGATAAATCTATAAAAGAATTTCCTGTCGCTCGGTACCGTAAAGTTATTAGAAGTCTGGAAAGAAACTGATAAATATTTTCTTCAATTAAAGCAGCGAAGTACATACCGTGGAGTAGGTAAAAAAGCTTCCCTCAAAACGGTGTTTTGCTTTGCAATTAGTGGTCTTACTATGAATAGCAGCTTATCGGAAAGTTCTCTAGGCATCATTATAAAATTCCTAAAGCATTCTGGACCCTCCAATCGAAGCTGATTATCGACCAACCCGGTGAAGTCCTTCACCTTGTGACGTCGCATCAACTATTTCGACATCAAAATCTTTTTGCCTTTCTCTTTATTTCTCATTTTTTTATTATTTTTATTGTGTGTATATACCAAAAGTTGTAATATATTTTTTAATAATTTTTTTATATTTAAACTACCTTTTTGCAGCACCAAATAGAATAAATTACTTTGTTTTTATGTAACAAACATAAAACATATGTTTTCGTAATACATTTAAAATATGGTGTATCACCATATACCCCATTTTTATTTGATTTCATAAAGTATGGGACATATAAGGTATACAATTTAGTGTAAATGAGTCGTTCGACTGTCTGGGATATTGAAACAAGGCCTTTATGTGAAGTTGCCAGGTGTTAGACAGTTGTATAGTTTTGTGGTCGACTTTACTAAAGTATAAATTAAAGTCTCCGATATTATGAGATTTGTAGCTTGCGTTCAAAATAACATCGATGAGGCAGTCTGTAATGGTAGCTACAAGTGAGCAATATAGTCTTAACTATAAAGCAATTAGAGTCTGCGCAATAAGTTTATTTTAATAAAGTGTCGAGTTTATAAATAAACGAAAGGAAACACTTGTCTCTTTTTTTATTGTAATAAATGGTTCCAGCAAATATAACAGTTTAAACAAGAGGTTTAAATGTAACAAAATAATTTATTATCAAAACGAATAAGGATAGTAAAATATCCTTGGTTCGCAAGAAAATTAAAAAAAAATAATCAGGTATGATTAGTTTTTGTGCTGCATTGCGAAATATTTCAGATGCGAACAACAAGAGACCTAACATGTGTACTCGCTGATTGTGTAATCATGGTATTATTACTTTGCTTTATAACCTAATCACATAACAGAGTTAATGAGATTTAGCAGTCTTGATTTAAATTAACTTGTGTATTATCTCCATTCTAATTACATTAAGACAGAAGTTAATGCAGTAACCTGTTTCAATATGGCAATACCGTCAACAATCAATCAGCTGTCGGCAAATTGTTAACATTTAACAAAATAAAAATGGAAATGCAGAAAAGCTAAGCTTTTTCTTGTAAAAGAAAACTTTTTTTGTTTGAACGCCGAATATATATATGTATATTAACACATATATATATTAACATATATATATTAACGATATATACATATATAGTGTCACATCTGCAATGCCATTTTGACAACTTTTTTTAAAATGGGAGGGTACCGCTATCAGAATTATAAAATGAATGCTAAATGAATGTCTACGATGGTGAAGCGGCGACTTTAAAAGCACAACTCATTATATTCGTCGACGGCCGCAACGTATTGGCTTTGTGTTTCGTCCTGCGAGCAACAATAAATAAAATAAATAATTGGTATAATAATAAAATTAAAATTTAATTGATATTGATCAAAATGGCAAACGAAATTAGTGCAAACAGTGAAGTTTATAATCATTACCTAGAACTTAGCGTAAGTTTCGATAGTAATTTGATATATTAAGTAAAAAATTAGGTGTTTTCATAATTTTCAGAAACCAACAGAGGAGGATTTAAAAAGGGGTTTTAGTGAAAAAGAACTCAAAGAATTGTGTTTGAAGCATAAATGCATTGTGAATATGTGGAGATGGAATGTTGTACATGAGTATCGCATAGCATTCACGGAGAGTGGACGTTTCCAAAGATGGTCTGATCGCGATAGGCTTCGCATGTTAGCTAAAGCAATAAACAAGAAGAAGCCTTCCGTACTATATGATGATGAAGAAATTAAAAAGATTAGGAACCAGGAATGGGGAGAACAACTAAAAGAGAATATTTTATCTTTAAACTATTGGAAACGTAAACGATTGAACAGCCCCAGACAGCAGGTGTTAGAATCAGATGATATTGACCGAGAAATACAAGCAATTTGTGATGTTGATTCGGAATCTATGAATGCGGATGAATTGTTAACCGAAACAGAATATTTTCCTAATGCAATTCAATCGGGAATTGAAGAAAATACAGAATCTCCGACTGTAGGTGAGCTTTTGTCACAATCTGTCAAACTGTCAGCTGGTAATACTGCGACCTATGGAAAAATAAAAGCAAAAGAAATGAAGAAATACGGAGAAGTAAGCCCCATAAGTGATGACCTTCTTATAGACTCGGAAGATTCGATAGAGACAGTATTAAATTGTGAATTGCCGAAAATGCATGTAGCAGAAACATTAACTTCTGAAGAAGTTGCTCCGGAAATTGAAAATATGTACACCGTAAGTACAATATCCATCACTTTAGATTCGCAGTCGGAAGAGCCACATATGCTACAATCAGAAGATGTCATACCACAAACTTATGAGAACTTTAAAAATATAATACCTATGACATCAACCCAATCGGAAAAGCTGGAAACATAATTAAACATTATTATTTTTAAGTTATATAGGTTCGTGTTTTAAAATAAAATAATTAATTAGAAGTTTATAAAAAAGTTGATACAATAATGTGTTCACTATTTCAGTTAAAAATGTCTGCTTTAATTTTGAGCAATAATAAAAACTTAAATTATTTAATCAATACCACTTCCACGCTGTGATTTTTAAAGTCTTAAATTCAAAACACATATAATCCGTCATGCTTCAAATTTTTCAACTAGTTACTAAGTTGTAAATCATATTTTCTTAAGAACGTTGTTCTAAGCAATACGTCCCAGTCACTGCTTCGCTGACTGCTTCAGTAGATATCTACTGATTCTTGGCCTTATGTAACTTTTCATGATTTAATATACATCAATTAAGACTTGATATGGCCAAATCGTCAATACTTAACCATTTTTTTGGAATACAAAAAGTATCGGCGCTGCATGTTCATGTGTACTTCATCATTACTCCTTACCATTTCTCCTAAAAGTTATCAACTTCGTCGATCATTCACGCATTATCTAAACATAGACTTAATGTATTTAACTTACATTTCAGGGACGACTAATAACAAAAGTAAAATTTGTTATTTATTTATAGCTGACTATAAATGAAAGATTATCGCAGGTGTGAAATGTAAACTTTAACGGAAGAATAAAATGTAAAAAATTGAAATAAATTGCTTGCGGTATGAAAAAAATTGAAATTTGTTGATTATCTTATGAAAAAATAGAACAATATCAATAAAAAAAGAGGTGACAAAATCTAAGTAAAATAACTAGCAAAACTAACTTTTAAACAATAAAATTTAAATAATTTAATAGATACTCCAAATCGTCAGTGTATTTTTTAATCTTCAATTTCGCCTAAATATAAGTTTTTATCACTAGATCCTGATAGTATCAGTGGCTCTTTGCTACTAAAATCCACGTCATTTACGCTGCCATTATGACCAGGTAGCTTGTACAATATTTTACGACTAGTAGTATCCCATATGTAAACATAACGGTCGGCCGAACCCGCTGATATTTTACTACCATCCGGTGACCACGCACAACGTAAAAGATTTTTCTCAAAATTATGCTGATGGCCTTGAAATATTTTTACACATCTTTCACCAGGCACATACGGCCGTACATCCCAGATACGTAAAGTATTATCCATGGAATTCGATAATATGTAGGAGCCATCCGGTGATAAGGCAACACCAGTTACGGTATCCGTATGGCCTTTTAAGCTTTGTAAAACCTGTTGTTTGCGTATGTCCCACACTTTTATTTCATTGTCAATTCCTGCCGATATGACTTGTTCAGCTGTATCGTTAAAAGTTACAGCAGTGACTTGGAAGGGGGCTTCTAAAGTGTGTACAGAGTGTTTTTTGCGAGCATCCCATATACGTATAGTGCGATCATCGGAACCGCTGCAGAGCATTTGTATTCCTCTCCGGGTACCATGTACAGAATTAACGAAGTTTGTATGACCCTTTAGACGTCTTATACGATTACCTGTTGCTATATCCCACAAAGCCAATGTTTTGTCCGTAGAACAGGTAAAAATTTGAGAACCTTCGGTATTGAAATGCGCTTCTAGTATAGCACCAGTGTGACCAGACATTGCCAATATATTTTCACATTCACCATAAACATTCCAAATATCTGAATTAATATTTTTTATTATTTACAAAAGTGTTGGCTATAAGACATTAACTCACATATTTGCCGGTCAAATCCTGACGAGAGCAGCATTTCACCTTCAGGATGAAATTCGGTGCAAAAAATTTCACCTTGATGGCCTTCTAATAACATAATGGGAGCTAATAAGTTAGAGGTTCTTCTCACACCCTAAAATACATTATTCAATACAATAGTCAATACAGTCAGGAACTTGCTTACTTACAGATTCCATTAATGCCTTATCGCGATTTGTATAAGCCATCAAATCAGTTTTTGATCTCTTTGGCTCCTGCGTCAGAACCAATCCATTATTGGGTCTTTTAGACATGCTTGTGGTACGTTTTCGCTAAAACTTAATTAAAATTAATAATTTAGCAATATGAGTACAAAATTTAAAATACCTTGTGGTATAAAATCAATTCGAAGACAATTTAATTAAAAGCAATATTTATTTAACAGGGTACTTCAAATATTATTTACTATAAATAAATTGACTTCCAATCAACAACAAGGCGAATATTACATGTCTAGTGAAGCCAAGTTCCCAAAAGGAATTTTAAGAGATGAATTTTTATGTATATAAAAATCCCAAAAAAACCGCGATTTATTTGTTTGCTTACAAATGAAATTCCGAATTACCAGGTGGAAGCTTAAGAATATACATCCATTTCTTGGGCTCCCAGAAGAAAAAGAATTTTAAAAAAATAGTTTTTAGGGGAAATTATCCTATAAAAATATATATTATTTTTACTTTTAGCCTCGTCCAGTAAAAGATCTCAATGGTGCTAAATACCAAGAAGCCAGTAACCAAAAACATGAAGCTATATATTATAATATTACAATTATATAAGGTCAATTCATTACAAGGTGACAGGATAAAAGTTTTGTATGACATTTGTAATACTTGAAATTGTCAAAAAGTACGTGCAAGAGAATTCAGATAGGCATTCATAGGTATATACATACAATTAATATATATACAATAACAACCAATTAAAATATGTGGCGACAGCACTTGTGGTAACCACATATTTTCATTTATATTCTTAATTGTATTATTATTTCGTTCTTACTATTTTTAAAGATAACGATTCTTTTTAAGTACGACAATGTACAAGACTGTAGTTGGTGAAGAGAAGAAAAGTTTTGAGTTTGCATGAATTGTACTGTGGTCCAGAGGATTGGTGCTTAATATACACCACATCCTACAAATGGTGACCCCGAGAGGCCGGTTGTGGTCCTGACTAAGGAGCTTGCCGAGCTGAAAACATAATCATCACATCGTCCTCGAAGCAGATCTCGTTCACGTAATCGCAATAATTCTGATGAAATGTGCTGGTACCATCGTAAATATGGCGATAAAGCAAAAAGTTTCGACAGCCCTGCAGGAATACAAAAAACTAAATAATCTGTCCGACCACGCTGCCAACGACAGACAAACATCAACACACAGCAGCTTAATAATTTACAACAAAAATTCTAAATTAAAATTTTTAGTTGACACTGGTGCAGAGATTAGTGTCATACCACCAACACGAAAGCAAAAATTTTATCGGAAAAAAAATTCATACCTGCATATATGGTGGCAATCATTCGCCTATAAAAACATATGGGGAGAAAATATTAACGCTCAAATGTGGACTTCATCGAGACTTCAAATGGAAATTTATGATTGCAGACGTAACTCTGCCAATTCTCGGAGGGGTTTTTTTGTCCAGATACAACTTGTTAGTCAACATGCGCCAAAGGAAACTGGTAGACAACTTAACAAAGATTCACGCTGTTTGTTCATTAACAAAAATCGGTGAGTTTTATGAAAATCTTTCATCTATTAATCAAAGTAATTCTTTCAAGAACCTCTTGGACGAATTTAAAGACATCACACGCAAACTTAAACGCAAATGTTCCGAAACACGACATACAGCATCACATCATCACAAATGGCCAACCAGTTTTTCCAAAACCAAGACGGCTGTGTCCAGAAAAATTAAAAATCGCCACGGCTGAAATCCAAACTCTTATGAATCAAGGTATGTGTCGACCATGCTGCAGCTCGTGGGGAAGTCCACTGCACATGATTAGCAAAAAGAACGGTGAATGGAGACCTTGTGGAGATTTTAGAAAACTCAATAGTGTAACTGAGCCCGATCATTATCCTATACCTCATTTTCACGGTTTCACTCATTTTCTATTTGGATGTACAATTTTTTCCACCATCGACCTTGGTAGAGGCTATCATCAGATACCAGTCGCAACGCAAGCCATACCTAAAACCGCCATAACAACACCTTTCGGTCTTTTCGAATTTACTCATATGTGTTTTGGACTCTGTAATGCCGGTCAAACATTCCAACGTTTCCTGGACGACATTTTACGAGATTTTGATTTTGCGTGGCCTTATCTCGACGATATTTTGGTGGCATCCACAACTTTAGAAGAACATAATGAGCATCTACGAAAAGTTTTCGAGAAACTCCGTGAATTTGGAGTTATAATAATTCCATCGAAATGTGCCTTTGGACAACAAAAAGTTTAATTTTTAAGTTTTCTAGTGACAAAAGATGGTGTCCGTCCACCACCCGATCGTATAAAATCATTAGCTGAATACAAACTTCCCGAACGTGTTTGTAATTTACGAAGATTTCTTGGAATGATTAATTTTTTTCGGCGATTTCTGCCAAATGCAGCCGATCACCAAGCTCCTTTATGCAAATACATCAAAGATAACAAGAGGAATGATCAATCTATTATTGAATGGACCGACGAATCAAAGCAAGCATTCGAAAAATGTAAAGCATCGCTTTGTGAAGCAACGTTACTCGTTTTCAATAAACGTAGTGCAAAGTTAGCTCTTTCAGTGGATGCATCCGCTACTGAAGTTGGAGCAATTTTACAGCAGTTCAACAACAATGTATGGCAGCCTCTAGGTTTTTACTCGGAACGACTTAGTCCTGCCCAACAAAACTACAGCATGTACGACAGGGAGTTACTGAGCGCTTACAAAGCCGTCAAATATTTTCGTCACATGGTAGATGGTCGTGAATTATGCATTTACACGGACCATAAGCCTCTTCAATATGCATTTCAACAGAATTTAGAAAAAGCAACGCCACGGCAAGCACGATATCTTGATTATTTTGGCCAATTTACAATGGACATACGTTATATACCGGGAAAAGACAATATAGTTGCAGATGCACTTTCATGTATCAACGCATTACACGTCACGTCCGGGATCGATTATTCTAAACTCTCCCGAAGTCAAAAAGAGGATGAGGAAATAAAAAACTTTTTAGAAAATGACTCAGGCTTGAAGATCAAAAAAGTCGGAATACTGGGTACAAAATTACAAATATTTTGTGACTTATCAACTAATAATGCTCGTCCATTTTTAACTTAGCCATTCCGCAAATTAGCATTCGATACAATGCATAACATTCATCACCATGGTGCAGCTAAGACGACAAAATTGATTGCTGAACGTTTTGTGTGGATGAAAATGAAAATGGATTGCAGAAAATGGTCAAAAGTGTGCATACCATGCCAACGCAGTAAGATTCATCGCTATAATGAGGAACCTTTAGCTAATTACGATCTTCCACAGACACGATTCGAACAAATTAACATCGACATAGTGGGACCTCTCCCACCGTCTAGGGGTTGTCGTTATATTCTCACATGTGTAGATCGTTTCACACGTTGGATTGAAGCCTATCCGTTAGAAGATATGACTACTGAGAATATAGCATTTATCTTTTACCAGCGATGGATTTCACGTTTTGGTCTTCTATTAAGACTTACCACGGATCAGGGTAGACAATTCGAGTCTAATCTATTTAGAGATTTAAACCGTCTTTTAGGCATTCAACATTTAAGAACGACCGCTTATCATCCTGCCGCTAATGGTGTAATAGAGCGCTACCATCGCTACTCGTCTTGCTTGGCATCAGAGTCTCGTATAAAGAGGATATAAAAGCATGTCCGGCTGACTTGGTTTATGGGTGCTCACTTCGAGTTCCCGACGAATTCTTGGAACAATCATCTACGAAGAAAAATATTTCCGAAAACGACTTCGTCAACGAATTACGTTCCAGAATGCAAAGTTTAAGGCCACAGCAAACGTCGAATCACTCTAAAAGGACTCCATTCATAGAAAAATCATTGCCTACAGCCACTGCAGTATTTGTTCGTACAGACACAGTTCGTCGACCATTACAGCCGCCTTATGAAGGACCTTTCACTGTAATAAAACGATACGGTAAATTTTATAAAATCAACATGAACGGCAGAAGCGTTAATATTAGTGTTGATAGACTTAAATCAGCATTAATCAGCACAGAAACTTCTCTGAAAGATACAGCACCAGTTTCCAATGAATCTTCTACAAGTATTGCTCCCACAACCAATAGCGAACCGACAACAACAAACATTGGACTCGCTTCAAGGAAAACCGAACCAAGTCTACCAAACATCGAGCCAACACGTAAACCATTCAGGACGGCTTCCGGGCGACAAGTACGTTTTAAAGTTCCTTGGGAAGGAGAGTGATATGGCGACAGCACATGTGGCAACCACATATTTTCATTTATATTTTTGGTTGTATTATTATTTCGTTGTTTTCATTATATATATATACTACTACTTTTAAAGATAACGATTCTTTTTAAGTACGACAATGTAAGACTACAGTTGGTGAAGAGAAGAAAAAGTTTTGAGTTTGCATGAATTGTACTGTGGTCCAGAGGATCGGTGCTTAATATACACCACATCCTACATATATATATATATATATATATATATATTTTCATGTAAAGAAAGCAAGTCACATATTTAGATTTGCGAATCCCGTTTGAATAGAGGAACAGATGTTGTATTAATTTCGTTAAGTTATAACGAAGAGGTTTTTGCTGAAAATTATTCAAAAATTAGATGAAAATAAAATAATTTGTGTTTGTGGTAAAAAACATACAGAAAATAAATTAATTAAAAGTTAAAACTGCACAAATATTGTAAAGTAATTTAAAACAAAGCTTTCAAAAGCGTTTAAACCTCTCATTAGATATATGTATGTATATACCTTCTGTAGAATCGGCTTTTAGAGGCAAGGCTAGTAGTTTTTTATAAATACATAGTCTGTCAAATATTTGTTTTTAGAATGAAGTATAACTCTTTGTTCTACACAACTTGTTCCAAAATACTTGCAATAATAGAAATTTTTAAGTAAAATTTAATTTTATACATGCGTAAGAAAATAAAAATATTAATGCCTGGTAAAAAAAACTTCAAAAGATATAATTCAATTGGTTTATTAATATCATCGCATCGGAAAGAGTGACCCCGATATTGCCAATATGTTTCCCTTACATAGGGACGCTGTATATAATATGTTAAGTCCAAGTTAAATATCCACCGGAGAAAAAACATTATAACTGAGAAAAGTAGAAACAATTCAAAAATTTAAACCAAAGATGTTACAGAAGAACTACAGAAGGAACTTGATGTTACTATTTACAAAGCGCAAATAAATGCGAAGTAATGAACGGTAATCAGTCGTTATTCAAGTTGTGTCAAGATAACTATCCGAAGCACAAATAAATTAAGTGATGGATACGTCTTCCCAGAGTCTAGTTAAGGCTTCTGCTATTTTTACAATGGGCCTAATTTTATGCGGAAAAAATTCATGTTTTTTTTAAAAGACTTACCAATCGTTTAATTCACCATACTCTAAAGCACTCCCAAAAATTTCAAACGACAGTGGTCTGGTAATGTTTGACAGAAAATTTTATGCAATATTAATTTATAAGTCCACACATATATGTATAAGTGTGTGCAATCTTGTTCTCCAATATAGTACGTTTTGCTTAAAAATTGGTTTGTTGTGTATATTTACATACTACGTACGTATGTATTTGGAGATAATATATACATATTTATTTATATTTGCATTAACAATTTTGATACATATTTTTATCGAACGCCTTCAACAACCTTTTACGTAATTCATGTTTCCCCTATTTATCATATATTTTTATAAAAGTATTACAATGGAAGCTTCATCTTGGACCCCACCTCTAAAAGCTTCTACTATGTAGGACCTGACAACGTATACATATGTGCTAATAAAAGAGTATAAATAAAAGCTGCAATTTTAGCTGGAAAAAATATATGTATGTATTTATATTAGGCATTTCAAAGCTAAAAATTAGTTACACTCACTATTTACAAAAATTAACAGAATATTTATAAAATAAATATATGTATACATATAGATTTCGCAACGGCACTATTTTATACCGGTAAGGCACTAGAGGCCGATGAACTTACACTACTTCTGAACAAGGAGCCAAATAATTTGATGCCCGAGGAACCTCCCGGTATAGTACTTATGACCATAAAAGCTAAAGCAATCATTTGTGCCAACGCGAATAAAACAGTTAAGGCTGTACTTTGAGCCCAAAGGGCGCAGTACAAAGTACCTAACAAACAACTGAAATAAGCTGAAGAAACTAAAGCCCGCTCCTTGGTGAATAACGTTTTAAAGAAAGCTAAAAAGCCGGAAAGGAAACAAAAACTTATAATGAAAAATAAGCTTCCCATTGTGTAAAGCAATGAAAATTTCCGGGTTTTTAGCAACAATACTGGTATGTAGAACATCGAAATGGTCATGCATAAAGTACCCATGCCTAGACATGCCACAAAGCCAACAATACGTTGCAGTCGACTCTAAAAATTTAAAAATAAATATATTTATCAAAGTGCTGATTAAATGTAACTTCATATTTACTAATTTAGGACAGCAAGAATCTTGTGTTTCTTTTAACCAACTGTTTGCTTCAGGCTCACTACTTCTGCCGAAAATACTTCCAAATTCTGGTACTTTTAGTTGAGGCACCTTTACATTGAATTTTTTCTTTTGATCACTTTGCAGCAACAAATATTGATCTAAATCATCTTTTAGATTTGCCATTTTATTTATTTTCTTACAATAAAAATGAATTTAATTTATCTACTACATTTATCTACAGCATTTGCCACGAATTTGTTTATTTTTTGTGCATTGTTTTTCGTTTTCTTATGCGTTTTTTACAGTTTGTGTGTTTCCTAGTTTTTGTTTCTAATTTTTCTGAATTGCCATCCTATTAGATCTTCCACAGTGTTTTAGATTGGGAATCGCATACATACATACGTATTTTTATCATTTATTTTAAGAACAAAAATAACTTTTTTAAGTCTATATTACATTATTTAATATTTTATTTTAATACATGTAAATACATAAATATGTAAATATTTTAAAATATTTACGACAATATAAAAATTAGCTGGCATCTCATATCTTTTCTTAAAATGCCAAAAGGTATATAAAAACTTCTTACGCACTTATCATGTTGAGAATTTGTTGCCATGCTTTCCACATGCGTATAGCTACTTATACCTTTTATTTAACTCTACTCAAGGCAAGTGGCACATAACAAAGACGAATCTTTTAACGAACAGCGGCGGACGATTATTGTTTGCTACTATACAGACACAAAATACAATCAATCTTCTCGCATGTTATATACAGGCAATTATTCTCAATGAATTACAGGCATAAAAAGCAGTCGACACATTATGTACACCTTGTTAAAAGGAACTTGAAAGATAATAGACTATAGTCAGTCAAATTAATGATTTAGGCATAGTTAATGATTATAGTTTTAAAGCCACTCTAAACGGATTTTGGTTGATAATCTTTTAATCTTCGCATAGATTTTTGTGCTTTTAATACATATGTGTATGCAATAGTTGAAATTCTTGTCTAATAATAATAAATTATCTTTATTCCAAAAAAATGCTAACAAAAAGTCATAAGTAATATCTATTTCTAAAATTGAATATCTGGATTAAAAAATATTTAAGTTTTTATCATTTAAGTTTTGTGCAGTTTACACCATACAATTATGTACAGATATTAACTCATTTAAAATATAGTATGAATTTGATCAATGACAATGAATATATTTAAGACGTTAAAAGTTACATATGTATGTACATTAAAATTATTGTAGGAAACTTTAGTAAATATTCTATAATTACAAATTTTTTTAATTTTTTTTTTTCATTTCACCTTGTTAAAGCCTCGAAAACAGTACACTCTTATTTCTATTGACTATACGAATAATTGCTTTTGAATAACATTATGTAATTCTTATACGAATATGTATAGACATATACAACAAAAAGCTTAAACATCTGTTTATGAAATTACTTCATTATTATAAAGTAGTGATGTAACCTTCTTAACATATCCTTCGTTTTTCTGTAAATATACAAATCGGCAATAATTTTTTTATTTTTTAAAAATTTATTACTTGCCCTTTCATATGGATTTTTCTTTTCACTTATTATAGAATTGCACATACATACGCGTATTAATGTTATAAGTTTACATTGCGTTTTATTTTATGTATGATTTCAGTACGAAATCAAATTCTTTTAATAATGCAAAATAACACATTCAAAAATTATACAGCTAATTTGTGAAATACAGATAGTTCTTAAATATTCTGACACTGGCAACGCTATCAATTAATTCCAAATGCTTGGCTTGTTCTCTTTTGCTCTGAAAAAAATTATTAATTTTCATTTTCCAATCGCGCTCTCCGCTCTCTAGCATGCGGCAGAAATCATTTTGATTTCCAATTCAGTCATTGAGTATATTGCGATGAATATGCATCGTTAAGGACGGTTTGTAACATATTTTTTTTTCTTATTAAAGAAATAAAGCAACAACAACTTTGCAATTAAAAAGGTTTGTGTTTATAATATTACAAACCCATAGATACGACAGCAAAATAATAATAATCAACAACTAAAAAGAAAATATGCAATGTATGTATATACTTGAAAAACAATTGCAATTAAACAACAAAAGAGAAGCAACATAAAAATGAAAACATATTATTAATATTACAAATCAAAAAAAAAGAATACAAAAAAGTGGAAAAAAATTCAATATACATGCATGTGTATGGGTTAATAATATGTATGAGTGTATATATATGCATAGAAAAAGTTAAGAAACGAAATAATAATGTAATTTAAAATGAAATAAAAAGGAAGAGGTAAAATAAAGAAAATAGAAATAAAAAGAGTTAAAATATAAAATAATATTGGAGTGAAAATGCAAAATAAGCTTAAAAAATAAACAAATTTTGTTACAAAAATAATAAAAATAAAATAAGATGAGATGAGAGTGGTTGATTAATGTAAATTTAATGAAAGGAATACGAAATGTATTTACCATACAGAGAGAAAAAAAATATGAATAAAATAAAAAGAAGAGAATCAATTTAAAAATATATTTAAATTAAAGTG
Organism: Ormia ochracea; assembly: GCA_963402855.1. Taxonomy (NCBI): domain Eukaryota; kingdom Metazoa; phylum Arthropoda; class Insecta; order Diptera; family Tachinidae; genus Ormia; species Ormia ochracea. The sequence continues at coordinate 30,433,905 of OY727108.1, forward strand.
GAAATGAAAATAAATAAAATATTAATTGTATAAAAATAATTTTTTTTTGTTTAATTTTCTTTTGTTTGCTACTAATATTTTTTGTGCATTAAAATATTTTAATTTCTTTGTATTTTGGTGATTGCAATATTCAGTCTAGTGAATGAAATATAATATTTTACTAAATAATAAATAACAAAAATATAATTTGGAATAAAAAAATTTTTCTATAAGGAAATATATTTATGGTAACTTTGTGTATCTAAAGTATCGAAACGTTTTTAGCATTCTGGTCTGTTGAAGGTTTTGTTAAACTGTGGATTATATAAAACAGTTCAAAACCAGGGCACTAAAAATTCAAGATTTTGTCTGACCAAGGATTACAAATAAAAAGGTAAGCATAGAAATGCGCTGCAGACATAATATGCATTTATTTGGATGTATGTATGTATGTACGTGTGGATGGGTTTGTGTATATAAACAAATCAGAGAAAGCTTGATTCCGCTCTATTCAAATACATATTTTGATGTATTTATTGTTTTATTTCAGGCGGAAGATTTTGCATAATTTTTTCAGTAGCAAATTTTAACCAAAAAATTAAAAGATAATGGTAAGGATTTGAACGATTTTTTGAACATGTAAACACAATTGAAAAGTATGAAATGCCCTATTTTCCTGTTTTGTCGCAAATTGACTTATTGGATGTTTTGAAGAAAAGATGGATTTCATGTAAAAAAGATGTAGGAAAATTTAATCTTAGAAAATGTACAACTATTGACACTAAAACAAATATTGTCTGAATGTTACATTAAATGATATCTATTTATATATCTCCGTTACATATTTACTTACATACAGTATGCATTCGGATTGAGCAATAATTTAAGTATGAAAAGGAATTTCACGTATTCAAACATTTATTATGCTTTTAGTTCTCGTTTAATCGAATATTAAGATAACTGAGACACAAAATCTAAATCTTGCGCTAATCTAATATTTCACAAAAGACAATATTTCAATAGTAAAGCACAGCACACATAAAAAATTGTTTACTGGACATACTGTAGGTGCTTTAATGTATAAATTTTTCCTTTATGCTAAGATATTTTAGAAAACTATCATTTAAACATAATTTAAGTGACTAATAATAAACCAATATTTGTTGTCGTTAATAAGCGACTAAAAATTTTTTAAAGCCTACTTTTTTTAGGGAAAAAATTTATTCTTCTTTTGGAATTGTTCAATTGCAATTAGAAAAGTTTTGTAGTTTATTTATTAAACATTATAAAAGATATTAAAATCAATTAAAGTTGTGAAATGAAAAACTTTAAGGAATATATAAAATCACAAGTCTATTCAGACCAAGTTCGGTTTCTCTTTTTGGGTAACAAGTTAAGATAAATGCGAAAAGAGTGTTACTACAGTTCACTCTTTTTTCCCCAGCAAATATAAGAGGTTGGAAGCTTTTCGAGACGGCTTTTTCGCCGAACTCTAGTATGAATATAATATTTTCTTTCTGAAGTATTTTAATTATGTTAAAATCGTTCGCGCTTTTTTAAGGCGATTGTTTACTAAATGCTTCATACTCCTAATGGCTTCAACGGAAGTTACTATGTAAAAGGGATACTACATTTAAGTAAATCATATTTTGTGATATTGTTAATGGTGAATTTAAGATTTACATACAAAATGAATCAACTACGGCAAAAAAAATATATTCCATCGTAATTGTGCAATTTTTTCAATCCCGCTTTCTCTCTCCTTTACACTTCATGTCATAAAACGACAAATTTAATGCAGATTTTCGGCGTTAATAATTACATAATGCAAATTAGAAATAAAAAGTGTGTATGACTTGAAAAATGTTTAAAACTTACACATCTACTTCAAATTTACAAGGTTCATAGCAATTAGAATTATTAATTATTGGAAAGGGAGAAAAAAACCATTTTTATAATTTTTATTTGAATTGGTAGAACTTTGCGGAAAGTGTATAACAAGTTGTAATATCAGTCTTGAGTATCTTTTAAAATATTAATTATTTATCACGATGAACACAAAAAAGATTAACTTAAAAAACATAATAAACACTAAAAAGAACATGACAAACATATATTGGGTATTCAAAAGAAATTTTCAGTTTAGTCTTGAAGTTCGAGTAATTCAAACGTGGACATGCTGCACAGCTACTAAGCCAAGTCCTCAAGAATTATAAAAAGCTCACCGTTGTACAAGACTTAAAACAAGATTCATGGAGATTTAAAAATACACTTTGTCAAGGACGATATGTTGAGGGTCTTAGTAACCACAGTAATGCCTTGCCTATTGCTTTATTAGTTGGTAGTGAAGACATTGTTAGGGTAAAAGGCTTTCATGTTTCATACTTGCCTTTCATAAAAAATTATTTTATATTTTGTCAATACGTTAATGTTGTTTTTGTTTTTTGAGTATTATATAATATAGGAATGATCCGCTATGTACATATATGTATATATTTTTATTAACATGCCTTGATCTCACTGGAGACTAAAAAAAACTGAAAAAATTAAGATTGTTGCAAAAAATGAATAAAATTAAAAATATTTAGATTGCCAAAAATTTATAAAAAAAAAAAAATTACTTGATTGACATAATAAGAATAAATTGTATACGATATTATCTAATACCATAAAGTATATACACGTACATCCATACATGAGCACAGTTATGAATATGTATCAAACTTTTTCATTACTATTGGAATAAAAACCATTTTATTCTCTTTCAGGCTATAATCTACTGATAAATACATCTTCCAAGCTTCAACAGAATAGCGAAGAAAAACGAGTCGCGTATTATAACGATTTGTCGTAAAAAGACGTGTTAAACTAAATGCCCGCGTCGGTACGAAAAAGTTAATTAAAAAATCGAAAAATTTTCTGTTTAATTTGTTTAAACAACAAATTTCAAAATTAAGATATAAATTGTTTTTAAAAAAGTAAGTACTTCAATTACAATAGCAACTACTTATTTCAAATACGTATATTCATACAAAATGTTAAAATAAATTTTTTCTAAACAAAAAATCAATATGCATGTATGTGCATATATATGTGCATCATACATACATTAAAAAAAAAAAAACAAGTGGTGAACAGTGGAAAAAAACAAAGACCTAAAAAAGTTTAGCCGTGTTGGGAGCTAAACATCATTAAATAATAATGGGTACCTAAACTGAGAATATCTCAAAAAAAAAAAAAAAATCAATAAAAAATTTACTTATTCCCGCTTTATAAAACAAAACCGTCAGCTAACGACAAACGTCAGCGAATGAATAAAAAATCGACAAAAGTGGCACAATCAGAAAACAAAAAGTTCGTACAAAATACACATAGCTACCAAAAAAAAACCCAACAGCACACAAATACTAGTTAAGTTAAGCTACAGCAAATGCCACTGTGGTAGAGCTCATCTGGGCTACAAAGAAAGCAACACAAATTTAGTATCTCAGTGTGTGTGCAGAATAATATCCAAAGTTGTATTGCATGTGTTTCTTTATGTACTTTACAGTATTACATACACACTATTTTAAATAAAGGTGGAGGTACGAGCGAGCACTTGTGAATAATGAACATTTATTTAAAATATCTAAATTCATTTGTTAAAAGTAAACATACATGGTAAAAGTATACATACATTAGTTTACCGTACACATTCAGACAAACGTGGGCAAATAATTTGGAATACATAAGCGTTTTGGGACATAATGGGATGTATATTTGTATATAGTCATTACTATGTACATATGTGTATTAGAATAGGAAGATGCATACACAGACAAGATTGCGTTGGAAATGATGTTAGAATAACATCAACGCCAAGAGTATATCTAAAGATTTTCCTATACATATGTATGTACTGAAAAACATTTAAATGTACTCACACAAACGCATCGAACTATTAAAAAATATTAACTGAAGTAATGGATTAAAACTGTTAGCTACCTACGGACACGCCAGTGTTACCAGTTTTTCTTTCCGTCCGCAAATTAAGCTGAATATGTGCATAGTCAATATACGCAGCTCATTGTGTATACAACATGAGTTATTACTTTTATTTTGTGTTTGGGTTTTATTTGGGTGCATTTATTTTATTTGTATTATTTTGCACATTGTGTATATACGCCCATTTTATGTTGGCAACACTGATACATCATAGATACTCATTCAGTCGCTTGTGATGCAGATAAAGTTGAAAAACTACTTTCTGTTATTTTTATTCAACATCGTGTACACGAAAGAGAAAGAGTCAGACTTATGGTGTATGGTAAAGTAAAAGCGAGAAGAGATACAATTGAGAAGAGAAATACATAAACAAACTAAATACAAAATTGATGTGTGTTTAGTATTTGTGAAGTATTGTAGTTTATTATTATTTATTGTAGTTTATTAACAGGCAAAACAACAAGAATGTAAACGCAACAGTATTCATCAAATAATATCAATGGGAAACAAAAAACTTGCTTAGCTGCATGCCTAAGTTATTCGTTTTTTGATGTTGTAGTTGTTACTTGTTTTCCTTTGTAATTCTATTTTCAAGACGGACTACACAACTGCAGAACTGTATCTTTTTAAAGTAAATAATCTGTCTGTAGAATAAAATCAATAGTGTTCTTACTAAACGATGATCAAGCAAATATGAACTAAAATAACATAAAGAGATTTCAACAATATGTTTTTTCAAGGAGTTTTAAAAATTTGTAGTTGGATTTATTACATTCAAAATACTATTAAATTCATGCATATCAATCGCCTGGTAGTTATTACCATACGGTGCGTTCAAAATGAACCTTATTACTAAACTGCAGCATAAAATTTTTGGTCATTAACTTTCACTGCTGAAACACAAGGAAAATATGAATTTTTTTTTACCATAAAACTCAAAATCGAAATGAGTTTAAGTTGAGAGAGCTAAATAACCATCAACGGATTGGGCATATTTTAATATTCGATTAATTCGCTTCTAAGAAAAATTCAAAATAAGGAACATATTTTTTGGTAGCATTTCTAAAATACAAAAGTTGAAGTTCTGTTGTATACTCCTGAGACTATGTCATCGTTTGGTACTTATTTTATAGACTTTTTAAATTTATTAATAATAATATTTGTTTTTATTATTATCACAAAGCTTATAAAATTAATACGCGTCTACTTTACAATTGCCCATACGTGGTGATGTGGCTTTAAAGTGCGAAAAGATACCACATCATATGATTTTTTTCAAACATTTGCCAAATAGTTGCTAAGAAGAAGAAGGATAGAGGACTTCCAACTAAATATTAAGCTTAATATATACATATGTACGTAATATGTACATGAAACATTCTAATGGGTTTTTTTGTTACTTAACCTTAGTTTTTGCAACTATTACTAAGGTGTAAAGCTTTTGTGCATGTCAGAATTTGCACATTTCTTTTAATTCACATTTTCTTTTTAGTAAACTTTTACAAAAGCAAAAGAATTATGACTTATGAACAAAACCTAAGTAGTCGATAAATTACTGATTATAAGGTTTTCCAGCTATAACTCCGGCGCCATCGTATTCCCATACTCCCTTGTCATTGTAACACATTGCAACGAAGTATGGGCTTAAGTACATACAATATTAACTCGCATAATACATACATATTTGTTTATGTGCAGATGTGTATATTTTAACCGGTAAATGTTACGATCAGTTTTGAGTTCATAAGTTGCCTTGTAATGTGCATACGTGGTAAAAATGCGCCTTTTGTAGAATGATTAGGCCTACCCGAAAAAGGAACATATATATGTATGTATGTATGTTCGAATGAAAATATAAGTGTAAATTTTGAAAAACGCTTGCCCTACGAAAAATACGCTTATTGTAGAAAGGGTGAATAACTGGCAAAACACAAACATTGTAAGGATGTGTATGGAAGTGTAACAAAAGATTCAAACACAAAGTAAATTAAAAAAAGTGATAGCCGCACCAAACTAGTCGTGTCTGTTTCAACTTTAAAATATACTTACATACACATTTATTTATGTACATAGCTAGCAAATGGTCTCTCGTAATATTGTTGTGTGTTTTACAGCCAACTTCTGCATCCAAATTTAATTTTTATTATTAATATGTCTCTGTCGCTTCCATATTATCGCTCTTTATAAAAAAAAATTTCTTGTGTTTGTATAATACAAGACATTATGTAGTTTTGAGGTAGTTTAAAGTCAACTATCTTTGTTTATCTGCTTGCTCTGCACTACAAAACTACACAACTACATTTTGCTGATGTTGACTATTTTTTCTAATATACAAATTTACGAACCAAACTGTGTTTTGTTTTGTATGTATATACACTTATAAATGTGCAGATGTACATTTAGTCAAATGTACATATGAATTTCTGTAGCCAACATTCCAGGCAGTCAATGTTCCGACCGAAAAACCATATGGATGTTCGTTTGCTTGTAGCTATGTATACATATATAGAGTATATCTACATGTGTGGCTGCGCAAAACGATGCATTAACATCGCACAACTACACCTAAAACCTTATTTGTGTGCATGCTCGAGTGTGTGTCCATCACACCTATTTTGACTTCTTTCTGGTAGCGTTTGCTTTGCCATTGTGATTCTGAAATATTGTATACCACATTCATATAAATTGTGTGAGTGTGTGCAGAGTTGCTACAGCTACGAAAAACATAGTTAATAAAGAATATCGTGAAAAGAAAAGAAGCCAAAAGCAGCAAATGGTCCCAATACAATTTGTGTATGTATTTTAAAGAAGTACAATGAAGAAAAATTTTATGGCGGTCGGAAAAAATGCACGAACAAAGTAAACGTAAAAACAAAGAAAAGTTGTAGTTTTTGTTATTTTGCTCCGCCATCTAAAGTCAATTAGGCAAAAGAAGAACGATTGACAATTAAGTGGTAATGCTAATTAATTATAAACAAATGCGTGTATATGGTTGGGTCCATATGCATACCTATATATATATATATATATATAAATGTATATATATACTTCTCGGCCCCACAATGGCAAAACTTCGCGCTTTTCGAAATGAACAACACCTTTTTTTTGATCAATATAACCATTCATACGTCTTTCGGTTACCATTTGTGATGCTATATTCTCAGTTTTTGCAGCTGGTATTTCAAGTAAAGCGCCCAACTCTACAAAAGTTATATTATTATACAACTTACTGGCCGATAAAATATTGTGCTCAAAGACGGCACGATCCAATATGGTGGATCAGTCAACAGTTGCGGCTTTTTGATGAGGCTGCAGTAAGGCTTAAAATTCTTGTAATTCTGATTGGTGAATAATGCGATCCAAATACTAACACGATGCTAACACAGTACATATTAAAGCGTTCTTTAATGCAGTCACACGTTCGGTTTCGTCCATCACTACACGATAGGAGCTTTTGTTTGAGCATTGAGCTGCTTCGATAAATTTGTGAGGACAGTCCAAAACTCGCGCATAACATTTCTTATAAAGCACTTGCAATTCACCAGTTCGTGTTAATATATATATATGTATATGTATATATATAATATAGAATATATATATTAATATATAAATATGTATCCAATATATAATATATATACATATATATACATATATTGGAATGTAAGTAACAAGTGTCTGTTATACTTTTGCTTCAAAAAATATTTAGGGGGTTTCTCGACATTCGCATATAACACAAAAGATATTTTTCCAAATTTGATGGTAGGAAGCTTTTTATTATCTAATGGCGTTTTCTTTTCTACAAAAAAAGGCAACACTACCCGCAGGGAGGCAATTTTGTGTTCTTTTCTCGAAAGTGTGTTGCCCTGTGAAAGGGTTGCGTGTTTTTTTGTAAAAATGTTGCCCTTTCGCAGGGCAAAAGGCATTGCAATTTTTGCCCTGAACAAATCAACAAACTACATAATTCTAACTTATCTCTGCTTTCTGCATTTATTCTTTTCTTTACTACAATTCTTAGTTTTTTTTTTTTTTTTTAAAGTATTTACTCAAAATAAAAATTATTGTTTGTGTATGTAAGCTAACCCAGATAATTTCTGTCTATTCACCCAAAAACATTAAAATATTGTATTATAAAGCTATTACTATCTATCTGCTGCTCCAAAATCTTCACAAAAATAATTCATACATGCATACTTGTAAAAGCAGCATTTAAAACATTTTGAATTTTTTGCTTATACAGATATAATTTACTGCAAACAATTCAACTGCACTATCTGAATTTTGAAAGATTACTAAATTAAAAAAATTGTGTTCTGGTAATTCAATTCGAAACATGTCGCATGTGCATACATATATTATATACATTTGTGTACATATGTATGTATGTAAATATTTAGTAAAGGTTGGTTTGGCCCTTCATACATGTACTTATGTATGGCATATGCATGCGTGTGTCTATACATGTGTATACATCCCTATGTAAATATTTTTTAGTACATATTCTGTAATAAGATTTTTAATTAAGTACACTAAATAAACCGATTTCTCATATTACTTTGATAAAAGATATTCAATTTTAGTAAGTTTCCACATACTACATTTTACAGCAAAACTTGCATCCAAAATCACCCTCAAATTTTAATATCGCATTACATACTCATGTGCATATGGAAATAGATCCATGCACATACATCCATACATATAATAGTATGTAGTACAAAAATTAAAAAAAAAATTCAAGCAGAATTCGACCAGGAACAAAAACAATACTGATCTCAACTTGCGCGAAGTTATCATACGACTGAAAACTAATCTTTGTTTAAAGTGCACATAAGCCTTTTTATTTGAGTTGTAGACATACCAGAGGCCGCAAAAATAATTTATTTAAACAGACTCCCTCTGCCAACGGTTGTAAGACCATAGAAAAAATACAAAAAAAAACTAAAAAGACGCACCTATGCAGATGTATAAACATCCCTAGGTTTAAATTAGTAGATGTGTGTGTTTATAAGGTTGTACATATATACATTCATACATCCATATAAGCTTAAATAAAAATCCATTAAACTACAAGATACAAAAGTGTAGTTTGTGTATCAAAAACTACACGAAATGCATGCAGATACAAGCATATACAATGAATCTTTGAGTGCGGATGTGTGCGGAAACCATATTATTATTTGGTTGTAGTTAACTCGCACAGCCGTTTATAAAATATCATTATACAACCACAACACAAAAACATTTAATGTTTACAAATAAAGTCGACACATTCAAACCTCTTCAGAGGCCATATAAGGTACATTTTTATGTACCTACATACGTAAATATGTATATACTGAACATTTATTTATAAATGAAACTGCGTACACATTTATGTATGCAATGACAAGCAAAAAGTTTTTGCGTTAAAACTAATATTAATAAAACAATGCATAAAAACGATTTATGGAAATAAGTATGGCATGATCTACGAAATATTGATTTTCATGTGTAAAAATGGACTTTATTCGCATGAGGAAAACACATACATACATATGTAAATATGTATGTTATTTAAGATTCTTTCTACATAGTCATTTCCATAATCTTCCAATAGACAAAAATAATACATGTATAGATTTTGTACAATAGAAAATACCTTTAGTGCGGAGAGTCAAAGAAGAGAGAACTGGCTCTATTTCATTCGTGTATACATTCCAGTGTTGCCGAGTTGAAGTTTGTGTTTTTAACCCGCTACGTCAAGAGTAAGGCTCATGTTAAGAGGTACGTTTTTGTAATTAATCGTCGGTGCAAGATGTAAAATTTGTTATCCATTAGCATAAATATTCTACCTCTCAAGCACAGTGTCTTAAATAAATAGTTGACAAAAATCTAGATCGCAAAATCGGCAACACTAGTCTGTGTATTTGTCTCTCTTGCAAAGAGAGTGTGCGCATTGCAAACACATTTGTGTTTAAATTGAAAAGACACAACATCTTATTGTTGTTATTTTCTTTTTATATTGTAGTAGGTGAGCTACAATTTTCTTTCCAACGCTAGTAATAATGTCAATAATGTGTAGTTTATGTGTGGGGTTGTGTAAAAATTGATATGGATGCATGCATGTGTGTTCAAGAGTTTTTTTGAGAATGCATACACAGAGGAGCACATACGTGTATGTGTATAAGTACACAAATGTAACATCACTTTGTTGCACCGTTTCTTCTTTGTATAGGTAACTACCAGTCTGAACGTTCTAAATATCTTCCGAATCGATAATATATTTTCGTCCATATTGTTTGGTACTTAAATTGTATTTATGTAGGTATGCATACACATCCTAACAAGGGCGGCTTGCAATATCTTATGTATTTATATATCTGTGCAGATATATATGTATATACAGTATAATCTCGCTAGTACGGCCAAATAGAATCCAAGTGGTGCACCAAATATAAGAATGTGCGAATTTCCGAAAGGAAAAAAATTAAAGTAGTCTTTTGTAAATATATATGTATGTATGTACTATGTATAGGAAATTTACTTTTATTTACAAGAAATTAATTTTAAAATAAACTCAATTTACGTATGATTAAAAATAATAAATTTTTATAAAATTATTTTATTAATTGTTGCACAAATAGTTGGATATTTTTATCTAAGTTTAGTATCGTTTTGCTTTTTTTATGCAGCATTTCGGAGGTTTTTTAGTTTTAAAATATCATTAGCCGGGAGTTTCTGCTCTTCTCAATATTTTATACAGGTATTAAATTACAGGCTTGAGAATGCTGAGTATTTGAAAGATTATGTCATCATCATTGCTTTCAACTTCGTCCATCAAGCCACCATTTACCTCAGTAAAATTATAAATGTTAGGTGCTAAATTAACAAGTAAATCATTTACTTCGACAAAATAGATGCATATCAGTCTTGCTGGAGGAACTTCATCGTCTTTGCCTCATTCGTCTTTATAAAGAATTTTAATAAATCAATTTTAAAGATGATTTACCCCTACTTTATCCCAAGCGTTGCAAATCAATGTAAAAAAAATTTATGTAAAAGTTTTCAGAGCATATACGAGATTTTCAGAACTTAATAAAATATCTAACAAAAAACATTTACAATAATTAATTTTTGTTGCAAAAACAAAAGAAATAATTGATGTCGCAATTATTGAGGAAAAAAAAAAGGATGGTGTCCGGATTACATATTACTTAATGGCAACAAATTAAGCGTTCAATTTATCGCATTGTTTGTATTTTCGAGTGCCCGAAATAAATATATATAAATATAGATTTATATATATATATATATTTATCGAATAAATCTTTCGCCTTTTACTAAAGATTTCCGTGGAGAGGGGAACTCTAATGAGTCTAAAAAGATTTTTTTTTATTTATTTATATATATCTATTCATGTAGAAAAATTTAAAAAATTATGCAAATACTACCTACGTACGCTATTTTGAATGGTTTTCACTCATACATAATAAGCATGTATTGATGAGTATATTTCTTGGTCTCAGAAAGGATATTATTGCTTAGAGAATAAAGTTTCATTATCATATTGTTGATTATATTTTGTAATTTTCCAAAAAACCTTTGCTACGTAAATTTCAAAATGCATGTGAACACATCACAGGTATAAGTGTATGTGCATATGTACATATGCATGTATAATGAGTATGTAAATAAAAGGCATTTTTGATAACATTTGTTTTTCACATTTTTCACTGCAGATATCGTAAAATTACAAATTCTTACCTGGATAACCGTATACATTATAGGTGAGACAATGTGTTTATAGTTTTTGATAATAGATTGCTATTTTGGAAAAAATAGCGACTCTTAGTTATTTGAGGTTTCATTGTAACTATCAACCAGCCTAGCTACTTATGCTTTTCCGCATTTCGGATCTGCATACATATGTTACATACATACATATTTACCCTATTCTATATTTTCTTCCCTTCTAACTTTATACTGCGCGACAATATGAACCATTGTGATGTGTCTTGTTAATATTTCTATTAAGTTAAAAAAAATCCAAGTGACTGCCAATAAGGGAGTCTAAACATCATAAGATGAAATATTAGCATATACATCCATACGTATATAAAATCGTTCATAATTACGTACAATTCGTTGTAGGTATACATATATGTATACATATTTATATATGTGTTGATCTCAAGTAGAGAGGCATTTTTTCCAATAGATTTTTGAGTGATTTCAATTTACATTTACAACTGTGAAATAGGGAAATTATATAGTTAATAATTTTCCTTCTCAAATTTACATGCATACATATGTATGGATGTGTGTACATCCGTATGAATGTTGGTTTTGTATATGGATATACATATGTACACGAAATCTAAATTAAAACATTTGATATAAAACTTTTATGCAATTTAAAAAGGAGTCTACAAGTTTACATACGCATGCAGACTAAAGGATTCGTTTCACTATTCCAGCAGTCGTACGCATTGTAAAGTTTGTCATGTTTTCTGAAAAAAGGCAATAGTGCTACGTAAAAATATGCGATTTTGTTGGACAAATCATAAAAGTTTTCAAAAGATCTCCCGCAATCAGAGTTGCTTTTACTTCAAGCAATTGAACCAAGAATTATTCTTTGGGATGCAAAAGATGAAAAAACTGGGAACTTTCTTATAATTATTAAAGTTTTGTTTATAGTTTAATTTAAAACGGCAATCCACCAGATCTTAAGTATAAATATAGAAGTGTGTATATTTTTGTAACGGTATTTACAAAAAAATGCATATACTACGTATATATGTACATATATCGTTGTATGCAATACTGCCTGAATGACGTATAAGGTATTCTATCATTACATATGGATGTACAGTCAAACACGTTTATAACGAACACCGGTATAACAAGCTGTCCAAAACAAACAATCCAAGCAGATGATTGGTTTTAAGTTCTAAGAAAGTCAAAAACTAGTAGTAGTAGCAGAAGATTTATTATTAATATGATAACATATTTTATGTTTCACAAAACAAATTGAGATTTTCTTATAAAGTATATGCCCCTATTATGGTTTACAACACCTAAGTGCTGTTTTGTAGAGCAGACAACACAACACTTACACTTTTTTTGATTATGGTTTACAACATCTAGATGCTGTGTATTTCACAAGGTTGTTCTTCAAAAAATGCATCTGACAACAACAACATTTAAAAACAACTGTTGTGGACCATAATAAGGGCCATAATGTTTAAAAAAATTATTTATAAATTGTTTTAATAAGTATTCAAAAAATTTATTAACAAAAAAGAAAAAAGTTATTTTCATATTAAACAGACATAAAGTAATATTATAATATATAATTTTTAATTTTTTACAAACGATAAACATAGTTTTTTAGATTGCCGCATATTATTGTCTGCTTTCACGATTGCTGGTAACGAATTGAAAAGGCTAAGACCCTTATACATTAATGTGTGTTGCGCCCTATTTGTTTTTTGAAACTAATCTAAAATCGTCGTCGCGTTCCTAACGAGGTATTGATGTGTATTTTTAACATACGTTACACTATTCGCAAGATATCTCGGAGCTAGGTTGTGCTTGATTTTAAAAATCATCATTAAAACGTTTAGCTTTAGTTTTTGATCAATACATAATCTCTTAAGGCTTCTAGCATGAATTTTACCGGGGTGTATAGATTGACTTTTATGATACATCGCATAGCTTTATTTTGCAATTTCTGTAACCTTACGATCTGTGATTGATTACAATACGTATATAATACCCTAGAGCAGTATTCAAAAAAGTGAAATATGGATAAAAATAACAGAAATTCTATTTCGGTTGCAACAAAAATGCAAATAATTAAAGGAATTGAGAAAGGAAACAAAAGTAAACAACAAACTTGTGAACTTTTTAAAATACCAAAATCAACATTGTCCACTGTTGTCATTTTTTTTCTTGTGTGAGTTGGACAAATTTTTCTACTAAGTCTATAACAAACTAAAATGTCCGAACCTTTTGAGTTCGTTATAACCGTATCCGACTGTAGAAAATACATATATTTTTAATTTTAAATACGTATTTGAAGTGACGTATCCACAGCAAAGAAGCCATTGGAGTGTCGAAAACGTATGAGTTACGTGTGTTAATATAAGCATGCACACACATGCTTATGTGTACTACACATATGTATATATATATATATATATGAATGTGTGTATACGCATACGCACAGAATAGTAAAAAATATATTTTATTCCCTTATTTTATATATTCTGGAGCATTTCTTTTTATATGTATGCTGTACAGTTGAGCAATATTTAAAATTTTGCGTAATATAGTGTTGTAAATAATTTCGACAGTAGTACAATTTTGTTTTTGTTTTCCCTTTCTGCCTACCCTCTTGCAATTATACTAAGCATTACATACATATGTATATATGTATGTACTTACATAAGTAACCAATCATGCACACATTTGTACGTGTATGTAATTATATATTTTTCACTTGGGTTTGTGTACATCAATATTCTTAACCCTCTACTGCATGAATGTGTTCCAAACAAGAAAAATGAATAAAATGCATCAAATATATATTTGTTTATTAAGGACAGTTTAAAAAACATGTACATATGTATGTACATGTGGAAAAGATTAAGACGCATATGGAGTTATGCACAAACATACATACGTACATCCATAAATGCATTTTTTTGCTGGTCATTGTAATGTGGGACCGTATTGTAATTAGTGGCAAATCGTCTTAAAATTATTATGCTACCGATGTTGCATCATTTATCAATGACGTAAAGTGAAATGTACATATGTATATATGTTTGTATAATTAAACAATAGTTTGTAGTAAAATCAAGTGACGAGACCAACTTCTATTCCGCTTTAATTTTAAATTGTCCCTGACGTTGGCATGTTGTAGGCTTTACGAGGTTTAGCCTTAAAAAGTTTTATTTTGTTTCTTTATTAGGTGTTCTGAGCTCCAGCAAATATGTTTCATACCGGAAAGAGAATACCTGTACGGCTTTAGGTTATGCTTTTATTTGGTGAACATTATTTGCTCATAAGCTTCTAAATGTTCTTTGCATATAATCGCAAATACTTCTTATAGGTATTTTTTCTAAATATGTGTATTTTAGTGGAGCTTACCTTTATACATATGTACTTAACATCCATGTTTGCATTTTTCTATTACCTTAGTTGTACTGTGTTAGTCAACTGTGCCATCAGTCTATTACACAAATAAGTTCCAAATATACACAGTGGAAGTTGGATTATGCGTAATGGAGGGTATTACGAGCATCACACATCCTTTCTCGATTAATGGAAAACCAATTATGAGTAGTTCTTCTTCGAACATCCATACATAGTGTGGCAACCCACCCAATGTGACAGCCCGCAATAATAAACAGTTGATCTGGCAACATATAAATGAAATAATATAATTTAGTTTTTCTGATACACAAGAAGTTTTGTTTTGGTTACGTTGTAAGAATAAATAAACAAGTTAATAATAAATAGGTTGTTTGGTAAATTTGATCTTGAAGTAGAATCCTAGGCTGGTACATTGGCGACGAGGTAAATATGGAAAAAAAATATATAGGAAAAAAAAAAAAAAAAAGCACGTGGTGGTGGCACGGAAAAAATTGCTGTCGGAAAAGAAAGTTTGGCAAGAGCAGCATGAATTGATTAATTAATACACAAGAAAAAAGAAAAAAGAAAAAAAAAAAAAATGATTTCATTATTGATTTCAGAGTGCCAGTTAGGCAAATAAATTCTGTGTTCTAGTTCAAGGAACGAGAATAAAAACAAGCACGAGCGAGGTGTACAAATCTGTGTTCCAATTTGGAAAATCCATTTGGAATAAGATCGGAGCCAGTTGGGCAAATCAAAAGTACAAGTAAAGGTACAATACGACTAATCGAAACAATAACATGAGTGAAACAAATGGAATAAAGCCATTTCTTTGTGAAGCGATTGACAAGTCGCTTATTCGTACTGAGTGGGAAGAGTGGCTAAGGGCATTCACTTTCTACATTGAGGCGGAGGAAATAACTGATGTGGTCAAGAAAAAGAATAAACTCTTACATTATGGTGGCACTCAACTACAGAAAGTGGCACTTAACATTCCAGATGCCCTTACTTGTGGGGAAAAAGACAATGCCTTTACAGTGTTAGTAGACAAATTGACGGAATATTTTTCTCCAGAAAGAAATTCAACATTTGAGAGGCATTTGTTCCGATCACTTAAGGTAGAAGAGGGAGAAACCTTTGGTAAATTCTTATTGAGGACGCGACAACAGGCTTCAAGGTGTGTGTTTGGTGAAACAAAGGCTGAAATTCTGGAAATCAGCATCAAAGATAAGGTGATTGACTCATGGGCATCTGCGGATTTAAAAAAAGCGGTTACTGGAAAAAGAGCACTCCTTAAAGGAAGTTATTGGAATTTGCCAAGTCCATGAGCAAATTAATGCCCAGTCAAAAGCAATGGAGGCTCCAAGGACATCTTTTGAAGTCAATAAAATTTCAGATAACGAATGTTTTAGATGTGGCCAAAACAGTCATGACGGAAACAGTGCAGATTGTCCAGCCAGGAAAATAAAATGTAACAAATGTGGCCTTGTGGGACATTATGCTCGAAAATGCCGCACGGTATCATACAAACGGAAATTTACTTCAGCTGATAACAGGAACCCAAAGCGTCGAGATTCTAGTTACGCTAAAATAAGATACATTGATAACCAATCCAAACCAAACGATGATTACTGTTTTAAGATATTTGATAAAGGAGAATCCGCGGTTGAGGTAATACCGTGTTTTGTAGGTGGTAAGAAGATAAGCATGTTAATAGATTCCGGATCAAAATACAACCTCCTGTGTGAAGATGATTGGAATTTGTTGAAGACCGGGGAAGCAGTCATGTGGAATATTCGATTTGAATCAGAACACCAATTCAGGGCATACGCTGGAAACATGCCACTTACGATCAGAGCTGTTTTTGAAGCTGTCATTGGGCTTGAGGAAAGTTCTAATTTGATTTCAACATTTTATGTTATTGAGCGGGGCGAGCAATCATTGCTGGGTAAAGATACTGCCATCAAACTGGGAGTATTGAAGTTGGGTATAGGCATCAATCAGGTGGAGACATTGAAACCTTTCAATAAGATTGCTGGAATCAAAGTAAGCTTATCCGTCGACACCTCCATAAAACCGATTCAACAACCTTTGCGTAGGGTGCCAGTTTCTATTGAGGATAAGGTTGAAGCGAAATTAAATGAGGCATTGGCTTTGGATATAATTGAACCGGTT
The DNA here is from genome assembly GCA_963402855.1 of Ormia ochracea. Classification (NCBI taxonomy): domain Eukaryota; kingdom Metazoa; phylum Arthropoda; class Insecta; order Diptera; family Tachinidae; genus Ormia; species Ormia ochracea. The sequence continues at coordinate 30,451,164 of OY727108.1, forward strand.
GTTGGGCCGAGCGCGTGGATATCTCCGGTGGTTGTTGTCTTCAAGGAAAATGGAGACATTCGGCTATGTATTGATATGAGGCGTGCAAATGTGGCAATTTTAAGGGAGAACTACCCCCTGCCAACTTTTGACAGTTTTATGACGAGATTGCAGGGAGCAAAATTCTTTTCAAGGCTTGATTTAAAAAATGCCTATCACCAATTGGAGCTTGAAGAGGAAAGCCGATACATAACAACATTTATTACTTCAAAAGGCTTATTTAGATATAAAAGGCTGTTATTTGGGGTTAATTCAGCTCCAGAAATATTTCAGAAGACTATGGAAAATATTTTGGCTCCATGTAAAAATGCATTAAACTATTTGGATGATATAATAGTTTTCGGCGCAACTGAAAAGGAACATGATAAACACTTGGAAGATGTTCTTACCGTATTTAAGAGCTTTAATGTGGCCATAAATAAGGACAAATGCTTATGGAGGGTGCATAGGTTAAAATTTTTAGGCCATATTCTATCGTCAGATGGCATAAGTGCGGACCCGAACAAAGTCGATAGTGTTTTGAATTTTCGAGCCCCAAACACCCGTGAGGAAACTCGGAGTTTCCTGGGTCTAGTAACCTATTTAGGAAAATTTATACCCGATTTAAGTGATCTAGTTGAACCCTTAAGAGCGACCACAAAGGCTAATGAAAAATTTATATGGTCCGCTAGACAGGATGAGGCATTCACAAAACTCAAGGAAAAGTTGGCAGAGCTTCCAACATTAACTTATTTTTCACCAAACCGACGAACAAGATTGATTGCTGATGCAAGCCCTGTGGCTTTGGGAGCGGTCCTCATTCAATTCAGTGACGATACTCCGTTAGTTGTGTCTTTTGCCAGTAAAGCGCTGTCCGAAGTTGAGCGTCGCTACTCACAAACGGAAAAAGAGAGTCTTGCTCTGGTGTGGGCTGTTGAAAGGTTTTACTACTACTTAGCAGGTATCCAGTTTGAGCTAGAAACAGACCACAAGCCCCTGGAAGCTATTTTTAAACCAACATCGAAGCCGCCGGCCCGCATCGAGCGTTGGGTGTTACGACTGCAGTCGTTTGACTACACAATTATTTACAAAGCAGGAAAGCAAAACATTGCAGACTCGCTATCCAGACTCTGCAATGTGAATACAGCTGTTACTTTCGACAAACCATGCGAATTTAGTATTTATTCTATCGTGGGACATTCTGTTCCGCGAGCGTTAACAGTTTTGGAAATTGTACACCATAATACCAAAGATGACGAACTTATGATGGCAGTAAAATGTATAAATACCGACAACTGGTGTACAGCAACTAAGAACAGGTATTATCCATTCCGATTTGAGCTTAGTATTTTAGGAGATTTGTTGCTAAGAGGAACAAGACTCGTGATTCCAGGGAGCCTGAGACAACAGGTACTAAATCTAGCGCACGAAGGCCATCCGGGCGAAACCGTTATGAAGCGCAGAATTCGGGCAAAGGTATGGTGGCCGTTGGTTGATCGAGATATAGAGAAATTCGTTAAGAGCTGTCACGAATGTATGTTGGTATCTCGGCCAATACCACCGGCACCTATGAATAGAGGGACCATGCCGAATGGTCCCTGGGCTTGTGTAGCAATGGACTTATTGGGTCCGTTGCCAAATCACGATTTTGTATTTGTTATAATTGACTACTATTCGCGATACCATGAACTTAAATTTATGAGAAAGATAACATCGACTGAAATTATTGACTTTCTCGAGGAAATATTTGCCCGACATGGATATCCGAGGTCAATAACAGCTGATAATGGTCGCCAGTTCGTAGGCGGGGAATTTAAGGCATTTTGCAAAACAAATAATATTGAACTGATGACATCACCGCCTTATTGGCCCCAAGCCAATGGAGAGGTCGAAAACTTGAACCGCTCTCTGGTAAAACGACTTCAAATTGCCCACTCGCGGGGTTTGGACTATAGAAAAGAGATTCGTAAGTTTACCCTCATGTACAACGTCACCCCACATGGTACAACTGGGAAAGCTCCATCGGAACTTATTTTTAATCGAGTTATTAGAGATAAGATTCCGTCGCTGAATGACGTTGAAGAGCATGTTATCGACTCTGAAGCCAGAGACAATGACATTGCGAATAAAGAAAAGGGAAAACAGAGAGCCGATTTCGACAGAAACGCCAGTGATTGCGACATCAAAGTTGGGGATAAGGTGCTGCTTCGAAATACTCTGCACAGTAACAAACTATCTACAACATTTGGAACAACTGAATATGAAGTAACTGATAGAAAGGGAAATGATATCGGAATATCAGGAGAAGGCGGGGTGTACCGTAGAAACATTACTCATGTTAAGAAAATTCCAGCTGATTCACCGCTGCCATCTTTAGCCAAACCTAATAAGACTTCGGTAAAAAATTCAGAACATCAACAAGACCTGGATTCCGAGAATAGTCGTCGTGCCGGTAATGAGCTGCCACCGGGAGTACCATCAACGTCACAGAATATCGATCCAGATGAACCCAGGCCTAAATTGACATTGAAGCTTAAGAATATAGGAGGGATGTGGCAACCCACCCAATGTGACAGCCCGCAATAATAAACAGTTGATCTGGCAACATATAAATGAAATAATATAATTTAGTTTTTCTGATACACAAGAAGTTTTGTTTTGGTTACGTTGTAAGAATAAATAAACAAGTTAATAATAAATAGGTTGTTTGGTAAATTTGATCTTGAAGTAGAATCCTAGGCTGGTACACATAGTATACATACATATGAATAATTTTTAAATTATTAACACAATATTGTTTTAGGCACATGCAATCAGTGTGATTTTTTTTTTTGTTGCTTACCGTTAACAAGAACAAGACCACCAATATTGCAAACTCACAAAATTTTTAAATTGAATTCTTGTATATGAAAGCTGTGATTACAGTGCCAGATACAAGAGGTAAACTATACAAAAAGTGTTTAAATCTATTCGGAAATTTTCTTCTTTTTGTATAATTGGCACATAGTACATATACATATGTACATACATATGTATGTATGTACATACCTATAACGGTTATATGTGTGAAGATAAATTGTATAAAATTGGAATAGAATTTCTCATTTTTTCTCGAAATTTATTTACTGCATCTAAACTGTTCCTCCTCAGCGGATCAAACCTATTTGTAAGAGGTCAACACATGAGGCTATTAAGATATATATTTATAGAATATCTGAAAGATGGTTTTCACATTTTTAAAAGCCTACGAAAATTGAAGTCAAATCCGGCTCGAACTGAAGGCGATATTCCTCTATTGGTAATGCTTTAACTTCTTTCAAAGGTATATGTACATTCGTACAAATATATGTATTTATACATACATACATGTCTATGCATGTAAGTATGAATTTGTGTACTTTTAACAGGCATCCTGTATTTGTTCCTAATAGCGACTGGTTGCACTTCTCATATGTATTAACATCCAAACATACATATGTATTTCTATAGTATTATACCATATGTATGGATATGTTCATCCATGCACACATATATAGTATATGTGTATGTACAAGTGGATATAGTCCATCTAAGTGTGTATTTGATAAGTATAACAAAATAGAAGAATCCTCGTTTTTCTTTTAGGTAGATTGAAGTTTCGATCTCTTCGTAATATCCATTTATATACATACATGCATACATATGTATATCTCATATGTTTTGTCGACCATGGTGCAATATGTATCACAAACATCTTGTGCATACGTACATAAATATTTATATATGGAAACATTTATACATGCATATACATGCATGGACATGAGTAGCCAAATATGAATATTCATACATATGCACATGTGCATACAAATTTACACAAAAAAAATAATAATAAAAAGAAGAAACTACAACAATACCCTCTTAACATAACATCGTTGTAGCTTTTGCAGTCGTCATCGTCTTTATCAACATCGTGGACGTCGTAGTCGTCAATATATTATGACTATGCATAAACATGCACACTACTCACACATCTATGGATGAATATCCGTATATATGTATTATGTATATATTGTGTGGTTGTGTGTGTAAATACTTTACTACATATCGATGGCCCAACTTTAATAACAACTTGCCATTTTTGTCTCTATTCTTCCAATGGTAATTCATTTTCTTCTCTCTTTCTTACTTGAGTAACAAAAATAATAAACATAACATACACACACACCCTCGTGCTAATATACCAGTCATACTGCGAAAGAAGAAGCAGAGCTTAAAAAACCAACAATTAGTATAAAAACAGCAAATTAGCAACGTTGTCGAACTTCACAGCTAAAATCCAAACAAAACAAAAGATAAAATGAATAAAGAAAGACGAAAAAATCCTCTCGACCAAGAGAGGCATTTGTGAAGCAAAATAAATAAAGCAATGTTGTCACATTTCGTATTACGTTTTTAAGAAGAATTTTATACTGCATGTAGGTGTGTATGTATGAACGTGTATGTAGATGGCTGCATACCTACGTAGATTTATACATTCAGACGTATGTATCGATGTATATATATCTCATACATATGAATGCATAGTTGGATGTGTATGGTGTGTGTATGAAATATTGTTTAAGCGTGTTGTTCACGGCAGAGTAGTAGCTGACAAAGCAGAGGCTACTAACCGGTGATGTCAGATGCAACCAATTTTTCCTCTTGTATGAATATGTATGCATATACATCATATGTATGTATGTACTTAAATGGAGCCGAAAATTCTATTGCCTACACTCTGATGTCTGTTTATCTGGCTTTTCGATTGTTTGGGAATTTGTTTTTAAAACTATTTTACACCATTACTATTCACATCCATTTTTCAAAAGCTTTATAAAATTTGTACTGTCGCTGTTTTTATTTTTTACACAGCCTTACATAGTACATGCGTATATAAACAGCTATGTATGAATATTCGTGCACACATAAAAATCATATAGGTGCGCATGCATGGGTTGAAAATAATTTAGTTCTAAATTCGCCTTACACTTATTAAATACAAAAAAAATTGTTGAGGACGAATTTGCTTTCATTGCAAATTCAATCATTTTAATTTTCAAACTTTTTAATCAAAGTTTGACTTTAAATGTTCAGGTTAAGATCGAAACATTAATAAAGTACAAAATATTTAATAAAAACAACTTTGATATATTAATATAGTAAGTTCGCCGATTAGCTGCATATAGATTTTTTATTTACTAGTTTTTTTTCTCAATTTTTTCAATAATTGTATGACATTATTCGCAATTTTATTCATATGTATAAAATATGTGTGTAGTATGTGTGTACATATTTTTTAAACAAAGCGCATAAAAAAACTAACGTGCGGGGGAGTGTAGGTACATACATATAAACGGATGTATGCATATGAAAATTGTTTCTTGACTTTATTTAATTAATAATATACACAATACATTCGTACATATGCACATGTATGATTGCATTTTTATCTGTAAGGCTTAAATGCTGGAAAGTCATTCTTTATTTTAGCACAAGACGTTTATTGTTCATTGCATCGATGTATTTTTCTAAGTTATTTTATAAGAAAAAGGTATAAATTAAAAAAGAAAACCATTTTTCTAGTGAACTTTTTCATTACAAATATTGAATGAAACTGCTACATACAGTCATGCACACCCACAATTATCTTGTTCTTTTAACCAGGAGTAAATTAATTAAATTAATTAATTAAATTGTTAATTACTCTAACAAAACAAAATTTTTCTGTTTCGTAAAGAAAAAGAAAAATACGCATAAAAAGATAATAATAACGATAAAACAGTAATGTATGTATATATGCATGTGCATACATACATACATACATACGGGAAGATTCTTCTATATTTGTACAGCAGATGGTGATTTTAATATTAATATTTTGTTCGCTTTTACCATCCGACTAGAGATTTCCGAACCGAAAGTGTTTTCTTTAGCACTTCTCTGTCATTTCAGATCGCCTTTTTTTTGTGTTAATTCATTTAAACTGCAAAGATTTTGAGCCCGTGACCTACGCTTTTGTAGGCTGAGCATTATTCAATCGCCTATAGAGGCACGCACACTTACACACATCTGTGGATGTCCATAGACATCTATGTAGGCTTGGTCTCTAATATAGGCCGACATACCTCACAGCATTTGTTATAAGGTTGTGATCGTTGCCTGGTTGCATATGGAAATATATAATAATCTTCCTTTTCTATAAACAATTTACGACAATAATTATTTGTTTTGTGCGTTATTTTCGTCAATTTTTTTTTTTTTTTTTATATTAAATGTTGTTTTATTACAGCAGTCAAAATGTAATTAAATATTTTTGGTGTACACATTTTCTTCCCAGCAGTCTTTGGTCTCCTAATGCATTCAAATGTAGTATATAAAATTAATGTTGGTTGTATGTATATATGTATGTATGCCGATTTGTAGCCACATCGGGAATAAATTTTCCAAAGGAGGTTACGAAGCCAAGAAAACTTCTTGGCTCTTCCTTTGTGTTTGGTTGTCTTTAAAACAATCTGATTCTTTAGTTTCACGCTGTGAAACTTCTTCGACACATTTGATATTTGAACACGAAAATAGTAGTTTTTTAATATGCCTTTCCTCTTGCTTTCTTAATTTTCGTTATATGTTGGTTTTGCATTTTGCCACAAAATGTCCGATCAATTGGCATTTATTGCATCTAGCATTCCTTGCTGGACAATTGGCTGAATTACTTAAATGACACTGCGAGTCTAAACTTGTAGGAAATCGATGTAGTCGTGGAACTTTATTGACTGGTTGTGGAATTGGTTCGGTAATTAAACTGTGGGATTGCTTATCAATTTGTTCATGTACTTGGCATGTTTCAGTAACCTCCGTCAAATTCGTTTCTTTGCTTCAATTTCTGCCTTAGTTTCCGCAAAAAAAAACATTTAGTAGTAATTTGCTGTCAAAGGAGCCAAAGCTCGGAACAAATATCTTTCAAGTGTTGAATTCCGCTTTGGCGAAAAATATTCGGTTAATTTCGTAACCAATATATAAAAAACATCATTTTGGTTCTCCTCGCCTGGAAGGTTATATATTACTTCTTGCAGTTGGATTCCACCCAAATGTAAAGTAACCCATACACGATGCGACCGTCTGCAAGACTCGCTGAGTAATCAAGTCGTGTGTTATGCCACATACGATAAGACCTCTTCTTACGACTTCATTTTGCAAAAAATTCAGTCGAGTTAAGATGCTGTCGGATGTTATTGTGTGCGCTTTAAAAACGAATAACATTTCATTTCCAATATATTGTATATAAAATATATAGGGTATCTAATCCTAGTTTTTATTTTAAATTTATAAGATTCAATAAATTTAATAATTAAATAATTTTAATAAATTTAATAATTTCACCTAATAAATTTATTTTAAATTAATATTAATAAAAATTTACAATTTAACATATATATATATATTAAACATTTATTAATTATTAAATATATAATATAATTAAAATTTTAATAATTATTTAAAATAATTAAATTATTTATATATTTATAAATATTAATTTATTAAATAATTTATAAATTATTATTATTATTATTATTATTATTATTATTTAGTCGAAGTATTTTCTTTCACACTTTTTTTATTTTGAATTACTATTTATTTATATTTTCTTTCACACTTCTTTTATTTTCTTCGCTCAAAAACCAAATTGACCGACCACACGTCTCTCTCGCTCAAAATTTAAAATGAGAATGAGGTACAAATTAGCACGACAGCCCCACTAACCATACGACGCGTTCGCACGACAAGCCAAAAAATCAAAAAATTTTGATTTTTCATGCGACCGAGACACGACTTCATACGACAAGCCCACTAACGATACGACATTGATACGACCAGCCGCAGTCTTGCAGACGGTCGCATCGTGTATGGGTAGCATAACAATTAGTTTTTCTTGTTTCTTCCATTCGTGATTCAAAAGTGATTTGTATATGACGTCACATAGGAATGGTTTTATTTCAGTCATTGTATTTATACGTGATGTCTTCTTTTTCAAAATGTTACCACAATTTAATGTGTCTCAGTGACTTCCCAACTAAATGCGATTTCTGAATATAACCTTCTATGTTATGTTGTCCAAAATAACAATTTAATGTTAAATCACATTCAATTTAATGAACGTCTCTCCCCTTTGCTTTACATATTTGGCCACAATTTAATGTGCCCCACTCATTCACAATTAACTGTGATTACGAAGAATTATAATTTAATATTTATAATTTTATACTTCTGTACAATTAAATATACTGACTCTGTAAACAATTCAATGTTTTACCAGATAATTCACCACTTAATTTGTTTTCACAAAATTACAATTTATTGTAATGCCCTTGCTGCAATCTGCAATTCTTGAGTTCCACGCTATAGTCGCCACTGTAACAGCTCGGTTAATATTTCCGAATGTGGAGCAACAAAGCCGCAATCAATAAGATAAATTATTTAATTTTATATTAACTTCTTAAAATTTTATTTGTTCTCAGCTGATCTCCCCAATCATTGCAAATATAATTTGTCATAATGCATATATAATTTGTCCCCATAGCCAGCGGTGCCACACTATTCACATGAAGCCTTTGAATAAAATTATTTTACACACCTGTTTTTTTTTTATCTTCAAAAAAAATTTTTTTTACTAATTTTTAATAAAAACAACATTTTTAATTATGGTATTTTATATTTAACTCTTTTTCGTCTCAGGCGTTATAGTAGTCTTACACGAAAAATAGAATTTTAGAAAATCAGAATGTATATTTTTTTATATAAATATGTATACGAGTAGTAACATGTGGCAGGTAGAAAAAGAAGAATTAAAAAATGTTGCAGAAAAGCAATGTACCTTTTTTTTTTTTTTTAAAAAAAAAAGAGAGGAGAGATTAAATATGTGATAAAAAAATGCAGTCTAGAAATTAGTTCACTTTTCTTCGAGTTCACTGCATATGTTCATACATTGGTATTAAAATTTTGTATATGTGTGTATATATGTACATATGTATGAGAAAATGAGGGTATCAGTTGGAGAAGAATCCGCAGTTTATGGATTACTGGAAGCAATTTCTGAAGGTGAAAAAGTGGATTTGTTATCTTGATAAAATAAATTCTACATCAGACAGGTCTGCTCATTTTCATTTATTTTGTACTAGTCATACATACATACATAAACCAATTTGCTTTTCCGACTAAAACATGTCAAAATCAATCATCAATTACCGTGGCGGTGGGAAAGTACCGTAAAATTTTTGAAAGAAACAACGTGCCAACAGACGAACTATTTGCCGTGTGGGAAATGATTTCGAAGAAAGAGGGACTGTTGCCAATAGGCGCAAGCATAGATCACATTAAACTGCGTGCACAATGATAACTTTGAATAGGATTATATAGCTTGCCCATGACAACCCTTGTTTTCATGAAAAAATCATAATGAATGGAGAGGCACATTTTCATTTCAATGAATATGTGAATAAATAGCACCGTAGGTTCTGGGCAATGGGAAACCCTGTGCATTTTGGTCAGGAGCAATCATTGAACTCCACTTCTTTAAAACTGAAGATTGCGTAACTCTAATTATCAATGGGTTGCGATGTCATAATAGTGTTGAAAGTTTTTTTAGCGCCCGATACTCGTATGCAAGCTTTGGGCTTGATTAACATGCGGTTTCAACACGACGGTTTCACATGACATAAAAGCAGAAATTCAATGGAATTACTGCGAGACTTCTTCCCCAAAAAGTGGTTTTGAGAAATGGTGATCTTGATTGACTAATACGGTAGCCTTATTTGACCGCTCCGGACTTCTTTTTGTCGGGATATCTGAAAAGCAAGGCTTATGCAAAAAAACCAGTAACGCTTGAACAAATCAAAGCAATTGTTCGTGATGAAATTAATAAAATGCCGCGTGAAATGTGTGAAAATGTAAATATCAAATTTAAAAAAATTTATATATTTAGTAGAAATGAATAGGAATTCAAATAAAAAGCTGCCTATTAACCGTCTAGTATCCAAAATAGTTTCATAATAAAAAAATTATTGGTAACAATATTTTTTTTGAAACCTTTAATATCTTAAACACATTTTAACATCAATACAAAGCTTCTCAATTGTTTTTCCCCTCTTTTTAATTGTTTTACATTAGCAAAATATATAAATATTTTTCTTTTTTTCTTTCACAGCTCTTAGTATTTAATAGTTTTAATATTTTTAAATTCACACTTTCCCATTAATTCTATCCCATTTAACACTGAAATATTATACTTATTTTTATACCGGAAATGTCATACTTCGTCGAATCGGCAATGGCTACATTCAAAAGAATGCTAAGGAAGATCTGAATACGAAATACTTTCAAGACTTTTTTAATTTTTTGTCATGTATTTTAATATACAGTGAATCAATTTAGTTGAAGTACATCTTATTATTTCTTAAAAACCCTAACAATTATCATACTTATTATAATAAAATTGCGTTTACTACTGGGTGGGCCAAAAGTCACAATGGGGTTTAAAAATTTAATAAGTAATAAAAGTAATAAGTAATGATTTAAGTAATAAAATTCTATTATTCTTGTTCTTTCTTCAGTTGTAAATCCCTCCATTATTTATTCTCCAGATGTTATTTATATAATCTTAAAAAAAAAATAAACAAAAAAGTTCGTTTTTTTAAACCCCATTGTGACTTTTGGCCCACCCTGTATTTTCATATAACTTAAATCGTGCTTTGTTTGTCATGAAAATAAAATTTTTTTCGTTCCCGTTATTCATTCTGGAATGGGAGCTAAATTAACGGAAAAAAGTTTAAGTACATCACAAACGCATACATATATTGTATATTGTTGCGTTGTTGTTTTTGTAAAAATAACTAATTTTTGTTTTGGGTTTTTTTTAGCAAATAATCCCTCAGACAATCAGAAATGTGCTCCATAAGGCTGGTTACAACGGGCGAGTTCCTCGTATCACCTATCAATAAAAAAGCGGTTAGATTTCAAAAGAGCACTTAGATAAGACAGATTCCTTTTGGGATAATATATTATTCAGCGATGAGTCCAAATATAATATTTTTGGACCAGATGGCGTAAAGAAAATATGGAGAAAGCCAAATAAGGAAATGCAAATGAAAAATTTAATTCCGACTGTCAAACACGGTGGCGGTAATACATATAATGATTTGGGGGTGTATGGCGGCAGCTGGTGTGGGAAAAGTGGTTGTTGTTGAAAATACTATGGATAAGCATTCATACCTAAGTATTTTACGCAACAATCTTAAGCAAAGTGCAACCCAATAGGGACTTGGTGAAAATACATTTCTTATCCATCAGGACAACGACCCCACACATACGTCGTATTTGGTTTATGAATGGCTGCTTTACAACTGCAAGCAACTGCATACACCCCTACAATCTCCGGACCTAAATCCAATTGAACATGTCTGGGATTTGTTAGAAAAAAGGATTCGGAAACATAACATAACCTCAAAGGAATCGCTTAAAAATGCATTATCTGAAGAATGGAGCAAAATAATAGAAAAAGGAACTAAAAATTAGTTAGAAGCATGCACCGACGCTTAAAAGCTGTTATTGATGCCGGTGGAGGACCAACAAAATATTAAATTCCTAAAAGTTGTTTGGTTTTTTTAATAATAGTAACGAAGTGTACTTAAACTTTTTTTATGTGATTTAACGATAGTACATTGTTTTTTGTTGTTTTTTTTATAAACCCTAGTATATAATGAAGTAAAAAGTCTGATTTTATGTTCTTTACAATATTTAAGATATAAGATATACAAGCTGAAATAAATCTTTATGTTATATGAATACAATTTATTAGTCTGTTTATTTGTTTGTTGGCTGTACTTAAACTTTCTTGATTCACTGTGGTTGAAGGGATAGAGGTGATTTTAAATATAATTTATTTATAAAAAAAGCTTTCACAACATTAATTTATTTGTCTTATTAATAACATAAAAATATAAAATTCATTTACCATTTTTTATATCAAAATTATCATATTGAATTAAATAAAATTGATAACTTTAGAAATTTCCGTTCTTATTTTTAAGCAAGAATCGCAAAGTTTGTTCTGTACTCCCCGTACCGGTGTTTTACATATTGAGCGTATTGACTTTGTCATATCTACACGTAACAGAGATTTTGAGAGTAAAGATGACGTTTCTTTCTGTCCTATTAAACGGGTTTTGCATATTTTTCCACATAACACTCGCCAAGTGGCATATTAGTTTAGTTTAATTCATTTGCTTATTACGTTGCAACATCAACCATATACTTCGTACCGCTGTTACAATCATTACTATTTTTACGGCATATTCTCCAGTTGTCTTTGTTATTTACATTCGAAACTACATTTACATCTGAAAGTTAGAAGTTGCTCATCAATTGTTATATATATTGCGCAGCAGTGTTATCGTCTACATTTCTGAATAAATATTTCCAATATCTTATAACATGACCTTTAGACCATGCTTTACTATCCTAAACAGTCGTACGATTTTGTAAGAAGTGGTTTTGCCAAAATCCATGCAAATACTTCATGCGCATTTCCAGAATCCAATTTAGAATTATTTACATATATTGCCCAGTATGGGCACAAAATGGCTGTTGTTGGCTTGGCGAAGGCCATCTGGTATGAGCTCATGCAATTTTAATTAATATATATAATATAATAGATTTAATATATATATATATGTATATATATAAGTAGCCGACCGGGCAACCGTTTTTCTGCTTTCAAATTTTATTTTCGCTGAAAGTTTGGTTCCGTTGCAAAGTTGCAGTCGTTTGATATTTGGAAGAAGAATGATTGCTACGCTTAACCGACATACCAAATATTCCTCAAATACCGTTAAGCGAAATAGAAATAATGGATTTTTTTACTTTTGATTAGTATTGGTAGCCCCTTTTTTCAGTCCTACCCATATTTCCAGCACAACTTCGGGTATGTACACCAAACCGACATATCAAATTTTTTTCCAATGACGGTAAAAGTAGCAGATATAAAAACTTTTGGCCTGAAAGCGGGCGTGTCGTAAGAAATGCTTACTTCTACCTCGCCTTGAGTATAAATATATATATATATATATATATATATATATACTTGTATAAATATATATATATATATATATATATATATATATATATATATATACTCAATACAATTTGAAGTAAATCTGTTAAAAACTAAATGAGAGATAAATCGGATAATTCTAAAAAAAGTGTGTGTAGTTGAGCCGAGCCGAGCCGAGCCGAGATTTTCAATGCGATAAAAGTGATTACAACATACAAGTCAATTCAAATCAGCTTGTGTATAACATTGTGTGCATTGTTCATGTATATATATTTTTTTACATGAAAGCAAAACACATGGAATAAACAGAATCTCTGCACTGATTCTCGCATTCACATGTAAATAAGCGTCAGTAAGCCCGGCTCTGCTCGTCATCATCGCTCACTCGAATCGCACCGTGAGATTAGTTTAGTTCATATACTTTTCCTTTTGCGTAAGAAAATTAATTGTGTCTTTTCGATTTCTTTTCTTTCAGATAACCACTGGTACTTACAAAATCTTGTAAGTTTTCATCAGTATAAAAAAATCGTATACGCCTAATTAAAGTAAAAGCTGAAAATAATATTGCCAGAATGAGAAAACAAATTATCTCGTTTTAACGGTCTTTGTTTTTACGTCAAAATATTTTTAATGGGTTTTGGAGTGCACCCATTTCAAAAAATAACTCGCCTCCATGAAGTTTTATAAACAAAAATGGTACGAGAGACCAACAACATCTGTTTTGGACAAATAGCCCAAGAAACAAAAGTTGTTGTACGTGAGGATAATAAAAGAGATCTCCTTAAACGGTAAGTTTCTTTTTTCTCTCTCTCTTTTGCAAGACGAATAATTTTTTCAGGTACCCATCAACGAACTTTTCCATGATGTCAAAAATAATGCTTCACCGTTTCTACACTCGAAGTGATTTTGAATATTGGATTAATTAAAGGTTTTTTACTGAGCTAATTTCGGGTTTGTAGGATTTTTTTTTGGGTTGGATCCTGGTCCTATTGATGTGTTTATGATCATATGAATGTAACGTGTTTTCCATTAGGTGCACACGCATTTTCAATTTAAATAAAATAAAAACTGTATAAAATGTCAAGATGTCAAGTTTTTGTTTCGATGATATAACTTTGCCAAAAGAAATAAAAATAAAAAAATAAAAATAAAATTAAAAATTTTGCGTGTCTTAATGTTGTGGCCTATTATATGTGGAGAAATAAAAACACTTTTCTCTTGAATTAAATTGAGGTGATGGAAAACAATCTCGTTCAGAGTTGTCGGTTTTTTGGCGTTTGCACTAAATAGTTAAGTTTTTATTTAAACTCAAATACAAATCGTGTCATTGAGTTGGCTAGTGATTCATGATGATCTTTAAGAAACTTCCTTTTTACGTCAATAGCGAGAAGTTCTATGTATGTTTGAAATGTAGGGTAATCCATTTTATTCGCGTCTTTTCTCAAAATATATGAAATGATTCGAAAGTATTTTTAACCAACATTAACTAGTATGACGTCGGCAGACGTCATTCGATATCTGTAGACATCATGGGACAGACCGTAAAAATTCGTTTGATCAGTAGAATAAAGCGGAGGATTTTGTCGTCTATTTTAGTTGTTCAATTTCAAATAAATTTAAATTTAGAAACATATTTTGCAAAAAAAAATTATCTCCATACATAAACTTATAAAAAAGTACATGGATACATTTGTTTGCATGTATATAATGCATATAATAAACTAATTCATTTAAAGTTTTTTTTAAATACATTTTCATCGTTCCTGGTCTTTTACAATATTCAGCAGGTTTTGTTCAAATACATAAAGTACACAAAAAAATTATAAAAATCTTTTTGTTAATATAACGACAAAGGTTGCTTGCTCTTCCGGATTTCAAAAATATAATTCAAATATGGGGAGTTTGGGAATTTGTTATTAGTTATTTTATGACAATTTGGTAAATAAAATTATTTGGAAAGAATGTGCGCACACACAATGGATGGATACAATGTATATCTTAAATGTAATAGATTTGCAGTAAAGATAGTGCAAGACGGTTTCTTTTTTCATTTATCATTGAATATTTTTTTTTTTGCAAGGACTTTAGGAGCACTTGACTTGTTACCGCATTTTTCAAACCGAAAGTAAACTTTCTGCAAGTAATTTTTGTTCGCAATATTTACGAATATGCAATTTCCTATGTACAAAATTTATTTTTCTATGCTGAAGAGCACTTCTATTGCCAAATTTACATAATAAAATGTATTTCCTTACCTCACATACAACAAAGGAAAAATAATAAATACTGTTCACATTAAAGTGGTTAATCACTAAAGTTCCTATCTCCGACACCTATTCCAAACTATGTGTGTATAAAGCCGTATTATGAGTGTCGGTTTTCTAAGAATTAACGAAGGTGGTTTTATAATTTTAAGTAATTAAAATTGACCTTGCTGTTCAGACTGTCAAAAAATTTAAAAACTTTTTTAATTTCAAGAAGAAGAATATAAAAATAAAACAGAAAATACAAGTTATGTGTGATTTTATTTATAATCTAAAGATGATGTGCGTTCTCGATAATATTTGACGGAAATTAAAACAGGTTTTAAAATTAAGCTCGAAAATTAATTTTTTTTAAAGTGAAACCAAAGCAGTCATTTTTAAATAAATAAAAGGTTAAAAGTACTTTAAAGTCAGTACTTTTAATTCATTTAATTCAAGACGTCTCCTTTCTTTTTCGATTTCTAATTTTTCTTTTTAAAATTCTAACAATAATCTTTTACCTCATTCTTTTTCGTTTTCTTCTAAATTATTATGAATTTAGAGATGATTCGTTGCGTTATTTGCATAATTCTACTAGAACTGCCAACGGTGCCTCTAAAAGATTATTTTTAGGGAGTTTCGATTTGGAAAGTAAACAATTATGTCCTCATATTGTGCTGGCATATCTTTGATTGTGATGTTCATCTTCAGGAGTATCCCTTGATGATAATTTTTGCATTTGATTTTTTTTATTCACATGTGAAATTCATAATATTTAATAATATTAATTTTAGCAAATTGGCGTGAGGTTCTGTGTAGCAGATAGCATGAAATTTTTAAATTTAAAATAACATTTTTTATTTTTTTTTTTCAATTTAAACCGGAAAATAGGATAAGCCTAAGCCCTTGTCCAACTCTGTCTTGTAGTTGGAAATTCTAAATCATTTATTTGACCACCAATTTTATTCTACTCATTCCTCTTTCAAGCTTATGTCATTAATTACACTGTGAGACCCAAGTGGGGCAGGATTCTCTTCTAGAAGTTCTGACATTCTGATCCTCTACATTTTTTATATAGAGGATAAGTGAATTTTGTTTAAATATATTTTGATAATATATTTTTCAGGTTGTAGTAAACAAAAATTTCAATTCCCCTTTTTATGTGGTTTGACAGACTTATACGATACCCTTGGTAACGTAAATTTTAGAAGAACTGCAAATACAAAATGTGCAAAAATACAAAACGATAACAAAACTCATAACAACAACGATTGTGGCCAGACGATTTTCGTAATTTCATAAATACCTTATGGAAAATGTATACTAAAGGCCATAATTAAAAACTCATTGGTTTAATAATCTTATTTTCTTTTGAAGTTCAAACAAAGTGATATACAGTTTAAAATCACAAAAATTCAAAATTCGTTTTCAAAACATGCTTGCAAATAGCTAAAAAGAAAAAAACGTTAAAATATAAAGTTGTATAAAAATGTTCCTGTAATGAAAAGCTAATGTAAAAAATCGTCAAACAATCCTCGTAAGAAGAAATTCCAAAAATAAAAACACAAACAAATTTTATTTGTAATTCTCCGCAATTGAAAAGCTGGAGCAGCAAAAATGTTTTTGTTAATCCTTTTATACGTCAAAATAACAGACCAAAAACGTCTCCACAGATGTGTATGGAAATACATACACACATCCATCCGTATGCATGTGTATTTTCGATTTCAAATACTATTACGAAATGTATCTCAAATCTAATGTGTGAATCAGTGTATGGAGTGATATTTCTATGAGATATACACTCTTGCATACATGTGTACATCCCTACATATGAATATGCATATATACACATATGTACGTATGCTTGTATTTAAAACAAAAAAAAAAAATTCATATTTATTTCAAAATCACGCACAATTGTTGAACTTATAAATGATGGCCTTCAATTGTCACAACTAGAACAAAAATAATTTTTTTTTTTTTTTAATTATTGTGGAACCTAATTTTTTCGAAAGGCAACAATATTAAAAAGAAATGAGGGGGAAAATTTAATTACATTATAATTTTTGAGAAACATGATAAAACGAAATGCAATTCAAAACCAACGAAATTTACCAATTTTACTACATTTTTTTTAGTATATCAAGATTTATAAATTTAATTATGCAAAAATGCAGAGCTGGGAAACTTTTGTAAAAACATTACTAAAATCTTGAAAAGCATTGAGAACACGGTAACACCGGCTTTAATCCACATTTCACCACGTGTTCATAAGATAGAAATAGGGAGAGAGAGAGAGAGAGAGAGAGAGAGAGAGAGAGAAGAAATCATGGTTGCCATGCCGATAATACTTGAATGCACATGGTCTGTAATTTCGAATTTTTAGAAATTGTCAATTAATTCATTGGTTTATTTCTAAAAATTTGACATTTTGACCGCAGCAGTTTACACAGTGTTATGTACAGATGTAGTTCGAGGGGCACCTATTCTCTAAACTGTTCAGTAAAACGCTTACCATTTTTTCAAGCGCCGAGAATACGAGGAAAATAATTTTTTAACGCAAGATTTAATTGATTAAGTCTAAAAACTTTGTAATTGGGTTTAATGCCAGAATCCAAAAAATAAAAGAAGGTAATTTTATTATAAAATTTTATAGAACGTTCATTATTGCAAATTTCTTTTTTACGACATGCGATCATGTAACGTTCCTTCGAATCGTATCATACAATAAAAGATTGTTTTAACTTTTTTGTATTAGACCTATATATGTATAAAATAAATAAAACTTTCTTTCAAATAAAATTCATTTTATATGTAAATTAACACCTTGCGCTTCGATTTAGTTAGGATAAATTTTGCAATAGTGCACTATTAAGAACTCCAGAATTGTATTCAGTTACACAGCTGGCATTTAAAGCAATTTTCTCACAATGTTCCCCCCTCTGTTTCCTCTTCTTTCAGGTATCCAAGATCTCAATCTTTGAATATTTAGAACTAAGCATGTAAACATCCTTTTTCTCCCGCCACTTCAAAGCTAACAATCCTTACGAGAGTAACGTCGAACTTCTCCTCTTTATAGTTTAAATTCTGAAAGTTTTTTTTTTGGCATATTTTTTCTAGGTTGTCCTACAGTTCTGATTGCGTTTGTTTTATGTTCCAATAAATTTAGATACAAGTTTGCTGATGAATAGCGGTTATCTAAATAAATACCGCAACCTTTTCCTAAAATAGTCTTTGCAAGCTCCGTTACCATACTTTCAGAGGCGGGCATATCATATCTCCGATATCCTGTCTCCGATTCATATAATTTGTAAATTTTTGTTCCAAACCTTGTGCGTTTGGATGCAATAAATTGGACAGAATGAAGTCGTCGTTTATATCTGATTCGTCAACCGATACCTACACACATATTTAAATATTCTATGTACATATATTTTTATTTTCGTGACGATTTCAGCTAGTCACTGGGCATATAGGCATTGAAAATTCATGATGAGCTCAACTCGTCCTTGTAGCGCAAAGTGTTAAGTTGTTTATCCATTAAAGAATTGTAGCCAACTTCATACTCATACATATTCTTAGATATATACATATATGTATATAAACATATCCATATAAATAATATATGCATATGTATGTATATGGTTACGTATGCACATTGTTATGTGCATACGCATGTGTTTTAAATAAAAAAATTTAATCGTGTTATTCAGAATTATTAAACATTATAGTGGTTGCCCCACGACAACAATTAAAAACAAGTTATTTATTGAAAAATTAAATAATGAGAGGTTTTAATTACATTTCTAAACACCATGCTAGGGGCGTAATGTTGACGTTTTATTTATAATGATAAATGTATCTACTGAATACGTAAATGAGTGAGGGTGTCGTTGGCCAAACCAGCAGGTCCGTCAACTTTAAGTGAAAAAGGTTATAAGCATACAATGATCGTTAATGTTAATAATTATTAATAAGTCCTACACACATCTTCTAAAATAATGTATCGCCGGTAAGGAAAAAAAATTTACAAAGGATGCTTTAACACCAGTTTGCTCTACAGCTATTTTTTTTTGTACGTAAAGTCGCCACGTTACCGCCGTGTATTTTACTTAGTACGTGGTATTCCCAATCAGTGGAACAATTTAGCCTCGGTTATTAGGGAAAAATAGAGCATGAAAGCTGATTCAAAAAATCAAGTTTTTTCATCGGTTCAGAAGTGTGCAAGGAGAGGAAACAAGATATAGAAATTGCATATGGCACAAAATGTCTGGACAAAAGGTTTATAAGATTACCAGTTAGGGAGTTTTTACGTACATGGATATACATACATACATATTCACTTCAGCCAGTATTAATTATAACTATATAATTAGTTACTTTTTTGGGCATTAGTATTAGGAAATATCGTAAGTTACAAGAAAGTAATATAAACAACAAACTGATTCTACTAGATATTGCAATACACAATTTTTAGTAACTCGGCGAATGACTTTTTACGTTTAATTGCTTTTAGCTAATTTTCCTTATATATAAGTAACTGTAAATGTTGTCTTATTTTACGTTGTATGAAGTGTATTTTGTTTCTAACATCTGACCACCTTACACCTAATATTTTAATGGTGCTGTTCTTGCAAAATGCTTGGAACCTAAAATACATAAAAAGAAAATAATTTATTTGAATTGTTGGAGCTGACAGTTTAATCCCATTATATAAAAAAAGCTGGTGTGTGTTCGTGGCTTAAGAATAACTACGTTATTTGAAGCGCTTTTATTTACTCTTACTATTTACTTTCATTCTTGCAAGTATTTTCCATTTTCACATGCCCTGATGGTTTACCCTATAGAGTCGTATGCAACTAAAAGACAGCACAATGTCGTTATTTCGCAAGCCTTCTCACAACACAAAAGTCGTAGTATTGACATATTTTTTTTTAAGTTTTTATTTCCCAATTATATTTTTGTTCATTTGTTCATTGAGACTATTTTGAAACAAATAAATTTATAAAATTTCCAGATGTTTTTATATCAATAATTTTTTTTTTCCAAAATACGATAACAACGAGACCATTAAATGGATGTAGTGATATTTGGTTTTTAAATTAAATGAATACTTAATAAAAACATACTCCAGATAAATTAAAATACTTTAGCTAAAGCAATTTAAATTCATTTTCTGTGTGTAGGTATCCGCCTGTTAAAGAGAGTTAAGAGAGTTGACTGATGGTCCCGTTTACGTTGACTTTAAAGCTCATTTTATTCACGTGTCCTTGTCACTGAAAGAATATTTGATACCGTTTGTGTAACGTAATATGAGCAGCGCGGAATGCCACCAACGCCTTATTAACACCACATTTTGTATTTTTTTCTTCACAACATCCAACTTTAGACAAACAAAAATGCTAGTAATCTCGCGGTTTCATTCTTAAAAAAATATTGTTTGATGAAGCCTGCAATTCCGTATTCAGATTAAACGTTCACTTTAGGAATATCTTTAATGTATTTCCCAGTTGTTCTGGAAAATACTATAGTACTATACATATCAAAACTGAGCTCCTATTAAATAATTTTAAACAAAGTGTAGGTATGTACGAGTACATGTATACATCCATACATACATACATAATTAAGTATATATTCAAATTTCGTCAAATCTTAAAATTGAATTTTAAAATCATGTTACCAGTACTCCCGCAATATATTTCTTTTAAATTATTAAATATTTCTTTAAATTTATTTTAAAGGTTTACCAACGAGTTTACCAATGAGCAAATACTTTTCTGAATGGTTATGTAGTACGACTTTGGTGCCATACAATAAGGAAAATTAAAATAAATAAAATTTTAAATAAATAATTTTTTTTTTTAAGTTTTAGCCAATATTTTTTTTTAATAAATTGTATATTTTGTATATATGTACATATATGTATGTATGCATATATATTTATTATTACTTCATAACTGTAATTATTTTTACAGTTTTTAATTAAAAACGTTAAATATTCAATTAACCGGATAAATATAATGGCAAATAAATAACTTAAATGCAGAATAATGCAATGATCTTTACTCATTCCTTTGCTTGAAACTCCCTCAAACAGCTGTAACCATTGAAATGCAGGAAAAATGTGATTTCTTTACAACCACATCCTTCAAAACCAGTTATGTTGCTTGTAGTCGAATATGAGAATTTCAAGTAAACAGTACAGTTTTTATTTTTTAATTTTTATCGTATGTCTGTCTAGCGCATGCATTACACAACTGCAATAACAAAGTGAGAGACGTGACATTCAAATACCGTTTTATTTATTTTTATTTAGGTTGCTTTAATCCTTTCATGAAAAAGAGTTGTTGTTTACAGATTCCCTTTAAAATCGAAATGAAAACATCTCATTTTTCTCTCTCTTTATATTCATATGCATGGACCAGTTGCTATCTCTGAAAAAACTACGGTATCTGAGATGTATCACAACAAATCATTTCATTAAGTAGCAAACTAATCCATATGTATATGATTGAAACCACAGGCGTTGGAATTACATAAATATATATACATATGAGCGTGTACATATGCAATTGAAATTTAGTTTATAACAAAATTCCTAAAACTTTATACCGGTTAAAAGAGAAAATTTAAATTTACTGATAAAATCAAAGACTATTTATTTATAAATAAAATTTAACACAACCACTTAATAGAGACTTAATTTTAAAAATAACATACATAAATATTTTATCACAAAATTCTTAAATACGCGTCGCTAAAACATACGCCATTTATAAGAATTACAAATTAATGCAAACTGAAAAATATTAATATTTCGTTGCAAATTCGGAATTCTCTATCACAGTTGCCCAACGACGTGGCATAGATTCTATTAAAACGTTTATTTTCGTTGCTGGAATTGAGCTATACGCCTCTTGTATTTTTATGAATACCTTCTTCGTATTTTGAACGTTATTACGATTAATTCTCAATTTTTAAAGTTATTACGTTTCTCAATTGGGTTTAAATCTGCTGACTTTTGTGGCCATTCCATTACAAGTATGTTTTGGGTCATTGTGCTGTTGGCATACTCAAGCAAGTGGCATTTCCTATTCAGCATACCATTTAAAATATCTTTGTACTTATGACGGTCCATTATGCCATCGACTTGATATATGGGCCCACTCTACTGGCAGAAAAATACGGCTACTTCATTGTACTGCATCCTCTAGGTTTTACTGCTTTGGTAGGATACTGTGATTTCAACCGTATATGTGATGGACTCCTCTTATAACACAAGCCGCCACTCCCAATTATGTTCAAGTTTTGATTCATCACTAAATAATACCATCGGAATAATCGTCAACTAAGCGTTTTCTTAATTCCAAACAGAATTTATTTCGCGCCATTTCTAATTGTTTGTTTGTGATCATATAAGTAAATTTTTTTTGTTAAATATCTACTAAAATCACTTTTCACCCCTCAAGAGAACTAAATCTTTGCAAAAAATATAAAATGTGAGTTAAAATAACGGTGTCCTTAAATTTTTTCAGAGTTGCATTTGTTTTGGCCAAGCAACTATCGATTTTATAGATAACATTGAGGGCAAAATACTTACTAAACTACAGCAAATCAGCGGTTTTTACACATAAAAAACAAGAGCCAACAAACAACAAGCAGAATAAAAATGTAGTGAAAAACCAAACGACACTAGTCAACAAAACAAACAAATGCAAAAAGTGAAAAGTTGCCACACTTACCATTTCTTGTAGGATTCCAGCTCTATTTTTTAATAACACATACAGACATACATTTCCTTTTTCATTCTGTTGTAAGTACTATGCACGAACTTTGGTGCATGTAAACCGTAACATCTTCTGTGGCTACAGATATGAATGCATACAGGTGTGCTACAGTATACGTGAATTCCTGCATGTGAGGCTTAACTTATCGGTGCGCTTTGCACTGAGTAAACTAATGCGTTTACTAAGCCCTTGTGCAAGCACAGGTGGCAATTCTTGATTAAAGGATTTAGTTTTAACCAAATGCCTTGCTATGACGTTCGGCACGACCAAGCCTTACCAATAGGCACTTCGCAAGAATAACTCTCCCGCAAAATTTATTGGTATTTATTTATTTAACTCCAAAATTTATTTGTATTTGTTGTACGGAGTCTCGTACTAGAAATAACTTAAGCCATATTTTGCTAAACGAAACAGCAATTATTTTAATATTCTACAAAATCGTATGATTTGCCGAATTCGTAGTGTGTACTAAAAAAGTAGGATTGTGTGGCCTAAACATGCATCTATCTGGCAGTTTTTTTTGACAAGTACTGCGGTTTGCAAAGGTTTATAAAAGTGGTCATAAAATTATCATATACATACATAGTAGCGATCAGAGTTGCATTTTCTTTAAGTTGCTATTGAAGCACGACTTGAGTGAATATGTGCATGTGGACATACATATGTATGCACATTTTACACTATATGTATGTAATGATGTATGCATTTATATCAACTAAATAGATCATTCACAAAAAGTCAAAACTACATGACATACATATATATTTGGTATCTACTTCCCTATACATATCTATATACATATACACATATGTATGTATGGATGTGGCATTTGTTTTGTCAATACTTTCTGTTATACGTAAATATTGTTTATATTAGCATAACTTGTACTAAAAATCTTTAGTTCTGCCACGTGAGACGTGTACCAGTCTGCCAGCTTTATGAAAAAATCAATTTTTGTCTATAATTTTCTTTTTTTACTAAATATGTAATAGTCATTTTTTATAACTTTGTGAAATAGTAAATATATGTATGTATGTAAAACAGTATTGCACCAAAACAGTATTAAATAAATTCGAAGTACGTACCACAAATAAAATGGAGAAATGCAGAAAATGGGAATTACAAGTTAACATTGAAAGAGTATTAAACGTCCCTACACAGTGAAAACAAAACATGTAAAGCGGAAATCCACAGCATTAAGGATTCCAAGACTTTGAATGGATACGTTACTGCATATTTGCTGAATGTATTGCTGGATCTCAATTACGTAGAAAATAAGAATGCAAAGTAAATTTTAATGCACACGCACGCACATACATACATATGTGTGTGCAGCTGTTGGCGGAGTGCGGTACTGTCATTTCTCACGGAATTTCCTATGGCCAGCAGCCATAGAAATCAATTTAAAGGCAAAAATATGGCATTTTCTTTAGAACGGGTAGGTTTTGCCGTATATACACCCATAAATGTTTACACACATATATGTACATGTATGCACATATCTATTCATGAAGATGTGTATACGTACATACCTTCGCATCGGCGGCAGCTTGCCATTTGCTTGAGACTCTATAGGATTCAAAAATAAAGAGATTCGGAAAAATTTGTGAAATTGAAATGAAAAAATTGTTTTATGCCATTTATCCTGTACGATTTAGAAATTACGCACTATATACATATTTTGCATTTTTGTGATAATTATAAAACAAAAGTCAGATGAAAACAGTTGGAGAAAAGGTTTTTACACCTTTCTTGTTTGATAGCCAGCTGTTCAATTACAGTAACAAAATACAATTTGAAGAAAAGGAAGTTGTTGCATGTTTGTACATATAAAATTGCTTTAAGGATAACGATTATCAACACAAATTATCTGCCGTAACATACATATGTACATACATACATGTGCGCATAAACTTTTGTATGTACATACATACGCTTAAAAAATATATGGATAATTCTGAATAAAAGTGAAAGTATCGCTACGCTTTTGTAAATATGTATATCGAAGGGTATCTAAGTTTTAATATGCTTTAATCGATAATTATCTGCATTCATAATATAGAGTGATTGAAATATATACATACATATGTATGTATACAGTTGAGCGTTTTAAAAATTTCCATTCTATTATTTCATATCTCTATTTTCTATTTCTAATTAATGAATTAATTTTTTATATTTTTATTTCTATTGAAGAAGTAAAAATAACTGAATATAACATGTTTCGGAACCGCATATTAAATCATGCCATATCAAAGTGTATTAAAAAAATATATATGTCTGTCTACTGGACTAGTATTGAAAATTGAAATGAATTTAAGAATATCTAATAGTACTTTTTGGTCTGAAAGTATTGCAAAAGAATCTATAAGTATGTAATCACTATAGAAATTATACATGAGGGTAACAACTGCATGCTTTTCTTAATATTTTATAACCTCATAAAAATATGGCTGCCCACCTTGACGTTAGAATGTGCTTTTCTAGGATAGTTCTGTTATAATTGTTTTCTTTTTTTTTCAGTAGAACACCCTGAACTTTTTGTTTATTTCTCTGCGTGTAATTATAGCACAAATTTTGCCTACAGTATTTTAAATGCTGCAGGCTTTGTTTGCGATCGTGTAGGTCCCGCTATTGATATTAACATTTTAAGAGTATATTTTTTGTCATATTTTTCCAAGAAATACTTGCTCGACTTGCATTCTTTCATGCATACACACACGCATATGTATGTATTTGGCTGAGTAGTTAAAATTTCTTTTGGAAATAACATTTTCAGTATTGAATATTTTGTTTGTTTGGAACCTAGTTGTGTTGCTAAATATGGCGCGCATGCGCAGAGAAAATATTTAAATGTGCAGTTTGGGACGGCATTTTTTTATAATATTTTTTTTTGTTGTTACTTATGTAGTCTATGCGAGTTAAGAAATTATTCGATTTTGCTTATAAGGCCTGTCTATGGTAAAAGGAAAAGGGCAACCATAAAACGTTGTGAATTAATAGACATTTCGTACAGTTTAGAGCGGCAGTTTGTGTACATATGTATGTATGTATGCATGTGGTATCGAAGAATGAAAAGAAATGTATATGTACACATCTAATTTCGCTCAGTTATTTGCTATTACACTGTTTGAAGTCGAAAATTGTCGTTCATGTAATTTGCTTCTTTAACCATTTGAGATATTTCATTTTGTTGCATTGTGTGGCATTCTTTGTGTGCAATGCAATTGCAATTGCAGCAGAAAGCCAGTATCGACCAAATTAAGATGCCAAATTCGTCAGACATTCATCAACACTGTCAGTCTGCTGAGTCAACTCGTCCGACTACCACATGTTATTGAAATCTGTTAGAACAGATTTCAATAACATAATAATAGAACAGCTGTTTTTTTTCTATGCATTTTTATTATTATTAAATGGCTTCTGTGGTTAATTGTTGCTATTATTAAAAAGTTATTTAATTTTTATTCATTGTTGCTTATTCCCCTCTTAATTTTTGGTCTATTAGCTTCGTTGGGGTTAACAAAACTTTACATATGGACTACAGATATGTGTACGCGTCGAAAATACTGAAAAATAAATGATCATAAATTTTGGAATTTAAAATTTCAACAATTATTACATGAAACAAGGTCAATGCTATAAAATTAGTTTTATTTTGTGTGTGTGTGTATGTGTGTGTGTGTGTTAAGTTAGATACGGGGTTTTTTTTAAGTATTAATTGTATATTTTTCTTAACATGTAATAAATGGAGAATGAAATTTAAAATGAAACTAATAATTTTGCCAAGGTTCCATTCGGACTAGTCGTTAAATGCAAGCGTGTGTAAAGGTAAATACATCGACATAAATACATTTTTTAAAAATATCGGAATTAGAAATAGTAAAAAAAAGTTTCGCATTTTGAATATTTTCTAGAAGTTGCCTCACAACCTTTTCTCAGGGAATGATCCCATTTATATGATCATGAAGGCAGCACTTAAGCTATTAATCGGCATTGATGGGATATCTGAAATTTTGTAGCAGGTTTTGCAAATATTACTTAGTGAAAAATTCTTATATATGCACATGGCCCCTATTTTTTCCCAACGGATCAAATCTATATGGATTAATTGTATTTTGTGCATTTTTCTATTGTGTCGAAATTCAGTAGCACAATTCAGGCTTAAAAATAGGAGAAATTCAATTAGCAGCATACAGAGAAAATTATATCTTCTTATCTAAATATAAGTAAGAATTTAGATTGAAGCACACTAATAAATAACCTAATTAAGAGATGGAGCAGATTGAATAAAAATTGTGGTGATATTTCTTGAGTTTAACCGCTCTTTTGAAGCAATATATAGGACTATTTTATTACATTACAGAGACAAAGCCGGCATGATATCCAAAACAATCAGGTAAAGTAAACAAAAGTTTATAATAAGTGGTCTGCCATGGTAGCAAATAACTGTGTGCCTCCACAAATATCAATACTGGGCTGTGCCCAGTCTTTTTTTCTTGTTTTATTTAATGGCATGGAAAAGATATTATGAATGCAGATGGGACAACAATCCTATATACCACCTGCAATGATCAAAAAATTCCAGGACAACAAAAACTGTATTATTGAAACTACTATTATTGTTATTATGTAGTATTAAATTGCAATTGTTTGATATTAATCAATTATTTGTTCAAACAATGAAAATCGTTAGAAGTCTGATATTCAAAACAGTAAAGTTTATTAAGAAATTAAAAAGCTAATTCTGAATTGTTTAGAAAAAAGTTTTAACTTGCGTGCATTGTGCCATTATGTTTTCGGGTTTTTCTTTGTAGATATATAAAGAAAACTGTCTTTAATTATATAATTATTTCAGCCGTATGGTTTAGATCACTATCTTGTTGGAATAACCAACTATTACGAAGACTTAATTTATCTATTGAACATTTCAACTTTTGGTTCATAATAGATTTGTGTTAGATTCATAGTTAAAAAAAAAAAAAAAATACCAAGCTCCCTACTCCAGAAGCAGCAACTGCAACTAATGTCTTACCCTTTAGAATTCAACGATGTATTGATTTTTCTTAAAATTAATCCCCCTTATATCCCAATATATTATATTTGGATTCGTACGTAAATAAAATTCGTTTCCGGAAATGGAAACGAAGTTTACAATTTTTTTCACTTAATATGATGAATGGGGAAACACAAGCTTAAATGTGCACTAACCTCCTGATCAAACCTTGTTATGCTGTGTGCATATAATAACTGTCGCGATTTGTAGCGAGTAACTTATTTTTTTACTGTTGGTCCGCAAAAGCTACAACGGTATTGATATATGTACGTATAATAATGTCGATAACGACATTTGTTCGTTGTTAGTTTGGAAAAGATTGATAGAAGCTAGTTTGGAACAGTGGATAAGTTAATAGACGCGATTCATTGATCAGTTTCAATTTGCCGTTTCTTATTATTTTGCGTACGAGATTTGCTTCTAAGGCACTCACAAAATACGATGATGGAAACGTTTTATTTTCTCGTAAAGCTGCTCTAATTGCAATTCAATTTTAAGGACCACAAAGTCTCTCTTTGGTTGCGCTGAAGCAGGAGGTAGTAATTCCTATTGTTTGGTCTCTTTTATTCATTGTTGGGTTTGTAGCACGGGAAATTTGTATAACATTTACTTTTGCATTAAAATCGCTCAGTCTGTCTTTTATTACTCGTACAAGAACTATGAAAACCATTTTCATAATGGTAGTGGATTTTTAATGATTTTTATGGGTTTGCAGTCATGTTGCATTTATATAATTAACAAAAGGGAACATTCGCAATAAAGTTGCGCAACGCATGGCCAAATGAACAAAAACTTTGTGCGTTAATTCAATAGGTAACCATACAAAAGTAACCACATGTTTTTTTAAAATAAATACGAATGAGTATGGCAGAAAACCAATCCAGACACAATACGATATATAATACGTAATAACATTCAGCAACAATTTGTTTGTTTAATTTGTTATGTTCGAAATCGTTTTTCAAATACAACGTAAGTACATCACACTAAGGATTCTAAATTGAGCAATTGTTTTCTTAGTAGAAATAAATTTTCCTTAGACAAGGGAGTGGCTATTTTGTATTCATGTTACATACATGTATATTTGTGCTAGTAAAGCAATTTTTTAGAATAATTTTGAAAAATTAGTTTTTCCAGTTTCTGGAAATAAAATAAATGAGCAGACCCGCATACATATATATGTGTGTATGTACATCTCTTATTCCATCCAATTTTAAAAAATTGCAGCAAAATGGAGTTGTTGATGCCGCATTATTATACAAATATGATGCAAACAGATTTTTTCTTTCCTGCTTACAGTAAATAAAACTCCGAACATTTCCATAAAGGTGTGCAAACCGGAAGACTTATCATAAAAGCTGCCACATGGCATATTTGGTAAATCGTTCGATAGTGAAGTACAGTAAATCGTACCTTTAAAAACTATAATTACATACATGTGCACAGCCATACATACATATGTATGTATGGGAATGAGAAGCATTCTACCAACTAACCACATATAAGTTGTAAAAAGTAAAGTGCATTCATACACCCCTATTTACATTTCACGTAGCGATTATTTTGACAATATCTGAGCTACGCGAGTTAAAGCTTTTATTACATAGTTGCATTCGCTATAAAAATAGTGCCCCTACTTTTTACATAACTTCACTGCCTTTCCGTGTCCTTAAATACTAAAGTTACTAAAAGATATTTCTTTGCTGCAGTGAACAAAACAGAGCAAATCTAAGCCATGTTATTAACATTAGTGTTCATTAACATAAGTGTTCATTAACATAAGTGTTCAGTTTTTTTATCTTTTTGTTTTGCTGGTTTACAAGGCTGGGAGCTATTTTTATTATCCTGTTCGGCTATTGTTAATTCATTCACATTTAGTTGATAAGTTAATGTTATCCTAGTAAAGCTTATTTAATGAAAAGTTAATATTAAGAGATAATTTTGAGGCTGATCGTGACTTAATATGTAATATCCTTAAAACTGATTTTACCTCACGACTACCCTCTACCGTAACTCTGCAGCTGTGACTTTATGCTAATTTTGTTTTAATGCGTGACAGTGACTCATTAGGTAATGAAAACTTTGAAATATGTATATGGGCGTGTAATCTTTATTTATTATTATTCGGCATATTTTATACTGTTCGGTATACGTTTTAAATCATTTCTTATTACGCATTGCTAATTAGAAATATAGAAAACAGTTGTAAATGATCAATTTAAAAGCTTAATTAAATACATACATATGTATGTATGTAAATGCTTTTACGTTTTCCGTGCTTTATATTTACTGCATTTTGTTGAATAAATTATTGCAGCAACGGAGAAGTTTTGATAAAAGAAAATGAAAAGTAAATTCATACATATGTATGTATGAATGTTTTTCTACCCATACATATATATATACATATATGTATGGATGCACATATGGATATATGCACATATCTATGTATGTATATGCGCATATGTATTAAAAAAAAGGCTGCCAGATTAGGTGCGAACTAAGATATATTTTCAAGAGTATATGTACATATTTCGCATATTTAAAGAGTTTCTTCAAACTGATGTCAGTGTGTCGCTACCTTTCCGCCACAAAAATAGAATATTAACAATTTGAGTTTTCCGTAGAGTTAATTATGCCAATTTACATTCAGTTGTACATACTATGTGCACATTTATTTTGATAAAATAAAGAACTTTCGTATTATATGATTAAAAAACTATAGTAACCATTCATACCTCATAAAATATAAACTGCACATCAAGAAAAGTCGTCTAAATGCAGCAATGAGATTAACAATTTCTTTCATGAATTCACATTTACATGGCAATGTTATATGTATTCCAGCATACCAAATGGCAATCAAACTACTGTATAACTTAATAATAGGCTTATGTATGGATGTAAATATATGTATATACATAAATTACAGTATTAATATTGATTAATTATATGGTCAGAATTTGAATACGTAAACCGTTTTAAATATTGCTGGAGAAGCGATTATTACATACAATTTTTTCTACTTTATCAAGTAAAAAAATTTTGGAAGAGAAACAATAAAAGTAAAAGCAGGCCAATAAAAGAAAATAATTATTAATGTCCAAGTGAAATTGATAAAGTTCAAGATTTTAGTACAGGTGCTCTAAATAACAGTTCGATTGAGGAAAAGATGTCTGAATACTATGAAATTGCGAAATTTTTTTTCTTGGTTTTGCAATAGGTTTTTAGCGATTTAATCTATTAACTAAATAATATGTGTATGCGTATTATTGCAATTTTTATGCAAGAAATATTGAATTATTAAATAGCCTTTTTGGGGTTTTTGAGAAAATAGTGAAGACTCTAATATACTGTTGCGAGACTACATCATTATTGCGTAAATTACTGAGCAATAAACTTATGCATATGTATATAAACAATTTTTTTTTTTGAGATTCTACTGATTATTTTTGGGCATTTGAATTTTGTTCTGTATTTGCGTTCTGCGTCCATTTTTTGCGTCCATTGCGTTTTGTTCTTACAATATTTCGACTTTTTTTTATTTTTATAGGTAATCAGGTATGTGATGGAAAACGATCGTTTTGAAAATACAAATCAATTCTAAAAACGATATAGATGTGATGAATTTTGATTGGTTTCATATTCCAATTTTTGCTTCATTCCATTTTATTTTTTAAAAAAGGTTACAACAATACCTAAGAAATACTAGTCTGCATTTGTTTTAACGACAAATTCAAACACATAAAAATTAACATTTTATAATTATTTTTAAATAAAAGTGTTTGAAATAAAAAAAAGGTAAATGGCGTTTGTTATTGCAGCAGCTTTAGTTACAATGGATGTACATATTTTTTTTTATTATTTTTATATAGATTTATTCAATGCTACCGACTAAATAAAGAAGGCTTTATAATGATTTTGAATTTAATTGGACAGAGCTATATGAAGACATCAATACCACTTACACTGCAAATGGCGGCTGCTTTAAGATTTTTTGCAGAAGCCCCCTTCCAAAGATCTGTTGGAAATGATACGCATATTTCAATGCATCGAACAACAGTTTCAAAACTACTGACAAAACTTCTACATTGCTTAGAAAAAAAAAACTTTGTAAAAAAGTGATTAAAATAAAATCGACAGATGAAGATTTGAAAACATCAAAAAATGTTTTTTATGAAAAGGATGGTATACCAGGTATTGTTGGATGTATAGACGGAACACATATTTCAATTAAAAGGCCAACCAATGAGGAATACCTTTACTTTAGTAGAAATGGCTATCACATCATAAATGCCATGATTGTAAGTATTTGGTTTTATTAGGTGGATACAATTTCGATTAAAATATTTATATTTAGATATGTGATTATAAAACAAATATTAAGAGTGTTGATGCCACAAGACCTGGATCAAGCCACGAAAATAGATGAAAATGATGAAATATGATCGTAGTTATTAGCTGATCCGGATATGCCCTCGAAACATTTTTTATGACGCCTTACAGGTCTCCAAACACAATTTACCACCAAACTTTTAATAGAAAATATTCCTCAGCAAGAAATGTTGTGGAAAGGACCATTGGAATATTAAAGAGTAGGTTGAGATGCTTTGGTATTCACCATCAAAGGTTCTTCAAATTATTAATATCTGTTGTGCCTTGCATAATCTGTGTAACTATTTACAACTTGAAAATGTTGCTGAAATTCCGCAAGAAATAGATGACGATGACACTGCAGCACATGAGGAAAATAATGAACAGGACGATGAAACTATTCAAGGAAATATCGTTGTAGTAAGAAATAATATTGCTAATAGTTTATCTTCAAGATATAAATATAAAACACTATTTTAAACACAAAACAATTTACTTTTATTAATGGCATAATAGTAACAAAAAAATTCATTCATTCATGCAAAAAAGGTAAGCTGCTTTCCAACTTATCCATATCCTCAAATCATTAAATTTAGTTTACTTATCCATATTTATAAAACAAATTTTTTAAGCTACCTTTTTTCATCCAGTTAAATCATGTATTGGCGGACTTAAACTATTCAGTTCCTTAACTAAATCCTTCCACAAATTCTCCACACCTATTTTATCACTTCGTGTGAATCCTCTGGCCAATTCCAAATGATTTTGCATAAATTCGATTAATGCATTTTCTTGTTTTGAATTTTTGTGCATTTCACTTAAATACGTATTAAGATTATTATACGTACATATATACGTAATTGTAATTTTTTTTTTTTTTCTAGAAAACAGACTTGCCACAATCTTGATTTAAAAACATATTTAAACTCATTCAATTGTTTTTCATCATATATCAAAACAATTGCGTTTTACTTGAAACAAAATGGAATTTGAAATCAATAAGACAAAACGATGTTGCCAAATGCATCACACCTTTGATTGATATTAAATCGTTTTTATGGCTTAATCGTTTTTCATCACATACCTGAATATTATTTTGTATTTCCGCAAATTTCAATGATAAACTTTATCTTTATATGCATGTGTGTGTTGGGGTATGTGAATACGTAATTATACCAGAAGGTCTTTTTTATACTTAATGCGTGTAAGTATTCATGTATATATGCTAGCTTGCACTATTGTATGCATGAGTGTGTATATGGTACCGATTTAATTTTAATAAGCACACATATACATACATATGGATGTTTGTACATAATAGAAATGTTTTTAAATGAACATATGTGCATTTGTACGTACACATGGGTATGCGTACGCACATTTGAATTCCTATTATGCTTTGAATTTGTTTTAGTTAAATTTTATAAAAACAAGGTGTACTTACATACACAAAGATATGTTCTTAAAAATAAAATCTGGTGTTCTGTGAAAATTTTGGGAACCGGACAGTTATGAAAACTTACTGAGTTATTCTGGGGTAAGATTGTTAGAAAAATTTCTAACTATAGAAAGAAAAAACTCAATCAGATGCTTTAAATGCCCAATTTCGATTTGGCCTATTTTGTAATTCCTAATTACAAAATTACTTATTTCCCGATTTTTAAATATTAAAAATTACATGCGTTTTAAAGTCTTACAAACATAAATAAATAAATAAATATTAATTTATTGATGCTAAAGATTCGCGGACGAAGGCAGGCCGATGTATGTATGCACATATGTAAGTACGTTTCTACTTTCCCAACTGACATCAGGGTAGCAACTCTAGAAGTTGGACCAAATGAATACTTTGTTAACACATATTAAATCAGTTAATTTTGTTTATAAAATTTTTGCTAAATTGTTGCTCACCATTTTTCGTTTTTGTTATAATTCAGTACTCTACCGAACTTTAATTATAGAACAGTAAAAAGTATACGTATGTGTGATGTATTCTGTGCGATTCGACCTTCAGAAATAATTTCAACTGAACCAAGAAAGCAATGTAGGCTTATTTAAAGTAGAGATACCCACTTGGAGTAAGTTTTAATATCTGTTATGTGTATGTGTAGCTGGGAAAGCACGATTAAATTTTTTAAATAAATGACTCAGTTAATTACAATTAAAAATACTGAAGGAATTGAAAGGTTTTTTTTTATTGCACACATAAAAAATAAATGAATCATTTTGAAGTGCGCTGCCGGATTTTTTGCTTTTATAAAACATTTAAACGCAAATGGTAAAATGGACTTTATTAAAAAAAGGAACAAATTTAAAGATACAACAGTATTTGCTTTTATATAAAGGCAAGAGGAAAGATTTTTAATACACGTACGACTTATGTAGGACATTGAATCATAATATTTAGTTTTATGCGGTATGTTCAGTTAGTGGTATCGCAATTGTGAATTTCACTAATCAATGGGTTCACAATAGCACATGTATGCATAAGAAATATTACTAAAGGCGATGTTCCCGTATCCTATAGTGTTGTCACACCTAAAGTTAAAACTTGGTTTCAACTTAAAACCTACAAACTGATTTTGTGTTCACATACAATTTTTATAAAATCAGGTTTTATAATATAGTTTGTCAAATAAATTTGTTAATGATAAAACAAATTTTTTGAGTAAATAAGTGTGTTTGTTATAAATATTCTTCCCACATTTATTTGACAAACTGCACAACAGCTGTTATTGTTTATATGTGTTAAAAATGTGTTTTAAAATTGAAATGATTTTACATTTTGTGAATGTGAATGAATTATCAGCTGTTTTCAATCTTTCTAACTTGGTAGCACTGAATATGTACTGTATAAAACAAGGTTATATTTCATAAAATCTGCTTTAAACCAATTCAAAAGAGGTTTTAAAATGGTTTTATCAGAATTATTTTGTATGGTAAAACCAGGTTTTAAAGATTGCTTTTAAAGTTAAAACCAAATTTTGTTTTAAAACCAGGTTTTATCCTCAGTGTGAAAACACTACTACACAGCCGTACGATTCATTCAGAATCGTTTTTATTCAAAATTGTGCAAAACAATTTTTTAAAGTAAAATCTAATTGAAGTAAATGCAAATGAATGTAAATTGTCATATTATGAAAATTTTTATAAAGCTGACATTTTTAGGGCACACTATCGTAATTTTTCAGCATAGATGCCATATTTAGGAAATAGTTGTACGCAGGATGTTTATCAAGACCTTCAGAGAGCATTTTAACTTTTGCAAACACTATGCTTTAAAACTTCAACGTTTATTACAAAGTAGCTGGCGCGGCAAACGTTGTTTTGCCTTCAAAGTTTATTTTCACTGAAAGTCTGGTTCCGTCGCAAAATTTTGATGGTTTGATGCTTCGAAGAACAATGATAGCTGCACTTAACCGATTGAAAGTTACTTTTTTCAAATATTCAAGTTAAAACTTTAGCTCTCGTTTGGTGAAATAGTATTTATTCTTATGGCTGCGAAGCAGAAGCTTTATTAATTACTGAAGTGAATTGTCATAGATGTACGTAATTTTAATTGTAAGTATGTAAATGATATGGAAGGCGTTATAACATCCGTTGGCAATTGCACCTCATTTGACACTTGAAGGAAAAGTAGTGCAATATCAATATAAAAATGTAATTGTGTTGATAATAATAAAAATAATAATAATAATAATAATAATAATAATAAAATTGTTTCAGAATGTTTTTGTGCATCAACACTTTTTAAAGATACTAAAACTGAACGCAGATTAATTATAATTTAAGGTAAAATGGGGCGAAAAGAGGGATTTGGTATTAAAAAAATTTATGGCTACCTTACCCGAAGCTAAAAAGTATATAAAACTTTAAATATATATTACAAAAAAAAGTATTTTATATAGCAAACATTGTTAGTTGCATAAGTATCTGAATTAAAAAAATGAGGGCGGTGAAGTGGGCGAGGTTCATAGTTATATAGCGACTTTAACAGTATAAAGAGCAATATATTACCAAATAAAAAAATCCGTTGGATGGAACCAATTTGTACAGAGAACAAAAAGTTTAAAACTTTCAAACAACATTTTGCGTGAAAGGGGCAAAAATAAAGAATATAAAAAATTGCAAATAACAAGTTTTCTTTTTTGATTTTATTAGGTTTTCTTCTTAATTACATAAATGGATTTCTTATTGATTTCATTAGGTCATCTTATTAATTTTTTTAAAAAGGTTTTTTTTTATTGATTTCATTAGGTTGCCTTCTTGATTTTTTCAAAAAGGTTTTCCTCGTTAGAGCACTTCAGCATTTAAATGTGAATAAATCTTTTGTGTCTCGTACCATTGCTCGTTACCGTGATACTGGTAGCGTAGTCCGACGTCAAGGAAGTGGATGGAAGAAAACAGCAACATCAGCAGAAATGGTGCGAAAAGTAAAGAAGCGACTTGATTGAAATCTGCGTCGCAGTGACCGAAAAATGGCTCGTGAGCTGAACATATCGCAATATTCCATTCGGCAAATATTGAAAAATGAGCTCGGCGTAAAGCCATTGACATTTCAAAAAGTGCAAGAACTTACACCGCAACAGAAAGAAAATAGACTCAAAAGAGCCAAAGGGTTGCTTCGCTTGGCCGCAAGTGGTGAACTGCCGAATTTTGGGTTTCTCCGATGAGAAAACATTCGTTGTCCAGCACTTTGTAAACAAACAAAATGATCGTGTTTACTTGCCAACATTCGGGCAGTGTGTGACGTTTTCATTGGCCGTTTAAAGGCCATAATTCGTGCCAAAGGTGGCTAATTCGAACAAATCTAAACTTATACTAAAATTTGAGGCTATTTCCGACAATTTTTGCTTTCATTCAAAATTTTTTAAAAAAAATGAAAAAATTGTGGCGTTTTACTTTGTTGCAGTTTTTTACCTCACCCTGTATATAATGTGTATACAATTTGAAGTAAATCTGTTTAAAATTATATGGGAGCAATTACATAATTTTAAAAAAGTCGAAAAAAGTACCCTATTAATCATGCCAAAATATCAGTTAAATGGTGTGAAAATTTCAGGAAGATGGGTCCAGAGGTTTAGTCTCCTATAAGGTACAAACCAACAAATAAACAAACACACATTCCGTTTTATATATGTATATAGATAAATACAAGTTATAATAAATTTGGTTGAATGAATATGGCCATTGTACAAGAAAGAGAATGATGGCTTAAAGACGCTACTTGAGAAATACAATCTGTGTATACATATATAGTCTATTCCGATTAATTTTACTGAGATTTCTGTTAATTACTTAGAAACATAAAGCTTTATGGAACTTGTTTTTTAAGTAGAAAACGGATATATTTGCATCAAAATATAAACATTCACAACTTTTCTTCAATGTTCACGTTAGCAATTTTCATTGGTTATAATCGATATTTGATAACTGATTTATTGTCACGTGGAAATTTGCATTCATAACTGTTAACTTTTATTAGTAACAGCAACCTGTGGCAGCTCCTGTAAACAGAATTAGAGTTAGAAAGTCAGAAAAAATTTTAATACAACAAATGTGATTGATACAGTATGAATTAATTTGGTACCCCCATAAACTGTATTCAATTTATTTATTTTGGTGGGAAAGAAATCTATTTACCTTTTGTTACTGTTTAAAAGAAAATTCTCTATGCATGTTTGTCTGTAGATGTAAAATTATAAATCTAGAGGACACTAGTAGTTTGATTGGCTTTCATTTTCTTTGTTAGTAGATGAAACTTAACAAAGTGAAATGTAGAGAGAAATAAAACAAAATTGTCGTTTGGGCTTATTTCAGTAATAATGAAAGAAAAAAAGCCATTCTGATTTGATTTTCGTTATATATGTACCTAATTGCATGTGTACATAAGATTGTTTTTAATTCTGCAATAAAACGAATGTATAGGAAATTATTGAAGACTACTTTGTTAATAATAAAGTATTAAAACGGATTTCAATAATAAGAACATGATGCGGACTTCCCCTCTTTGTAAAAAATAATTTTGAATAAGTTTGTATGAAGTTTCAAGTCCTACTAAGTGATTCAAAGATAAAATATGATTTAAAATATAAAAGAAAATATAAATTCCCTACTCTTAGGAACTAACTTTTGTGAGATCATTGCACAATTCTCTGATCTCTATTTGGCTTCGGTCACATGTGTGTATAGTTGTAGGTCAGAACCAATAATAATTGAACGTTTTATACAGGGTTTCAGCCGGGCACTTTGTTTATAATTTTTTATTAAATGAAAATATCTTATATTAATAAATGCTCCATTTACTGCCCCAATTATGTATGAAATACAATAGCCGATAAATGGCCGTCTCTGTTACGACCTCTTTTTGGACATTTTTCATTACAAATTAGAAACATGTTGTAGTACACTTTTTTCATAGTATTTAAATTCGTTAGGGCTACAAGGCATTCAAACTTGCCATGCCATCAATTTTCTTTTTTATGTGTTCGTTTTTCTCTGTCATACCTAATTTGCTTAAATAAAAAATTAGATTGTATTTTTTACTGATACAGTTATTTGCCGTTTTAAATGATTTTATTGACTTTCTTTTGAAAGTATATTCGCTTGCGATAACCCTGGTATGAATTCCCCTAGTATAAATGGTGTGCAAATAAAGTTAGCCCCAAGGCGAATTGATTAACACGTGACAACAACAACGCAAGTGTTTTTTGATGGGTATACGGATATATATGCGCATTGTTGCCAGTTTTGTGTATTTGCCTTCAAATACAGGATTTGTATTAGTAATTGGGGATTATAGTTGTATTACATAATAATGTAATATATTAGAGATAAAACAATATAAGTTATATTGGTAGTTTTTATTTTAAAACTTGTTCAAGAAGTGAATAAAAGTGTGAAAACAAAATTTAATGTAGGGTGTCCGCCAGGAAGGTTTGTTTTGACACCATTTTGGTAAACAATAGTATTGACAATTTATATTTGGTAGTAGAGAAGTAGGCACAAGAAAACTTTTTATTGAAAAATATTCGATAAACCAACGAGTTTTAATCGATTACTGTGGCAGTGAGAAAGTTACATGAAATTTTTAAAAGAAACAATGTGCCAACAAGAAGCACTATTTATAATGTAATAAATGATTTAAAGACTAAAAAACACAAGCATGGACCATGATATACTTCAAGATCCGCTGAACCGTTACTGCTGCTCAAGAATGTGTTTAAAGTTATCCTTCAAATTCAATTCGGGACCGTGCACAAGATCATGTGTGTGAAGTTAAATTTCGAAATTTATCACCCCGGACACAAACCACATGCTTTAACAGACTTCTGTTAAGGTATTAACATAGCTCTGTTATGCTTGTAATTCAGGGAGTGCACATTCTAAATGGAATTCTGACCATATTTATTAATGGAATGAAAAAATTGATGCCGGGAAAAGTGGGCGACTCCATGTAGTTTGCAATAACACAAGAATCCATTAAAAACACGCACCAGCACATACGTTTTTTACACATAGAAGTTATACAAATTCTTGGGGAAAAAGTCCAAATTCCAGGAGAACGGGAGGGTGTGGGCACCTGGAAATTTTTTTAAATAATAACTTTTAGGTCCTCTGACGATACCTAATCACCAGAATATCCAACATTTGGAATTTTAATTAATTTTTTTCCATTTTATTGAATTTTCAAATTTGGAATTCCACTAAAGGATGAATTCCAGGAGAACGGGAGGGTGTGGGCACCTGGAAATTTTTTTAAATAATAACTTTTAGGTCCTCTGACGATACCTAATCACCAGAATATCCAACATTTGGAATTTTAATTAATTTTTTTCCATTTTATTGAATTTTCAAATTTGGAATTCCACTAAAGGATGAATTCCAGGAGAACGGGAGGGTGTGGGCACCTGGAAATTTTTTTAAATAATAACTTTTAGGTCCTCTGACGATACCTAATCACCAGAATATCCAACATTTGGAATTTTGATTCATTTTTTTCCATTTTATTGAATTTTCAAATTTGGAATTCCACTAAAGGATGAATTCCAGGAGAACGGGAGGGTGTGGGCACCTGGAAATTTTTTTAAATAATAACTTTTAGGTCCTCTGACGATACCTAATCACCAGAATATCCAACATTTGGAATTTTAATTAATTTTTTTCCATTTTATTGAATTTTCAAATTTGGAATTCCACTAAAGGATGAATTCCAGGAGAACGGGAGGGTGTGGGCACCTGGAAATTTTTTTAAATAATAACTTTTAGGTCCTCTGACGATACCTAATCACCAGAATATCCAACATTTGGAATTTTAATTAATTTTTTTCCATTTTATTGAATTTTCAAATTTGGAATTCCACTAAAGGATGAATTCCAGGAGAACGGGAGGGTGTGGGCACCTGGAAATTTTTTTAAATAATAACTTTTAGGTCCTCTGACGATACCTAATCACCAGAATATCCAACATTTGGAATTTTAATTAATTTTTTTCCATTTTATTGAATTTTCAAATTTGGAATTCCACTAAAGGATGAATTCCAGGAGAACGGGAGGGTGTGGGCACCTGGAAATTTTTTTAAATAATAACTTTTAGGTCCTCTGACGATATCTAATCACCAGAATATCTAACATTTGGAATTTTGATTAATTTTTTTCCATTTTTATATGCATTTTAAAAAATTTCTTTAAAATTACACGTGGCACTGTTAAATATTTACGTAAATCTGGGTGTTAAAATAACTCACAAAATGTTGATTTCTGTTGTTTCATTGAAACAAGAATGGTCGCAAATATAGCAGTAAAATTCTGATTTTCCACCCTTATTCACTTATTTTGTCTATTGTGTTATAACTTCATTTCATAGTTTTATATATAGATCCGATATTAGATTTTAGAAAAAAATAGAATAAAGAATGCCATAAAAGTCAAATGTAGAATAAATTCATAATCATAACTTCAAATCATTCTTTCGATTTAATGTTTTAGAGAAAACTTAGTAGCAAAGTGTGCTACATATTCCACCGTTGCTTTACATGTACAAAAGAAGTCAACAAAAGTTCTTTTTTATTTCTCTAACTTAAATCTCATCTACTGTAAATGTTAACAAACAAATAAAACATACATCTTTACTTCACAAAACAGCATTATACTTGAGTAATGCCCAATATGTTAATGTTTCATTTCTAACAGCAGCCTTTGAGAGCGCAATTTTTTACAAAAGAAAAAAGCCGTCTGGTATTAAAAAAAATCCCCTTGCAATAACAAAGACCATTACTATGTAATGATCAACAACTTGTGAATTAGGGTGTTTTCACATTAGCCCACCGACACGACATCAGCACGGCACCGATACTGGCGCAATTTTTCCAAAGTTATTGTGTGTCGTTCAAAGAAATATCATGAGTATCAAACTATATTTGCTTTTTTTGTTATATTAAAAAAAAAAAGAACAATAAACCAACCAAAAAAAAAAAAACCAAACAAGGAAAGACAGTTGTGGGTGCATCCAAATATAAAAGTGTGGTATTTAGAGGATTCCATATCCGTCATCTATAAATGGAAATATTTCGTCTTAGCTTTTGTCACGCCGAATTCCATTTTTATTATTTTATTCATTAGCTTTATCGCCGTGTCGGCTAATGTGAAAACGCACGTATACTTACAAAACCATGTGCAAATGCATACGCACGTGTAATTTTAACATATTTTTTTATGTGATCAACAACTTGTGAATTAAGGCGTTTCTGATTTTCCGTGCTGATGTCGTGTCGGTGAGGCTAATGTGAAAACACCCTAATTCACAAGTTGTTGATCATTACATAGTAATGGTCTTTGTTATTGCAAGGGGATTTTTTTTAATACCAGACGGCTTTTTTCTTTTGTAAAAAATTGCGCTCTCAAAGGCTGCTGTTAGAAATGAAACATTAACATATTGGGCAATACTCAAGTATAATGCTGTTTTGTGAAGTAAAGATGTATGTTTTATTTGTTTGTTAACATTTACAGTAGATGAGATTTAAGTTAGAGAAATAAAAAAGAACTTTTGTTGACTTCTTTTGTACATGTAAAGCAACGGTGGAATATGTAGCACACTTTGCTACTAAGTTTTCTCTAAAACATTAAATCGAAAGAATGATTTGAAGTTATGATTATGAATTTATTCTACATTTGACTTTTATGGCATTCTTTATTCTATTTTTTTCTAAAATCTAATATCGGATCTATATATAAAACTATGAAATGAAGTTATAACACAATAGACAAAATAAGTGAATAAGGGTGGAAAATCAGAATTTTACTGCTATATTTGCGACCATTCTTGTTTCAATGAAACAACAGAAATCAACATTTTGTGAGTTATTTTAACACCCAGATTTACGTAAATATTTAACAGTGCCACGTGTAATTTTAAAGAAATTTTTTAAAATGCATATAAAAATGGAAAAAAATTAATCAAAATTCCAAATGTTAGATATTCTGGTGATTAGGTATCGTCAGAGGACCTAAAAGTTATTATTTAAAAAAATTTCCAGGTTCCCACACCCTCCCGTTCTCCTGGAATTCATCCTTTAGTGGAATTCCAAATTTGAAAATTCAATAAAATGGAAAAAAATTAATTAAAATTCCAAATGTTGGATATTCTGGTGATTAGGTATCGTCAGAGGACCTAAAAGTTATTATTTAAAAAAATTTCCAGGTGCCCACACCCTCCCGTTCTCCTGGAATTCATCCTTTAGTGGAATTCCAAATTTGAAAATTCAATAAAATGGAAAAAAATTAATTAAAATTCCAAATGTTGGATATTCTGGTGATTAGGTATCGTCAGAGGACCTAAAAGTTATTATTTAAAAAAATTTCCAGGTGCCCACACCCTCCCGTTCTCCTGGAATTCATCCTTTAGTGGAATTCCAAATTTGAAAATTCAATAAAATGGAAAAAAATGAATCAAAATTCCAAATGTTGGATATTCTGGTGATTAGGTATCGTCAGAGGACCTAAAAGTTATTATTTAAAAAAATTTCCAGGTGCCCACACCCTCCCGTTCTCCTGGAATTCATCCTTTAGTGGAATTCCAAATTTGAAAATTCAATAAAATGGAAAAAAATTAATTAAAATTCCAAATGTTGGATATTCTGGTGATTAGGTATCGTCAGAGGACCTAAAAGTTATTATTTAAAAAAATTTCCAGGTGCCCACACCCTCCCGTTCTCCTGGAATTCATCCTTTAGTGGAATTCCAAATTTGAAAATTCAATAAAATGGAAAAAAATTAATTAAAATTCCAAATGTTGGATATTCTGGTGATTAGGTATCGTCAGAGGACCTAAAAGTTATTATTTAAAAAAATTTCCAGGTGCCCACACCCTCCCGTTCTCCTGGAATTTGGACTTTTTCCCCAAGAATTTGTATAACTTCTATGTGTAAAAAACGTATGTGCTGGTGCGTGTTTTTAATGGATTCTTGTGTTATTGCAAACTACATGGAGTCGCCCACTTTTCCCGGCATCAATTTTTTCATTCCATTAATAAATATGGTCAGAATTCCATTTAGAATGTGCACTCCCTGAATTACAAGCATAACAGAGCTATGTTATTACCTTAACAGAAGTCTGTTAAA
Source organism: Ormia ochracea (assembly GCA_963402855.1). Lineage (NCBI taxonomy): Eukaryota > Metazoa > Arthropoda > Insecta > Diptera > Tachinidae > Ormia > Ormia ochracea. The sequence goes on from OY727108.1 coordinate 30,495,386, forward strand.
GCATGTGGTTTGTGTCCGGGGTGATAAATTTCGAAATTTAACTTCACACACATCACAAGATCTGGGTATTAAAAGAACAACTTGCACAAAATTTTGTACAAGGACTTGCATTTGTTTCCATTTAAGATTCAGTTAAAAAAAGAACTTATTCCTACAACCCATTCATGCTGCAGTAAATATGCCAATAGGATGTTACAGCTCGCCCATAACCACGCCAATTTTCTTGAAAGAATCATAATGAGTGACGAGTCTCATTTTCATTTGAATGGATATGTGAATAAACAGTATATAGTAGTCGGTTCTGGGAAATGAAACACCTTCAAAATATTTATCAGTCACTTTTGCTGTCGCTTTTTAAACCAAATAAACAACATAAACAAATAAAATTGCCATTTACTTTTTCATTTCTTAATTTTTGTTTATTTACCAAGTTTTCAGATTATTTAAAAAATTTTCCAATTACATGACATCGTGTGCATTTTAAATTTTTTCTTTTTTTTTTTTTAATACAAACTAGTTATCACACTTTCTACTTGTGGTACTTTCAAGGTGGTCTTCTGTAGTTGAAGGAAATTATTTTTTATTCCTTTCATTTTGTTAATTTTCTAAAACTTTTTCTGGCAATATGGCAATATCTGCTGAAAAAATAGGATAGTGTGGCATCGTTTTGGTATGATTGGATGGTACCGGCGATGCCATTTTGATGAAATTTTTTAAGAAAGGAGGTACTACTAAAAGATTTTCATGTGAATAAATCGTACAAGTATATAGGAGAGTGAGATATGGCCTTTAGAATGCACACGGATCAGTTAAACCCTACAAATAACCAATAAAAAATAAATCAAAAAAAATTTAATTTAGTTTGTGGAAGCAACAGGGGATTTTATTAATTTCCATAAAGAAAATAAAATGCAATATTTATTTAATGTGGGAAATCGAAAGAAATACCACTCTGCAACACGTTAGTCGTCATTCGTCGTGGTAATGTGAATGCACATGTACCTGTCGTTACAGTGGTGCACTTCACTGGTGTATTCCTTTCCAAAAATTTATCGGTCGTCGCATTTGTTTTTAGTGTATGTTCAGACATGTTTATATTAGTTTCTGACCGGTTTTTCGTTTCCGACGTGTTTTCTTTCTACGAAGCAATAAATAATAGATTACCACTAAAAACGGCCTCGCTGCTACACCGTCATTATTGTATTAAATTGTTACAAGCGCGTCCAAACATATCGTTGGCGTTTCTTCTAGTGCTCCTACGCACTATCTTTCTTGTGCTTTTTCTAAATATTTATGAACATAAATCGAAACTCAAATCGAGTTTTTAAAAACATATTGTTTTTTTAAATGAAGTTTAAATTTTTATTAAAAAAAATATAAAAAAATTAATTGTATGCTCGCTTGATACCTCATTTCAAACAAAAGTTTACTTGCTTTTCCCTTAACAACATTAGTATTTAAGATAGATTTCTTTTCCACACAAACACAAATACAAGCACACATTTAAACCAAAATTGAGAGTAAAATAAAATTAAAAAACCGGTTGTTTATGGTATTGAAAAAAGAATATTTAAAATGAAATATGTATTCGCTGCCGTATGCGCTTATAATGTATCAAGAAACAACAGCGACAAACAATAATTTTCGCCTTAAATATCAAGTTGCCGATATTAAGGTAACAAGTTGTTGCCTCCGCAGTTTCGGTAGAAACTAATCTGGTTTTCTAAATATTTTTTTGTTTATGTCTCACACACATGACAAAATAAGCAATAATAAAAATGAAAGAAACGAAGATTTTTTGGTAGGTACGAACGTGTGTCGTCTTTATTTTCCAGTGTTGCCATTTTGCCAATGCTGCATGTTTTCATATAATAGAGAACGAAGTTGTTACGGAGTAAAATAAGGACTTTTTCTACAAAAAAAAAAAAAAAAAAAAAAAAAGCAACAGTACACTCAAAAAGTATTGCGTTTTCTTTTGTAAAAATGCTGCACTTTTTGCCCCCAAGAAATCGACAGGGCAGAAAATAGCCTGTAAAACAGATTGCTTGCTTTTATTCTTACACAGCATTATCAGACAATGTTTAAAAAAGTCTTTTGAGTCGAAAGAGTCAGAAAATTAGATTTTAATAAGTATTTTCATATTTTTATATTATTATATTAAAAAAAAATTTGTTTCTCAAGCATATAAATTAGCAATCTGGCAACTGAACATTTTTGTTTACATATTCCATAAAATGTACATCTGCTTTTTAAAAAAAAGTCAAAGCATTTTTTTCTAAATGAAAATAAAATAAACGAAATGAAATATAAATAAAAAAATGTAATTTTCACAAGGCGGGCAAAACATTTTAAAAAGCATCTTTCACAGGGCAAACTTCTATACTGCAGTGCACCCTTGGTGGGATCTGTCACGAAAAATTTATTGCAATAATTGAAAAACACAAACAATTAAACTATTCGTCTCTATAATGCGGTAAACCACAGAATTTGGCATTTCGTATTTGATGAAAATTGATTAAATAGGTTCTTCGGCGCCCTCATGTGTTTTTTGAAATAGTCAATATTTTGCGATTCCTAAGAAAAGTTGTAAAATATCGAAATTTTTGTATTGACTAATCCATTTGCCATTTTTTTGTTTTGTATCAGGCACTTTTTATGCGTTAGCCTGGTAACACGGTGCTCAACCAGAACAATTTAAGCATGTACTACAAGGTGTCAGAGTTAGAATTAGAGCTGTAATATCATTGTTTTATATTGTCAGCACCACGTGCAAGGTAAAGCCAGAAGGAGTAAGAGGTGTACACGTCAGCTGAAACCCCGAAAATACCTAATTAAAAATTAATCACAAAATTTAAATTTAGTTTGTAAAAGCAACTGGCCATTTTCTATAAATAAAATAATTAAAGTGAAATAAATTAAAAACTCTTGTCTCATCACATTTAGTTTTCGGATCGTAATAGACAGCAACCGCGCGTATAAATTTTTAACTAATGGCGTTTTCTTTTCTACAAAAAAAGGCAACACTACCCGCAGGGAGGGCAATTTTGTGTTCTTTTCTCGAAAATGCATTGCCCTGTGAAAGGGTTGCGTGTTCTTTTCTAAAAAATGTTGCCCTTTCGCAGTGCAAAAGGCATTGCACTTTTGCCCTGAACAAATCAACAAGGCAGAAATTGCCTTGTAAAACAAATGGTTTTTATTCTTGCACAGCGTTACCAGAAAATGTTCAAAAAAAGTCTTTTGAGTTGAAAGTGTCACAAAATTAGATTTTAATAATTATTTTTATATTTTGTATCATATAAAACAAACAAAAGAACACTATGCGGCTGCTTATTTGTATGAGATATTAAAAAAAAAAATATTGGTTTTCTCAAGCAGATGAATTAGCAATCTGGCAACTGATCATTTTTGTATACACATTTCATAAAATATACAGAAAATGTTTGTTTTTCAGCTGTAAAAAAAAGGCATTGCACTCTTTTCTAATTTGTGTTCTTTTCTCGTTGTATAAAAAATTGCACTTTCACAGGGCGGGCAATGCATTTTAAAAAGGCACCTTTTCACAGGGCGACATTTTTAATGTAGAAAAGAAAACGCCATAAGAACCTTTCACATAACTATTTATATATTTTTATTTACAACTGGTACTAAGGTTATTGCAAATAGGAGTGTTTACTTTTCGTGATGATAATTCTCGACCAAATTTATGCTTAAATATATATTTTACAGCTTGATATTCTCAAAATCAGATGGTTTAAATTTACTAGCGTATGTGGAATGCGTATCTGTCAAATTGTACGCTTACAGTGACCGTGATTAGTACGGTCATTTGTACATGTTTTTGTGATATTACTAAAGATATATGGGTGTTTGTGAAAATGAATATTTATATATTGGCTTAAGGATTTAAGATTGCTGCTGGTACCACATTTTTGCTTTGTTTGTATGGTTTCACAACAACGTTACACATGCATATGATTACATATACGTTTACGTATATATGGATATGTGTGTATTTTTTTTTTGTAATTGTAGAAATGCACCGCTTGGTTTGGTGTCCAAATGTTGGATTTTAAATATCGCTAACTTAAACAAGAATATTTCTGAGAAACAAATAAAAAATACATTCAACATCCATATTTACTTATATATACACTTATGTGTGCGAGTGTATGTTTGTACATACGAATACCCAATGAAGACCAAATATCGTCAAAACAAAATACAAAAGCAACCCAGAAAGAGAAGAAGAATAACAGCAATAAAAACGGGTTGTTTTTAACAACCATATTTATGCGTTTTCATTACAAACTGGTTTTTTAATACCAAAAAAGTTTTAAAGAAAAGAAATTAAATAAGAATAGTAAAGTAAAAACACAATATTTCCTGTTTTTGATTTGCCTTTTGTTTCTCTTGCCATTGTTTTTACAATTTCGAATTGAAACGATACAACGAAAATACAAATCACCTTTTGGTATAAATGTGGAAAATTGTTTTTCCTACGATTTTTGCTTTGGTTATTGTTCTTTTTCTAATTTTTTCATTTTCATTGCAAAATCGAGTAAACAAATTCATATAATGCAATCAATACGTTTGTATGCATACTGGATTGGTGTTGCTTATTTTCGTACCTGCACTCGTATGAAACGTCGTGACAGTTTTATCCAATCGAATGGCTTTAAGCGTTGACAGGCAGTACTTTTGGGAAGTCTGTTTCATTTTTGCGCTACTCATATTTTGAGTATTTTGTGTCTTAAAATTAATTCCTATTTTCTATCTAGATACATTAAGCAATAGAAGAGTTTCATATGCATAAACAAATCAAAGGGCCATCCTTGACTGTTCTACTCATTCTCGCACGTTTCATGCACGAGAAAATCGCACCGAAATCTGAGCGACTGCACAAAATCGCATCAAAAAATTTAATCAAATAAAAACATTCTGATCTTTTTGTTTTTTGCTGAATAATATTGCTGAATTAAATAAATAGAATTGTTTAAAAACAAAAAATGTCCAACCCCATCTTAAAGTTTAAGATGTCAATTTAAATTATTTAATTATAATTTGATTTCCTATCGCATTTTGTTAATTTTCTGAAACATACATACATACATATATGAAATACATCAATGGTGCATTTTTCTTATTTCCATACATACCAAATTTTTATATTTATGTACATACATACAGCCATGGGCACTAAATTAGCACAAAACTTTTTCTCAAAAACAAATAAACTTAATTTTATTATTTTACTTCAAATAACAAAAATCTTTATCATAAAAATTTAATATATGTGTTCTATTTCAAAAATAACCAATATTGTATGAAAGTCCTCGGCCGTCTGGTAGTTGAAGCCATCTTTTAATTAAATGTGAAATTTTAGCTGGACACTAAAATAGCACAAATTAAAATTTCTTAATTAAAAAACCAAAACTTTTAGTAATTAATAAAAATTTGGATATTTTTAAATAATCTGTATAGTATAGTATAATAATCTGAGTAGAATAACTTCTATTTTCAATTACGGCTTGGCATCTACGGGGCATACTTTTGATAAAATTTTGGCAACGCTCTTTGGGAATGGAATACCATGTACTTTGTATTTCGGTCCAAAGATCATCCAAGTTCTTGTGTTTCATTTGAGCGATTTTACGTTTTACTTCATACCAAAGGTTTTCTATAGGGTTCAAGTCAGGAATTTGAGCCGGCCAGTCTAAAACAGGGATTCCCTCTTCAGCAAACCACTCCTTTACAACTTTTGAGGTGTGTTTGCGATCATTGTACTACGTGAATGTGAATGTTATTATCATTTGTTCAAAAGCATTTCGTTCCATTTCGTTCTTGAGAATATCCAAATACTGATCACGGTCCATTTTTCTATTTATTTTCACAATAGGACCCACACCATAATACTACCTCCATCGTGCTTAACAGTCTTTTGTGTGTAGCGAAGATCTAGTGCCTGCCGTTTATGGCGATGTACTATCACTCTACCATCTGGTCCGATTCGGTTTACCTTTGTTTCATCAGTCCAAATTATTTTTTTTGCAGCATGAGAAGTCTTTTGATCTATGGGTTCGAGCAAAGAGTAAACGCTCCGCAATATTTTTTGTTTTTGACAGGAGTGGCTTCTTTCCGCTTGCACGTCCAAAGAGCTGTGAGTCGTTGAGGCGTCTTCGCATAAGCCTGCCCGACAAATTTAATTTAAATTCAGCGTTAATCTCTTTGGCAATGTCGCGTGATGATGCAAACGGATCCTCCTCTGGCTTTCTGACGATAGCCTGATCCACTGCTTCTGATGTTTTTTTTTGAAACGATTTTGTTTTTTTTGCTCTCCGTTACAAAATTATTGTTCTTTTTAATAGAATAAAGTACATTATATACTAATTTCCGCGATCGGTTCAGAGTTTGTGCAATTTCTGATGGCATTGTGCCGTCAGAAAGAATATTAATTATATTGCTTTTTCCTCAGGCGTACAAACTTTTCGCAGTCCCATTATTAACAGAAATTAGTTAAATTATATAAAACTTATGGCGTTTTCTTTTCTACATTAAAAATGTCGCCCTGTGAAAAGGTGCCTTTTTAAAATGCATTGCCCGCCCTGTGAAAGTGCAATTTTTTATATAACGAGAAAAGAACACAAATTAGAAAAAAGTGCAATGCCTTTTTTTTACAGCTGAAAAACAAACATTTTCTGTATATTTTATGAAATGTGTATACAAAAATGATCAGTTGCCAGATTGCTAATTCATCTGCTTGAGAAAACAAATATTTTTTTTTTATATCTCATACAAATAAGCAGCCGCATAATAGTCTTTTGTTTGTTTTATACGATACAAAATATAAAAATAATTATTAAAATCTAATTTTCTGACTTTCAACTCAAAAGACTTTTTTTGAACATTTTCTGGTAACGCTGTGCAAGAATAAAAACCATGTGTTTTACAGGGCAATTTCTGCCCTGTTGATTTCCTCAGGGCAAAAGGGTAAAGGTAAAACACAAAATTGCCCTCCCTGCGGGCAGTGTTGCCTTTTTTTGTAGAAAAGAAAACGCCATTAAAAAAAAAATTACTTTCGATCAATAGTACGCACAAAAAAAATTCTTACATCTGTTTTATTCCCTTTGTGCTAATTTACTGTCCATAAGAAAAAAGGCTCATTACACATTCTAGCAGACCAAACAAAAACGAAGGGAGATAACGGTAAAAAATTCTAGTGTGAAGGAAGCTTGGAGGTCTGCTTTGACAGTGCATTAAAAAAAATACACTCCTCAGTCAAAAAATTGTAAAAAATGGTTAATCAAACTTAAGATTACTTTTGTGCTAGTTTAGTGTCCATGGCTCTATGTATGCAGATATAAATAAATAATATACATATATGAATTAATGTTCATATGCTCGCTTGTGTGACGAATGTATAATATACCAGACAAATAATTGTACATAATAATTACGCACTGCGGTCGTTATGGAAAAGATGCAATCATCTTAAAAAGGGTTCTTTAAACATTTAAATTAAATTTAATGGAGTTTTTTTAGTCTAGCGAACAAACCAAAAAGAAATCCAAAAATAAAACGTGAAAAATACCGACAAAAGCACACAAGAGGGAATAACAAACAGTACATACACACACATAAAAAAATTTTAAATTCATTGTTAAAAAGAGCATGGGAATCTGTAAATGGAACATTTATTTAATATTCAAGTGTACAATACTTGAAACTAATTTCACCATAAGCTGCTTTCAATTGAAAAAAAAAACGGAAATTCGTTAAATGAGACTGGTACGGGCTGTTTCGTTAAGTGTATGCTTGAACATGCCCATGCGCATGAGTGTATGTGTAAATGTGTAGAAAACAATTGCTCCTCTTGAGGACAATAAATTCTTAGTATATTAAAAAAACATATAAAAAATTATGAAACAAATTAAAGAGTTCGTAACGAATTTAAAATGGTTTCGTAAAAGCAATGACGATCTTCCCTGTGTGTATTTGGGTATGTGCGCATGCATAAACATTCATATGCATCTACAAACAGATAGTTGAAGGATTTGGAATTTTATTATTCTTAAAGGATATGGATAAATCATATTTGCTGTACTATATTGTCTTCTTAGCAGTAAAGCGTCGTAAACATTTTCGCTCGCATATCCCAAAATTATAACTATATTTCAATTATGTGGAAAACGGATGCTTGTGGACTATTAGTTCGCATTAGTTCGACTCCTTTCGAGGTCTCATTTTGTGTCTTTTTAAAAAAGGGCTGAGTAGCCTCCACGTCTTTAAAACACAAACTCTTGTAGTTGATGAAAACAAAATTAGGAATTACTTCTTGCTAAGCAGAGTTCTATCCAATTTTTTGAAAAATGTTGCATAAAAATACGGACTGTGATACGATTAATAAAAAGTTCTCATTTGCATTGTCTCCTGTGCATTCCTTCACAACACCTTCCAGTACTTCAAGCACGTCAGCTAAATGTTGAACGCAATGTATTAAAATTTAAATTTTATTTTATCTCCAATTGTTGCTGATTAAATTGTGTGAAAATTGTTTTCATTTCCTTTATTAAAAATGAAAAGTTGGAATTATAACTGATGTATTTCGGATGCGCTTACTTTAGCTTTAACTAATCATTACTTATTTAATAATTATACTATTTTTCAGTTAATTATATCATTGAAAATGTATTTAAATGGAGTGTAAATCTTTCTGAAAGCAATAATTTAGTTTTGTCGTTCTTGCTGCAGGTGGTACGATATGATTTCATTTCAGATACACTAATACTACTTGTATCCAGCCAGCGAGCAATAAAGGAAACTCCTAACTAGTTAATTTTTTTGAAAATATATGTATATATTTTTTTTCCTTTTTGTTTTTGTTGTGATATTGTATACAAAAATATAAAATAAAATAAATAAAAAATT